>CM019074.1:39689554-40088416 GCA_009667805.1 Leptobrachium leishanense | reverse complement strand
GCTGCCAGGCCTTTAGTCCTGTGCAGGGCCGCGGATTGATTCGCGGAGTGAAACTGGAGACTATTTGTCCCCAGTCTCATTCTGCTACTGATGGGCAGAAGCAGCGGATCGGTCTCCAATCTCGCCGCGAGATGAGAGGCATCTGATTTTTTTGGGGGTGGGTTTAAGCTGCTGGTCACTGGTTCTGTAGAAGTATAGGGAGTGCAAAGTACAGTAAGTTTGCGGAAGCGAGCGCAATCCCGGATGAGCTAATGGGTTCTTTAACCTGTTAGCATTTGGAATGTAATAGAGGGGTCACGCGTTAAAGGCACATATGCTAGCGTTAACGCTCACATATCTGAGAGCTAACGCTAGCGTTAGGTTTGCAATAGGGCTGTCACGCTGGGGGCCCACTCTGGCTTGGAACAAGGAGTGTAGCCCTTTAGGCAGGTGAGCTGTTGGCTTGATACAGGACAGATATACAATACAGATTTCAGGGCAATACATGCTGGGGATGATTTCTAAGAAAACCTCACAAAGAATAACAAAGCAAGGGGAGCAAGAAGGGCAAGGGTTAACAATACAGACAGAAATCCTATACTGAAGAGGTCCTTGTATGTTGGCCTCTGAGTAAGCTAAATTTAGACAAACAAGATACATAAAACATGAAACATAGGAATGGTCAAGACTAGCAGAGATTAACAACTGAACTTGCATACAGTAATACAGTGAACAGGCAATAGAGAGATCCAGAAAACACGCTAAGGTAATACACAGGAACCTCTAGATACTCGGTACAGGGAATAAACCAGAGAATAAACCAGAACCGGAGCCAGAAGTCATACACAGGAATATCTAGATACTCGGTACAGGGTACAGGGGATAAACCAGAGAATAAACCTGTCACATTTCAGCCCTGCCCCCTGCTGGTGGATGCAGGGATTCCTCTGTTTTCTGGTGTTCAGGCTCTGCAAACCATCTCTATTGGGCTGATAGTCTGCGGTCACATGACCTGATTGATTGAGGATTCTGTTTATAAATAAATAGTTCCGGTTTAAGAATGACGTCATCTTGGGTTACAATGAGTATTATAATGAAAGCAATACCCTCATTGGTTGTACCAATCTCCCGCCAAATTTAACGGCTAGGATTGGTTGGCAGTCAACAGAAATAGGTATATCAGTAGCAATATGGCCATTTGAAAGTCAGCCAGCTGAGGAAGCCTTTTGATACATTACTGTATTGGCGAAATGCGTTCTGGTGTTCATTTTTATTTATTTTATTGTATTAAAAGTTTTTTAAACTCTGCCTTGGAGTTTCTCTTTAATTTTTTTGGGGAACTCCACATTGTGGCAGACTAGATCTATATTTCTATCTCTATATAAAGGTCTGCCTGTATATATGTGTTTATCTCCTCCATATAGAGTTACGTTCATATTTGTGTCTGACCATTTGGTAAGTTTATCCCTGGGTTCACAGCTGTAATGTACTCAATATGTTTAGCTTTCTCCCTTGGGGGAGGATATAACACGTAGCTGTAAAAAAGGGAATTTCTATGTACACTAACCTAGGAAACCACACCTTGGTAGCCAGGTCGGCCCCAAGAGATGGGCACACCATCTTCAAAGACAGGAAGCACATCCTTGATCTCCAAGGGGTCTGGAGGGAAGAGGGACGCCTTTAGGCAATTAAAGATTAATTGACAAGCTTACTGAGTATGCTCTAGAGAGGGGAATTCTGGGAATTGTAGGCAAAAGCCCTGCCAGCTAGGAGGCTGGACGTAGAAAAAAGCCAGCCCTATATATATTCTGAATCAAGCATGGCTCAGGGCTGATCACTTGGGATTCCTTCTAAATAGGACTGATCTGTCCCTGCTCTCTCCAGATCCCAGGAGGCACCGATGCCAGTTACCGAGTATTCCGTCGTAAGTAAGGCTCTGTGATTAACACCTTTTTCTTTATATTTTGCTGTGTATTGTATAGTAATTGATTTAGTCTAGTTATGATTTTTTATGTAACTAAGCACTGATTTTTCTATCCTAAATAAACCAAAAGTTTAGTGTGGCCGGGACGGGTAGAGAAGTGCGCGTAATTATTTGGGTCTAGTATAGATAGATAGTGCGCGGCTTAACCCGGCGTCTTTGCGCAACAGCGCGCGTAGTTGGGTCGTGACACACATCATTGGAAACAGATACGGAAATCTCTTTCACCTTGGACCTTCTATTAGATTCAGTGGACTTCGTCCGAAAGGGCAATTGGGAAGCCGATAACATCCCTAAGGCATTTCACCCAGAACCAGGAGGGTTCTATTACATGTGAGTGCAATCATCTATCCACACATGTGTGTTGTATTTATGGGTCGCACTATGATGTATTCCTTGTGTTTTCTTTGAGGAGCACATAAAGAGGAGAAGGCTAAGGATACAACCTACGTGACCCTGACTCCATCTTGTGAAAGGACATTGATATTGCTACACCATCCCCCCTTTTTGTTGTTTCTCAACCATCAACATATAACAAGGACCATTCAGGTGTATTAGAGATTTCCTATACTCATTATCAGCGCTACCTTACCTCTCTTTGTATATTATATATCCATATATGTAGGGGGCAATATATATCCATGAGTGATCTGCTGGGGCAATATAAATCTGATGGGACAATATATATCCATGAGTGATCTGCTGGGGCAATATATCTGCTGGGGCAATATATATTCGTGAGCGATCTGCTGGGGGGCAATAAATATCCATGAGTGATCTGCTGGGGGCAATATATATCTGAAGGGGGCAATATATATCCATGAGTGATCTGCTGGGGGCAATATATCTGATGGGGCAATATATATCCATGAGTGATCTGCTGGGGCAATATATATCTGATGGGGCAATATATATCCATGAGTGATCTGCTGGGGCAATATATATCTAATGGGGGCAAAATATCCATGAGTGATCTGCTAGGGCAATATATATCTGATGGCGCAATATATATCCATGAGTGGTCTGCTGGGGCAATATATATCTGATGGGGGCAATATATATCCATGAGTGATCTGCTGGGGGCAATATATATCTGATGGGGGCAATATATATCCATGAGTGATCTGCTGGGGGCAATATATATCTGATGGGGGCAATATATATACAGGAGTGATCTGCTGGGGGCAATATATATCTGATGGGGCAATATATATCCATGAGTGATCTGCTGGGGGCAATGTATATCTGATGGGGTCAATATATATCCATGAGTGATCTGCTAGGGCAATATATATTTGTTGGGGGCAATATATATCCATGAGTGATCTGCTGGGGCAATATATATCTGATGCGGCAATATATATCTGATGGGGCACTATATATCCATGAGTGATCTGCTGGGGGCAATATATATCTGCTGGGGGCAATATATATCTGATGAGGCAATATATATCCATGAGTGATCTGCTGGGGGCAATATATATCTGATGGGGACAATATATATCCATATCTGAAGGGGGCAATATATATCCATGAGTGATCTGCTGGGGGCAATATATATCTGATGGGGCAATATATATCCATG
Organism: Leptobrachium leishanense; assembly: GCA_009667805.1. Lineage (NCBI taxonomy): Eukaryota > Metazoa > Chordata > Amphibia > Anura > Megophryidae > Leptobrachium > Leptobrachium leishanense. The sequence continues at coordinate 40,084,871 of CM019074.1, read as the reverse complement.
AGTGATCTGCTGGGGCAATATATATCTAATGGGGCAAAATATCCATGAGTGATCTGCTAGGGCAATATATATCTGATGGGGCAGTATATATCCATGAGTGATCTGCTGGGGGCAATATTTATCTGATGGGGCAATATATATACATGAGTGATCTTCTGGGGCAATATGTATCTGATGGGGCAATATATATCCATGAGTGATCTGTTGGGGGCAATATATACCCATGAGTGATCTGCTGGGGCAGTATATACCCATGTGTGATCTGCTGGGGGCAATATATATCCATGAGTGATCTGCTAGGGCAATATATCTGCTGGGGCAATATATATCCATGACCGATCTGCTGGGGGCAATATATATCCATGAGTGATCTGCTGGGGCAATATATATCTGAAGGGGGCAATATATATCCATGAGTGATCTGCTGGGGGCAATATATCTGATGGGGGCAATATATATCCATGAGTGATCTGCTGGGGGCAATATATATCTGATGGGGCAATATATATCTGATGGGGCAATATATATCCATGAGTGATCTGCTGGGGGCAATATATATCTGATGGGGCAATATATATCTGATGGGGGCAATATATATACATGAGTGATCTGCTGGGGGCAATATATATCTGATGGGGCAATATATATCTGATGGGGCAATATATATACATGAGTGATCTGCTGGGGCAATATATATCTGATGGGGCAATATATATCTGATGGGGCAATATATATACATGAGTGATCTGCTGGGGCAATATGGATCTGGTGGGGGCAATATATATCCACGAGTGATCTGTGGGGGCAATATATACCCATGAGTGATCTGCTGGGGGCAGTATATACCCATGTGTGATCTGCTGGGGCAGTATATATCCATGTGTGAGCCTACTGGGGGCAATATATATCCACGTGTGAGCTGCTGGGGGCAATATATCCATGTTTGAGCTACTGGGGAAATATATCCATGTTTGAGCTACTGGGGGCAATATATCCATGTTTGAGCTGCTGGGGCAATATATCCATGTTTGAGCTGCTGGGGGCAATATATATCCATGTGTGAGCTGCACATTACTGTGGGTTTTATTGCTGTGGATTCTGATTCGCTCATACACACTGCACATTATTGTGAGTTTTATTGCTATGGAGCTCTGTGATATGCTCATACACTGCAGATTACTGTGGGTTTTATTGCTGTGGATTCTGTGATACGCTCATACACACTGCACATTCCAGTGAGGTTTATTCCTGTGGAGCTCTGTAATGTGTAGTGTGTCAGGATTGTACAGTATCTTTTAAAGTGATGGTCAGTTTTCCACAGGGACTTTGTGCTGTGCTGTGACTGTGGGACTATGTGCTGTGGCACAGCCTTAGCTGCAATGAGTGGATGATGGCTGCTGCAACAGTGCGGTGGCCATCTGTGTATGGAGGGGGGGGCACAATTCACTGCTGGGTCCAAGTGGATTTTTAAAAAGGCTATTTTTAGGAGTTCAGAAATAAATTCTTTAGCACATTAATGTACATGTGGGTGTTGCGTTCTAGGGAGTTTTTTTTATGGGTGTGGCCTCCTGTGGGTGTGGAACAAGGGCTGCCCCATGACCTCCTATTGCCCGGGGCCCCATTACTTGTCAGTCCGCCCCTGATTGTGTCCTGTCCCACAGCCCTCCTGTCTGGTTCTCCAACTATCCATCTCCATCCAAACCGTCTGTGTGCATCCCTGAGAGACCTGCACATAGGACTCATTACCAGAAAGGCCAGTACCTACGGTGTATATAAATACGGTGTATAACCTGCCAATTTCTGCCAGAATCTACATACTGAATTCAATCTTTGCCAAAGGAGATCGTTTAATTAGACGTGGCAAATACTATTGTATCGCTTTTATAACCAATGAATTAAAATCCTCTGTCATTAAAAACATACAAAATGCTGATGAGAATCAATGTTCACATACGTCTTGACAACATATGGAGTGTATACCTTTCTGAGATAAATGTGGCTGTGTCTTCGATTCTCTTTACAACTGTGCAGTTTCATGACAATTTTGTAAAGTTACCTAATCACATTTAATTACTTACACTTTGACAGGGTGTGTTGTCACAGACTGCGTCAGATGAAGGGATGAAGTATACGAAGATAAACGCCACACAAAGACTCTTCCACATTTTCAGTCCTGTATTCTGCTGAATAGTATGAATTCTGCACATACATATAAGATCCAATAAATGATAATAAAAAGGTCTGTTACAGAAAAAATTCTAGATTAAAAAAATATAGACGGCAACGATGATGGCTGCCTGAATCTGAGCTCCCGCGCCTACGCAGCTCTGTCTCAGCCTTTATAGCACCCCACTACACGCACTCGCTCGCTGTTCACCCGGGGGACCCTCCGGATATGCCCAGGACCAATTCGGGCCGCACTCCGGGTCACGCAGACATTTCTAAGTGTTTCCCCCCGCTCCTCCACTCCAAAGGTGGCGACGCCACCACGTGTCTCCGGCGCACCAGACAAAACCCAGCACATGCTGCGAATCGATATGCAAGACCTGCGCCAGCTTCTCCTGACAGTGAAGGATGACCTTCAAACGGACCTCCGCACTGGACTTGATGGCCTCCGCACGGATCTGGGGGCGTTGGGAACCCGCACTACGGCCTTGAAGCAGAGAGCGGGGAAGCGCAGGCGTCGACGGACAGTACGCAGGCTGACTTGGAGGCCTTGCGGGAAAGGTACGAGTCCATGCAGGAAACGATGGAGGATCTGGACAATAGGTCTCGTCGGTCTAACCTTTGCCTGAGGGACGTCCCAGAAGCTATTGTAGACCTGAGGGACGTTCTCCGTCGTTACTTTCGCCAGCTGCTGCCAGAGACGCCGGAGGAGGAACTGCTGCTCTACAGGGCCCACAGAGCCCTCCGCCCGAGGCCCTCAGCGACAGAACCGCCAGGGATATCGTGATCCACTGCCATTATTATACTACCAAGGAGGCGATTCTTCGAGCGGATCAGAACGCTGCCCCGTCAATGGAGGGAGTCACCCCTCACTTCTTTAATGATCTGGCACCCTCGACGCTCCAAAAGCGGCGCTTCCTGAAGCCCCTCACTGATCTCCTGCGACAGAACGACGTCTGCTACCGATGGGGTTTTCCTTTCTGCCTGCTGATCCCTCACAACGGGGTCTTTCTCACCTTACGCACCCCATCGGATGGCCCAGGAATTTTGGAGGCTCTGGGCATCCCTGTTCCACCAGATCTCCTCATCCGCCCCGATCCGGGTATGCGGGGCGCTGGTGAGGGCCCTCCTGGTCGGCCGGGCGGCCTGGCCGTCAACGTACCCCTCCACACTAAGACCTAGGTATCCCCTGCTGTGTGTTCTCCTCCTGCTCCCCACCCTCCGAGACACCCGCATTTCTCTTGCCGACAGCAATGGGGCCCGCCACAGGCCCTCCTGAGCACCCGGGCTTGGTTGAAGGGGTCCCTGCATCTTTCCTGCTCACCCCCCTGAAGGGGATGCCATTGGTGTCCCAAGATCATCCTGGGGATTACCAGGGGCATTGTGGCCCTTTATTGCACACCACCACCTCCTGCTTGAACTGATTGGGGGCGACTCTTGGGACTGGGCCTGGAGACCTGCCGGGATCACAGGACAAGATGATGGAACCGTCCTGAACACTGACTCCGTAGTACCCTCCTGGTTACTCGGGGGGGGGCGTACGGACTGGAGGGGGAGGGAATATCGCTGTTGGGTCCCAGCTACTGTTTTCATTTTTGTCCAAGACCCATGGGTCTCATTTTTTCCGGCTCTCAGGGGGATGCGGGGGGAAGATGGCGTCGGCGGGGCTGGAGGGTTTGCCGGTAGTGTTCAGTTGGTTTGCTGTTTTATGTTATTTTTTTATGTGTGTAGTGGTTTTCTAGGAGCTAGAAGGAAGCGTTGGGTTTTCGGTCACATCTTGCCCAACTCGCACACCCCGAGAGATCCCCAAGTGGTTGGAACAAACCACCACGCGACGACTGGTCGTCTTTGTCCCCTCCTTCCGTCCCTGTCTTTTTGCCACCACCTTCCCTCTTTAGTTTATTTCATTGTTCTTTCCTCACCCCTCTCTACCTCCCCCTCCATTCCCCCCTTTTTTCTATTCTTTACTTCTCTCCCTCCTCTTCTCTATCCCTCTACTTCTCCCTCCCCTTCTCTCTCTTCTTTCTCTTCTTCTCACACCCCTCCCTCTGTGCCCCCTTCCCCTTCCCCTTCTCTCCTCTCTTGTCACCCTGTCCCACCCTCTTCTGCCCCTCCCTAGATGGACCCTCCCCTCCGGTCTGCTTCTGGGGTTTGGTGCTGTTCTCCCCTAGTGTCGGGATGGCGGGGCAGAACGCGGGTGTGCGGGCCCACCTCAAAGTGATCTTGCACAATGTTAAGGGCCTTTTGTCTCTACAGAAGAGACGGACGGCGACACAGTACTACAAGAGGCTACGGGCGGACAATGTCATCCTTCAGGAGACCCACTTCGCCCGGGGTCGAGTTCCGACCCATTGGGGAGATGGCTATTCCACTCATATTCATTCGGCCGGCGGCTCCTGCAGGACCGGCGTCTCTATACTGATTCGAGGTAAAATACACTTTCACCTTGATTCCCAGGAGACGGCGCTTGACGGACGCTATCTCTGGGTGTCCGGCACAGTGGGTGGCCGACCACTCACCTTCGTCGGGGTTTATGCCCCTTCTCCCCCTGACGGGGCCTTCTGGAGAGCCCTAGGTGATAAGCTAACAATGCTTCCAAACAGGGGGTGTTCGTGGGTGGGGAGTTCAATGCAGTCCTCGACTCGTGCCTAGAACGGAGCAGCCCGAACCCCAGCTCTTCGCAATCACGCCTCTCCAGGGGGTTCCGAGCCACTATTCAGTCTGTTAATCTATTTGACTCTTGGCGTTTACTCCATCCCAGAGACAGGGATTATTCCTTTTATTCTCACCCACACAACCCCTACTCCAGGATCTACACAGGACTACATCCTGTGTAGCACAGATTTGATCACGGATCTTGTCTCTTCCCGTTTGCACAAAATCCCATGGTCGGTTCACGCCGCGGTTGAGACTGTGATGCTGGGGGCGGCCGGACCGGATCTGATAGGGACTGGCTTTTCAATACTTCTTGACCTTGACCTGGGACTGAAGGACGAGCTGACGCGCGACCTGACGGACTTCTTCGAATGCAACTTCAAGCCGGACGTCACTACCACCACCACAGTGTGGGAGGACCATAAGGCCTATATGCGCGGCTCCCTTATAGCTTTGGGGTCCCGCCGCAGGAGGGAGAGGGTGCAGGACATGGACCTCCTCATGACCCAGGTGACAGATCTGGAAAGTGCACAGGGGACCCCGATGTGCTCCGGCGGTTGGTGGAGGAGCGGGGGACTCTTAATTAATCTGCTCCACTCACATCAGGTGCAGATGGTGCTTCATTGGACTGGCCAGAAGTTCTTTGAAAAGAGTGATAAACCAGACACCCTCCTGGCCCGTCGGTTGAAGCAACAGACCAGGGGGTACGGTCCGCTCGGTTCACCTCCAAGGAGGGGAGTTGACTCGAGACCCCCGGGAGATCTCGAGAGTCTTCTCCTCCTACTACGCCACTTTGTATGGCGGCAACACCGCCGGCCTGGAGCCCTCCCAGGGGACTTCCCTCTGGGGCATCCTATCAAGGGCCCCCCTGCTGCAGTTTAGCCAGTCACAATGCGAGGCCTTGGCCACCCCTATCACAGAGGAGGAGGTACAGGGAGTGATAGAGGACCTGCAATCCTCTAAGGCCCTGGGTCCCGACGGCTTTTCTGCGGCCTACTACAAAGGGTTCAGCCAACCGCTTCTACAGCCCCTCGTTCGCCTTTTCAACGACTTCCTGGGGGGAGGGGGCCCCGTCACCTGAAATGTTCACGGCCTGGATTGTTGTCATCCCCAAATCGGGTATAGATCCGGCCGCTTGCTCCAGCTACAGGCCTATCTCCCTGATAAATGGGGATAAATGAAGATATTGGCTAACCGTTTGGGCCATTATATCACTTCAGTCATCCACCCGGATCAGGTGGGATTCATCCTGGGCAGGGAGGCCCCGGATAACATCAGACAGGCTCCTAATTGGCCCACGCAGCCTGAACTTCCAGAGGCAGTTCTTTTCTGCTCACCCTGGATGCCGAAAAGGCCTTCGATCGCGTGGACTGGAGATATTTCTGGGCAACGATGACATCTTTTTGTTTACAGGGTGACTTTGTGATGGCGGTTCAGGCACTTTACGCAGGTGCCCGGGTAGACACGGGGGGTACCAGTCGGATACCTTCCCAATTCTGAACGGGACTCAGCAGGGGTGCCCATTGTCCCCCTATTATTCGCTCTCTCTATTGAGCCTTGGCAGCCTACAATCAGGGCTCATCCCGACATACGTGGAATCAAGGTGGAGGGGGTCATTATAAGCTCTCCCTTTTTGCTGACGACATCCTTCTGTCCCTCTCTTCCCCCGCAGTGACCCTACCCAACCTGCTCTCAGTCCTTCGCGATTTTGGAGTGGCCTCAGGGTATAGACTTAAAATGGATAAGAGCGAGGTTCTCAACATCTCCCTATCGAGGGGGGATGTGACGTTAGTCCGAGACCAGTTCCCCTTTCACTGGTGCCAGTCCTCCCTGTGCTCCCTGGGGGTCCAGGTGGCCCCCTGCTAGGACACCCTATATAGAGAGAACTACGGCATTCTGCTCCCTACACTGCACGCCCTCCTTGAAACTTGGTCCCATCTGCGCCTCTCTCTCTTCGGCCGTGTAAATGCAGTGAAGATGACCCTGCTCCTGAAGCTCTTATACCTCTTCAGGACGTTGTCTATTCCAGTTCGACGATCGAATCTCACGTATCTCCTATCAGCGATTCATTAATTTGTCTTGGAGGGGCGTAGGGGGAGATTGACTAAATCCCTTATGTTCCAGCCCAGGTCGAGGGGGGGGTGGGGGATCCCGCATCTTTTCTCATCCTATAAGGCGACTCAGTTTGCCATGCTCGCATCCATCAACCTCCGACGTAAGATCCTGATTTGGACCCTCATAGAACAGGCAATGGAGGGCCCCAGACCACTCCATACCCTTATGTGGCTGCCTAGGAGCACTTCCCCGGTCCGACACACTAGCCCCACCCAACAACATTCTATGCATCTCTGGAACCTCTACAGCGATGGGGATGGGTTATCACCACCGGGTTCAGGTCTGCTTCCCCTTTTTCACAACCCGCAGTTACCGGAGGGAGATCCACCGGGTGCCTTTGGCTGGTGGCTACGTGCCAGCATCGCAGAGGTGCGAGACTTGATACTCCAGGGCAAGTCGGTTACTTCGGCCTACCTCCGGGAGTCTCGGGCTCTTCCGTGGGCGGAAGAGTTCTGGGCCGTTCAACTGCATTTTGTGGGGCCCTTGTCAGGGAGACGCGGCCTCGCCTTCTACGAATCTAGCTGTCGGGGTGCAGAAAGGGCATGATTTCCCTCCTGTATTCTCATTTACTTGAGGTGGCGTTCCCACGGGAGCCTCCCTACAGGGCGCGGTGGGAGGCGGATCTGGCAGACTCCTTGAAGAAGAGGACTGACTCGACATTTTTGACAGAACCTCTTGGGTCACAATCTGCACTGTGGTCCGCGAGAATTGTTTAAAGTCATGTTGCGATGGTATATTCACCCGCGCCGGCTTTCTAGGATGCGGCCCGGCGTACCCTCAGTGTGCTTTCGGGGAGGAAGGGACGTATCTGCACGCCTGGTGGGAATTCAATTCTGTTCGGCCAATCTGGGAGGCAGCATTCCGGGACTTGAGTGGGGAACTGGGAGTCCCTCTTCCTTCGGACCCTTGGACGGCGCTCCTAAACAGACCCCACCCGGCTGCGCACCTTATACGTGGAGAACATTCTCTGATCTCCAGGATGTGCACTGCTGTGCGCATATGCTTGGCTAAAACCTGGAAGGGCCCCCCGCCACCCCAGTCGATGATTTGATTGAGGCCAAGATCTGGCACACGCTCACGATGGAACGTCTGACGGCTGTCGTTCATGGTCGTATGGCGGACTTCGAGAGGGTGTGGGCCCCATGGCTGGCGGCGTTCGCCTCACCGACCTCTGCTCATCTTGCCTTTTCTGGGTAGACCCCGATGGTTGGGGATGGTCCGACTTGGACGTACCTGTCCTTTGATGCGAGCGAGAGACCTAGCTGGCGCGAATACCGCTTCAGGTACCTACCGGGGGAGGGTCTTCACACCCTACTCCACCTCCCCTATAGTCCTTTCCCTTCCCACCTCCCCTCCTCACTTGCGCTTCCCCCTCCCCATTCTATTATTTTCCTTTTCTTTTCTTCTTTTTTCTTTCTTCCCTATCTCTTTTCCTTCCCTTTTCTTACCTTATCTATTCCACCCCACCCCCACTTCCACCCTTTCCCTCTCAACATGCATAATTACTCCTTCAGTAACTCTTCATACGCTGTGATACAGGACTCGGGTGCGTCGCAGAGCTATACTTCCCATGCGACCAGGGGGATCTATTGGCACCCCTTCTAGCTCACTGGATACTGTTTATTTCCATACCCAAATGTACAGTTTTCGTCCCTCACTCCCCTCCCCCCTTTTTCCTTTCTTTTTTTTTTTTATTACTTTATTGTTTTTCAATTTATTCTCAGTTTTCTGAGTTCCTCTTCGACCAGATAAAGGCCCTTATGGTTTACTAATTTACAAAATGTGGAGAAGTGCACCGAGATAGTGTTGCTGTCATGGCTTCTTTATTTGCTGTTACTTGTACCCCTTGTATGCGCCTCCTCGACTCAGCTGTCACTTCGTGTCAGAGCCGTACGCGCCACTTATATTTGACTTATACTTGCATGACTTTTGTATATACTGTTTATTCTTTCTCATGTACTTCACCTGTGATGCACCTCCAATAAAAATTGTCAAATTTAAAAATAAAAAAAATTGAAACGCTGTTTGCAAAGAGAGTCCTGAACGAAAATTCCTGTAATTTACATATAAGATCCTATGAATGATAACAAAAAGGTCTGTTACAGAAAAAAAGAAAAAACACTTTTAAAAAAGTAAAGAAATTTTGTTTACTACAGGGGGACACTAATCTTGCTTTTAAAAGGTATGCAAGTGGGGTTTTGAATTGCGGTTTTCTTCACTGTATTACAATGCAAAATCGAGTTTACTGGGTTTTAGAAGTAAAAGTTGAATCTATATATATAAACGCGAAAGTCCTGACTGACTGACAGACTCATCAATGCTCAGCTGAAACCGTTTAACCTAGGAACGTGAAATTTTGAAGGTGCACTGTTTTTATGATGTAGGCACCCACTAAGGAAGGATTTTTGGAAACTCCGCCCCTAAGGGGGTGAAAAAGGGGGTTGAATATTTTAAACATGATACCTATAGCTCAAAAACAGAAGATGCTACAGATGTGAAAATCGGTATTTAGATTCGTCTTGAAAAATAAAAAAACACGTATTTTACCGTTTTTCAAAAATTCAACTGGGGGGGCAAAAAAAGGGGGGTTGAATATTTTAAACAGGATATCTATATCTTAAAAACAGAAGATGGTACAGACGTGAAAATCGGTATTTAGATTCATCTTGACAAATAAAAAAACACGTATTTTACCATTTTCTGAAAATTCCTTGGGGGAGCAAAAAGGGGGTTGAATACTTTTATCATAAACGCGAAAGTCCTGACTGATTGACTCATCAACGCCCAGCTGAACCGTTTAAACTAGGAATGTGGAATTTTGAAGGTGCACTGTTTTTATGATGTGGGCACCCACTAAGGAAGGATTTTTGGAAACTCCGCCTCTAAGGGGGTGAAAAAGGGGGTTGAATATTTTAAACAGGATACCTATATCTCAAAAACAGAAGATGCTACAGATGTGAAAATAGGTATTTAGATTTGTCTTGAAAAATAAAAAAACACGTATTTTACAGTTTTTCAAAAATTCAACTGGGGGGCGAAAAAAGGGGTTTAAATATATTAGATATTTTAAACAAGATACCTATATCTTAAAAAGAGACGACGTTACAGACGTGAAAATTGGTAATTAGACTCTTCTTGAAAAATAAAAAAACACGTATTTTACCGTTTTTCAAAAATTCAACTGGGGGGCAAAAAAAGGGGGTTGAATATTTTAAATATTTTAAACTGGATACCTATATCTTAAAAACAGAAGATGGTACAGACGTGAAAATCGGTATTTAGATTCATCTTGACAAATAAAAAAAACACATATTTTACCATTTTCTGAAAATTCCTTGGGGGGGCCAAAATGGGGGGTTGAATACTTTTATCATAAAAGCGAAAGTCCTGACTGATTGACTGACTCATCAACACCCAGCTGAAACCGTTTAACCTAGGAATGTGAAATTTTGAAGGTGCACTGTTTTTATGATTTAGGCGCCCACTAAGGAAGGATTTTTGGAAAATCCATCCATAAGGGGGTGAAAAAGGGGGTTGAATATTTTAAACAGGATACCTATAGCTCAAAAACAGAAGATGCTACGGCTGTGAAAATCGGTATTTAGTTTTGTCTTGAAAAATAAAATAACACATATTTTACCGTTTTTCAAAAATCCAAGTGGGGGCGAAAAAAGGGGGTTCAATATTTTAAACACGATACCTGTATCTCCAAAACAGACAATGTTACAGTCCTGAAAATTGGTATTTAGATTCGTCTTGAAAAATAAAACAACACGTATTTTACCATGTTCTGAAAATTCCTTGGGGGGCAAAAACGGGGGTTGAATACCTTTATCAGTATACCGAAAAAACCGAAGATGTTACGGGTGTGAAATTTGGTATTTACAATCTTCGTGAAAAAAACAAACATGTTTTTTGCCATTTTCCACAAATCCGATTGGGGGGTCGGGGGAAAGGGGTCTGAATATTTTTTATCAGTATACCTATATTTCAAAAACTAAAGATGTTACAGACGTGAAATTTGGTATTTACAATCTTCTTAAAAAATAAAAACAGGCGTTTTGCCATTTTCCAAAAATCCCAAGGGGGAATGAAAAAAAGGGGGGCTGAATACTTTTAAACAGGATACCTATATCTCAAAAACAGAAGATGTTACATACGTGATAATTGGTATTTAGATTCGTCTTGAGAAACAAAAAGCACCTATTTTACCATTTTCCAAAAATTCAGTGGGAGGGGGGCAAAAAGGGGGGGGTTGAATACTTTTATCAGTATACCTATATTTCAAAAAACAAAGATGTTACAGGTGTGAAATTTGGTATTTACAATCTTCGTGAAAAAAACAAACATGTTTTTTGCCATTTTCCACAAATCCGATTGGGGGGTCGGGGGAAAGGGGTCTGAATATTTTTATCAGTATACCTATATTTCAAAAACCAAAGATGTTACAGACGTGAAATTTGGTATTTACAATCTTCTTAAAAAATAAAAACAGGCGTTTTGCCATTTTCCAAAAATCCAAGGGGGAATGAAAAAAAGGGGGGCTGAATACTTTTAAACAGGATACCTATATCTCAAAAACAGAAGATGTTACATACGTGATAATTGGTATTTAGATTCGTCTTGAGAAACAAAAAGCACCTATTTTACCATTTTCCAAAAATTCAGTGGGAGGGGGGCAAAAAGGGGGGGGTTGAATACTTTTATCAGTATACCTATATTTCAAAAAACAAAGATGTTACAGGTGTGAAATTTGGTATTTACAATCTTCGTGAAAAAAACAAACATGTGTTTTGCCATTTTCCACAAATCCAAATAAGGGAGGGGGGTTGAGGGAAAGGGGTCTGAATACTTTTATTAGTATATCTATAGTTCAAAAACCAAAATGTTACAGGTGTGAAGTTTGGAAATTACAATCTTTTGAAAATAAAGAAACACGTGTTTTACCATTTTCCAAAAATCCAAGTGGGGGGGTTAAAAAAAAAAGGGGGGGTGAATACTTTTAAACAGGATACCTACATCTCAAAACAGAAGATGTTACAGATGTGAAAATTGGTATTTAGATTTGTCTTGAAAATAAAACAACACCTATTTTACCATTTTCCAAAAATCCAGTGGGGGAAGGGCAAAAAGGGGATGAATACCTTTATCACTATACTTATATTTCAAAAACCAATGACATTACAGGTGTGAAATTCGATATTTACAATCTTCGTGCAAAAAAACCCCATGTTTTACCATTTTCCAAAAATCCAGTTAAGGGGGTGGGGGAAAGGGATGTGAATAATTTTATCAGTATACCTATATTTCAAAAACCAAAGATGTTACGGGTGTGAAATGTGGCACTTACATTCTTCTTGAAAAATAAAAAAACACGTGTTTTACAATTTTCCAAAAATCCCAAATGGGCAGAAAGGGGGGTTCTACCAAAAAAACCTCAAGTTTCTTTTAAAAAACTATTTTAACAAATCCTAAAATCCACGCGAGCGAAGCCGCGGGCAAAAGCTAGTCACTGATATAAAGACAATATTTGAGTGTGAAATTAACTGATCCTAACAGGGTTATTCAAAGAGAATCGAAAAGCCACCGCACGTTCGGTGACTTTTCGTTCTCTTCAATTCAGGCCGATTTGGCGATCCCATTTCGGCGACCCTGCGGTATATTCAGCAAGCACCACAGGGCCATTGAAGTGCAGGGAAAAGCCGCCGCAAACCTGCCGAACAGTCACCGCAAAACCCAGGCGAATGCACGCCGAAAAACCCGCAAAAACATTTGAATTAACCCCGCCGAACATGACGGAGAAACCCGAGCAGGAGCCGATCACAGCCGACGGAAAAACCCGAAACCGCAGACGAATGGAGTTAAAAAGAAACAAAAAACCAGTCCGCTTGAATGTTTGAAAAGTGAAACGCTGTTTGCAAAAAACTACTGAGCAAAAATGTCTGAAATTTACAAATGATCCAATGAATGATAATAAAAAGGGCTGTTACAGAAAAGAGAACAAACGTTTAAAAAAATAATAAAAAAATTAATTGGCAAAATTTTTTTGGCAAAAAAATCCAGAAAAATGCTTAAAAGATTCTAAAAGTAAAGAATCTTTTTACTGCAGAATATTATAATAAATGGTTTATTAGATATTGAATTAAAATAGGAATATTTTTAACATTGAAGCCTATGGGATTCGCCTGAATAAATCTGCCGCATGAAGCCACCGAATGGCAGGGCAATTCGGCAACTTTTCACTGCTGGTTTTTGTTCTCTGAATAGACGAAGCTATGGGGATTTCACTGCCCTCGAACAGGCACCGAACAGGCACCGCATGTGCAGGCAATTCGCCAACATTTGGTGAATTGCCTGCTCTTTGGATTGCCGAATGGCCAAGAAAGGTAACCAAACACTGATTTTCAGCGTTCGGTTACCTTTCGGCAGCCATTCGGATCTCTTTGAATAACCCTGTAAGTTCTCTCTACCAGTGGGTTAATTTCTCAACCCACCTGCAATACATCTGTAGCGGTAACGTACTGAAATTCAGATCTCTTGATGTTTACATGCACACAAAAATAAACCAGTAACAAGGGAACATAAAGAATACAGGGGAAATGAAGATTGTGATCATTTTAAGCTGGAAAAAGCCATGAAAACATTCTGGGGCATGTTAGAAATACAATTATAGACAAAATAAATATTACTTATCCTAGTTTGTAGCCACTCGAATATTTTTCATGCTGCCAAATTGGAGCCTTTTAAATTCGGCCACAAGCAAAAAAAAAAATAATGAAAATATTTGCTAAATCTTTTCAATAATTTTTTAACTTTCGTGATGATAGTTGTGTTACTTTTAGGCTTATGGTTACTTCTACTGTTAGGGTTAACTTTCAACCCTAATGCTAGCATTTTGCTCCATTTTTTTAGGTAACAAATTCTGCTTCTTCGTTACTGATTCTGTTCCTTAAAAATTAAGCAAAAGTGGAGCAGAATGTTAGGGATAAACCTAACTATTGTACAAAAGTATATACATACACAATGCTTCCTGTGTAACAACTCAGACCAACAGCATACTGAACATATGTTAAAAGGTAAAAGTACCTTTGTTTTGGCAGATTTCTTAGGAATAGCCGTAACACTAAATGAAACCCTAACCCTAAAGGAAATCCTAACCCTAAATGTAACCTAACCCCTAAATATGTTTGATTTAGTAATATTTCAATTACAACTTAGTTATTTATTTTAAGATAGCAACTTAATAAGAAACATGTTTCAGTAGAAGAGAAATAATGAAACGGAAGAGCAAGGTGTAAGAAGCTTTTGATGATTTTGAATTCTTACCAGACTTCAATGATGTGAAGAGATGAGTTTTCTGATGATTCTGTGATCCTGTTGAGGATGTTGTTCTTATTATACATATGCGACATATGAGTTTGACGTTGGCATTGAATTGGTCCAACGGAAACTTGGCATAATTATTTGGAATGAAACCAAACCATTAGCCTCCAGGGCAATTCGTCATATAAGCTTTGTTTGAGCAGCTACGGGATAAAAGTTTTCATTTACATTTTCCTTATTAAATAAGTTGCTGTTATTTCCAGGTCAGAAACGTACTTGAAATAGTTAGTATATTATTACTTTTTCTTAAATAACTCAAGTATTTTATTAATTGTAATGAAAATGAACTTGAATGAGTGACTTTAAATTTGAGCTCTGTCTGTTAGTGCAGGTTAAGTTGCAGTACCTAGAATTGATCTCTAAACTCAATAGCTTACGGATGCGAAATATCATCTTTAAGCCTGGTAGTGTAATGGCACACACCGCCGCCTCAGGAAGGCCCAAGCTGCTGCTGTTTCTCCCTGAAAATGCTGGTAGCCCCTTTCCTGCCTTGCCCTGCGTGGGCCAGGTCCTGTAATCAATGTGGCTCTCCTGCAGGAGGTGCTGCTCCCACTAATGAGTTCTGTGGTCCTCTACATGAGGGTGGAGCTCCCTTGTCATGGCCCTCACCGCCGGCATTGCAGGAAAGCCGAATCTGGCACTTCTCCATGTTAAAATTCCAACACAACCTTTCCTGCACTCTGTACCGGTTTGGATCTTGCTGCTGTCCCGTGCCAAGTTTTAGCTCCCGGGAGTCCGCACCGGGTCTCCTGGGTCCTCTCAGGTGTAGGCAGGCTCCTGGACTTCCATATAAGCGTGCTCATCCCTTCCTGCTGGATTTCAACATTGAGTTGTGCCAAATATCAAAGTGTGTCCAGGAACAGAATATACTGCTCAGAGATCCCACACAAACACACATTAAGGAGAATAGTTATTTAATGCAAACAACACTGAGCATTTCTACAAATGATTGTTTACAAGCAGACAGGATATAAACAGGGAAGAGCAAGAGAGAGGACCTTATAGGGAACTGTGAATTACAGGAATTATTCAAAGAAGGAATTAAGAACCTGCCCCTTTGGCAGAGACTTGCGGACAGAAAAGGTGGAGAATAAACAAACAACATAACTTTTCAAAGTCCACAATAAGGTCCAAATTCTGAATGTAGGAGGCCTGCCCCCCCCCCACTCCTCTGACAGGTATAAAGTCCCACAAAACTGTGGGTAATGTTGTGAGATGCCAGGTTTGCCAGATATCTGAAGCACAGCACAGGTGATATGATTTGCTGCTCAGTGATTGCAGAATTCAGTCTGCGTTTCCCCAAGGCAATCCTTAAAACCTGGACAGTTAGAGAGTCCTGAGGACCAGCGTAAGGGACCACTACTTTAGAAACATAGAAAAATGTCGGCAGATAAGAACCTTTCGGCCCATCTAGTCTGCCCAATTACATGGATACTTAACCTGAAGGGTTTAAGTTTAAGAGGGTTTAAGTTTCCACATCTCTCATTAATAGCGGCTGCAACCATATACATTTTTATATTCTGCACACTGCTGGACAATAGATACATATAACCCCATTTGCGCTATATTTGGGCACCTTCGTTTACATTCTAAACCAGGGGTCCCCAACCCTGGTCCTCAAGGCCCACTAACAGGCCAGGTTTGCAGGATATCTGAAGCACAGCACAGGTGATATGATTTGCTTCTCAGTGATTGCAGGATTCAGTCTGTATTTCCCCAAGGTAATCCTTAAAACCTGTCCTGTTCGTGGGCCCTGAAGACCAGGGTTTGTGGACCACTGGTTTAAACAGAAAAGATAGCTGGGACATAATTTGGGTCAAATCACCAGGGATTCAAATATACCCTCAATCTCAGAGCAGTACATTTTATTAGTAACTATTAATTCCCCTAAAAAAAACAGAGACACATGGCGTCTTCAGTGACTTTTATTTTGTTTCAAGTTACATGATGAAGTTACTTCATCTGCTTTTCAGGTTAAATTGCACGAAATTGAAAGACACAGGAATTAAAAAGCACACGGCAATCATTTCGACAAATCAGATTTGATAAGGATGTGTAATATGTATAACCATAGCAACGCAAACCTGATTTATTACACTTTATAAAAATGCTGTTACCCCTAACTCTATTGGAAATTAGTAAACCTATTCGGTGATTTATAGAGGAATGGAGGTAACTGTATATTACATATATAGACAGGTATTTTACTAAAGTTTTATATAAAATATTTCCAGAATATAATCCTTTTTTTTTTTTTAAGCATTATAAATATGTAATGTATATGGACACACTGTATCTCTTCCTGAAATTCTATATAAAATATCTGCAGAAAATAATCTTTTTTATGTTTAGCATTGTACATACGTAAGTAACAAAAGCTACTAAAGTGTCAATCGATTTGTTATTGTGTTGTATTATACAATGTAGAATAACATGAATTTGGAGTGTACTTTCACAGAAATTGATTTCTTTTATCCCGTTTAGTTTTAATAGAATATGTTTGTACATTATACACTGTGGTTAAAGGGACGCTGCCACTTCCATAAGCTGTAACTAGATTACTTGTGCATTCCAAACAAAAGCACATTATAAAACACGTGCTGCTGTTTTTTTCTTTGAAGTAATTGCATGTAAAAAGAAAAAATAATATTAGGCTTGTTTTATCTCCTGTTTCCATTTTTTGGATTTACTTCCCATGATATAACATTTACCTATATTCTGGGCAAAAGTTTCACTTTGTGGCTTTGCTTTATCTCATATACAGTATTTAACAATTAATGAGGTGAAGGAGGGAATGTTTAGCTAAAGCGGCAGGAGGTCTATTGTTCTCAATTTTACTCTATTCACCCTCATATAGTGTGTCACCCCTCTCCTCTTAGATTGTAAGCCCTCGAGCAGGGTCCTCTCTCCTACTGTTCTGTGCGTGCAATGTGCATGTGTATATTTGTTATTCTGTCTGTCCCGTTGTACAGCCTACATTGTTGGTGCTTTATAAATGCTTGTAACTGTAACTCGAGACTGAGAAAAGAGATGTCAGCTGAAGGAGATAAAACAGGGAGCTTAAAAGACTTCTAATCTACCCCGTGGTGATGTCCTTTGAATACATCCCACACAATACAATGATGTGAGTTGGTGACTGACCCATTCACTCCATTCTATGGCCAAAGCCACACAGTGAGGAGCAAGTGATGGAAAGATACTGTTCACAAAACAAAATATCACACAATGGATGCGCCCAGTGACACATATAGAGGAAAATATCACACAATGGATGCACCCAGTGACACATATAGAGGAAAATATTTTCATAACTAAACATACAAGAGAAAAACAAAGCACATGTAAGATATCAGCAACATCACATAAGGACATTTCATTTTTTGGTGGTAGCGGCCCTTTAACTGTTCTCTTCCTGAATCTATGCCATGAGCGCTGGCAGCAGCGAGAATAACAGAAATTTATAATAAATGTCTGCAGCTTGAACATTCACCGTAACACATTTGTGAAAGTGTATACAACAGTAGTGCTATATACAAACATGTTATACTGATTCCTTAATATTGGTATTTTAAAATGTGCTGCGTAATAATTATTCATGTCATGAAACAATTTTTTATTTATATATTTTTTTATAAAGTATTCTACCAGGAAGGATACATTGAGATTTCTCTCGTGCTCAAGTATGTCCTGGGTGGTGAGTATGTACCGTTGGGTGTCTTGCCCAAGGACACTTACTGGAGAGGTGCTCTGGCCGGGAATCGAACCTGTGTCTCCACGGTTATAGAGCAGTGATGTTACCTCTACTCCATCCAGCCGGTCTATTGCCCTGATATTAAATCTCTTAGTCTCCAGATATGATTCTATTTTGTCATGTAATGTTGTTGTTTTGGGTTTTTTAATTATAAATGACTACATGGCTTTCCGATACTTTTTTTCCCTTTGGAAACTCAATTGAAATCAAACAAGTCATCATTGTCCATGAACTCTTCAAAGTTTAACAAATTATTTGCCATTGTGGGCCAGGCAGCGCGCCTTGCACCATCCATTTCTGAGGCCAAAGTATTGGTTGGATCGAGACTGTGATTCTCCCCACCAATGGCTGCCTTGCATTCTGGACATTTGGACCTCTCCGTTGCCCCTCCACATTCTGTAATGGCATAGACGTGTCCGTTTGGACATTTAAACCAGTGACCTGTCTGTAAGCCCATAGCCTTTACGATCATGACGCGTTCTTCTTCGGATACCCCTAAACCGAGACGTGGGAAGATCTCCTTAAGTTTCTTCTTCACAGCGTTTTTATCCTCCTCGGTAAACCTTTTACCTCCTTCTAGGATCTCTCTCAGTGCCTTTATCTCCTGCTTTGTATCAGTACTGATGACCCCTAAGGCTGCTAGCTTACATTTTGTTAGCAGTTCCAAGAGGTAGGTGAAACGTTGTATTTCGATCTGTAGCTCGTGAAGTTCCTGTTCTGTAAAAAAAGAGCGATCTCTCTCCACCCAACCCTTAATCTCAAGCAGACGGTCCTTCAGAGAAGTTTTCTCTATGTTCTCCACATCTTTTATTTTGGTGAAAAGCTTAGCTAATCTCTTGTAGAACGACATGCTATTTTCCAGTGTAGACAGCGTCCTCAGACACACATCAGAATTTTCTAATTTCTCATTCAAGTCCATGTACTCCATGGAAAAATTTCTCCTAACTTCAAGCATCATCTTTAATTCAGCTTTAAGCCGACTCTGAGTCGATTGTCTTTCCTCGGCTGAACCCAGCATCTTGCTCTTCACGTTCTCGATTTCATTCAGGGTCTTGTTGATAATAGTGCCATACCTCAGGTTTTTCCTGATCGGAGTCTGACATCTTGGACACACTTTGAGCTTAATTGCCGATCCGTCATTGGAATCGATGTCTGTTTCCATGTACTGATCCATGCCGTTCACTTCAAAGATGTGGCCGCAGTCTTCCAGTTGCACAAACCGGGCACCTTCTTCATCTTCAAATCCAAAGAAAATATCAGTAACTTCCTCTTTGTTGCATTCTCTGCATATTTTGGGACAAGGTTCCCCGCATAGACCGATGCAGTTGTGTCTGCATTTGAGTTTTTTATCGCATGGTGCATCACATGGTGGTCTGGTGCACGGTTCAGAGCATAGTTTATCACAAACAAAGTGTTGGCATTTCCAGTCACATGGCTCTACGCATGGGGCACAGCTCACTCCGCATTTCTTTTGACACTTGCTGTGGATGCAACGGTTCTGGCACCTTCTATTGCAAGGGGGGCAGGCATTTGTACAGGGCTCAGTGCATTCATGGGAGCAAATAAGTAGACGTTTACATGGATGTCCGCATCGTTGATGAAAGCGTCCCTGACAACAGGAGTCACACGTACCTCGGCACTTGTGCCCACAGTCTAATGTGGAACCACATGGCACGTTACATTTTACCGGCATTCCGAACTCTACATCACATTTTCTCCAACACTCAACAGACTCCCTGTGTCCACATTTCAGCACCATTCTGACTTTTTCACGACAACGCTCTTCACATTCATCACCACACAGTTTGGTACATGGATGGCCGCATGGCAGGGTCTTAACACACTCAACAAGGCAGCTGAAGGATTTTGCAGGAACGCTACAAGGCACCTCCTGAATGTGACCACACGCTGGCATTGCTTTCTCCACCTTCTCCATGCATTTCCCACAAGGCTCGAAACACCTCCTTTTGCATCGGTGTCCATCGTCACAAAGAATTTTTTGACATGATTTGGTGCATTGATACTCCTTATGTTCAGGGTCGTAAGGGTGACAGACACGGGTACACACGTGTCCACAGGTCAGTCTGTATTCACATTTTTTGCTGCAGCCTCCTTCAGGAACTCTCTTGAAGTCTTCTGCTCTGCTCACGAGGGTGTGTGTATCAGGATGGTTCTGGCAGCAAAGTCTGAGGTGGTTGCCAACTTGACCACTCTGCTTCAGTGTAAGAATGATCTGGCTCCAGAGGGTTTCTCTTCCTAGCATGGTCATATTGCCAATACAGAACAACCCCCTTTTGGCCCTGGAGAGCGCCACGCAGATTCTGTTGGAAATCTTGAGAAAACCGGATTTTCCTTCTTTGTTGCTTCTGACCAGTGAGAGTAGAATGATGTCATTCTCTTCGCCCTGATATTTGTCCACTACATGTACTTTGACCCCAGAGAAAGTTTTGCTTGGCATAAGCTTGCGAAAGCAAAAAAGCTGCCCAGTATAGGTGGTGAGGATGGTAATCTGTGATGGTTTATAGTCTTGACAAAGGAAGTATTTGCAGAGTTCTACTACGAACTGGGCTTCATGCATGTTCTGGTGACTCCTGCCATCTTGAATCGCTTGTTCTGGGAAGTTATGATCCACAAAGAATAGATTGGATGAAACCCCCTAATGGATGGAGAAAAAAAATATATAATCCTTTTTTGGTTATCAATCATGGAGCATGTTTTCCTCTAACACAGTGGTTCCCAACCGCGGTCCTCAAGTACCTCTAACAGACCAGGTATTCCAGATATCTGAAGCACGGCACAGGTGACATGATTTGCTGCTCAGTGATTGCACGATTTAGTTTGCTTTTCCCCAAGGTGATCCTCAAAATCCGGCCTGTTAGGGGGACTTGAGGATTGCGGTTGGGAACCACTGATCTAACAGTTTACACATCTTTACCAATCCCGACTCTCTAATGTGAAACATCTGAATACCAAACTCATTTCTCCACTTTGCTAAACAGTAGAATTCACTTTAGTTAAAGAAGAATGGACCCTATTCCATAGTGGACCATAACTTGTCCATAGGACTCCATGGAGGCTTCACTTCCAGGCTGTGAAGCTCTGCGCGACTTTGCTTTTGGGAGATCGTGTAGAGCCGCAGAGTGATCGCGGAGGGAGACTAGGAACTATTTGTTCCCAGTCTCACTCTGCTCCCGGCAAGAAGCAGCGGATCGAGACACACATTTCGCTGTGGGATGAGAGCTGAGTATGGGATTAATGGAGGGGTGTTTTGGAGCTCGTTAAATGATTTTGTATTTGCAGAATCATTTAACATCAGATTTTATAAGGTGCTAAAATTTTGGCTTGCGTGTCCTGACCGTAAATTGCACCTGTACTTTGTAATACCTCACTTGTCGAGACGCTAAAAATAATATATCTCCTTCCTCTGTGACGGCTGCTGGGCGGCCCAGCATGTGTTTTGCTGCCCAGAGTCTCGCTGACTGCGTACAAACTGTCATTTGAGAAACTCTGCAGAGCTGCCCCTGTGTGTTCTGCAGGGTTTTCCTGCCGCGATCTCCTTCCTCTCTCACATCAAATTCTTCCAGATTCTGAAATCCAGAGGAATCCGAAATCTGGAATGCTCGGGTATCCCAAGCATTCCCTATAAGGGGTTCCCGGCCTGTATTTAAAAATGATTACAATAAAACAGGGCTCAAAATTTCAAGTCCCAAGCTACTAGCCAGGCCTTAAGAGTTACTGGCCACTAGTTGCCCCACCTAACCCCTTATCCTGCCCTGCCTCTGCATTCCCACTCGCCCTCATGTAATTTCCACTCGCCAAATGCGAGCAGGCGAGTGGAAATTTTGAGGCCTGCAATAAAATATCCATAAATATTTTAATTTGCTGACATTTGTGTTGACTTAAAGTTTTGCGTTTCCCGAAAATCAGACTAGAAAACAATACTTGACCCCAGCATTGCTATTACCTTGACGTTTTCATAATTCAGTACAGATGGATGATTTTCAAGCTCCTGGTAGATGTGAGGGGTGAGAAGTCGGGCAATTTCAGGCCGCATGCGATGCTGTAAATATATATTGCAATTAAAATTACCATGATACACTTTTGACATAAAATAATTAGTTGGGAACATAATACTGGAAACTTATCAGGGTTATTCAAAGAGAATCAAAAAGTCACCAGTTCGGCGCGATTTGGCGATCCTATTTCGGCAACCCTGCGGTGTATTCAGCAAGCAGCACAGGGTCCCTGAAGTGCAAGGAAAACCCGCCGCAGCCAAACCAACAATCACTGCCAACCCGCCGAACACTCCCCGCAAAACCCACCGAACACTCACTAAAACCTGCAAAACAGCTGGATTAACCCCGCCGAACACGCCGGAGAAACCCGATCAGCCGCCGATCACAGCGCAGAGCAGCCGCCGGAAAAATCCGACACCGCAGACGAATGGAGTGAAAAAAAAAACAATTTGCTTGAATGTTTGAAAAGTGAAACGCTGTTTGCAAAGAAACTACTGAGCAAAAATGTCTGAAATTTACATATAAAATCCAATGATTGATAATAAAAAGGTCTGTTACAAAAAAATCTATAAATAGAGACTTTATACTGCAGAATATTATAATCAACGGTTTATTAGATATTGAGTTAAAACGGGAAAATTTTTAGCATTGAAGCCTATGGGATTCACCTGAATAAACCTGTCGAATGAAACCACCGAACAGCAGGGAAATTCGGCAACTTTTCACTGCTGGTTTTTGTTCTCTGAATAGACAAAGCATTGCTTCTCTATGGGGATTCACTGCCCTCGAAAAGGCATCGTATGTGCAGGCAATTCGCCAGGATTTGGCGAACTGCCTGCTCGCTGAATAGCCGAATGGCCAGGAAAGGTGACCGTACGCTGATTTTCACTGTTCGGCTACCTTTCAACCACAATTCGGAGCTCTTTGAATAACCCTGTATGTCTTTCAGTTATCTTGCAAGGTGCACCTATGTCCCCCTCTCCTTGCATGCATTACAGGGGTCAAGTCCAAGAGGAACACGTGGGAACGGAGTTCCTGCACTAATTTTGCAGAGGGAACTGAATTCCCTTTGGTCCCATACACTATAAAGCTTGCATTCAGGTCATCAATCATATATTACAATGTTAAATCATATACAGTCAGGTCCAGAAATATTGGGACATTGACACAATTCTAACATCTTTGGCTCTATACACCACCACAATGGAGTTGGAATGAAACAAACACAATGTGCTTTAACTGCAGACTGTCAGCTTTAATTTGAGGGTATGTACATCCAACTCAGGTGAACGGTGTAGGACTTACAGCAGTTTGCAGATGTGCCTCCCACTTGTTAAGGGACCAAAGGTAATGGGACAATTGGCTTCTCAGCTGTTCCATGGCCAGGTGTGTGATATTCCCTCATTACCCCAATTACAATGTGCAGATAAAAGGTGCAGAGTTCATTTCAAGTGTGCTATTTGCATTTGGAATCTGTTGCTGTCAACTCTCAAGATGAGATCCAAAGAGCTGTCACTATCAGTGAAGCAAGCCATCATTAGGCTGAAGAAACAAAACAAACCCATCAGAGAGATAGCAAGAACATTAGGCGTGGCCAAAACAACTGTTTGGAACATTCTCAGAAAGAAGGAACGCACCGGTGAGCTCAGCAACACCAAAAGACCCGGGAGACCACGGAAAACAACTGTGGTGGATGACCGAAGATTTCTTTCCCTGGTGAAGAAAACACCCTTCACAACAGTTGGCCAGATCAAGAACACTCTCCAGGAGGTAGGTGTATGTGTTTCAAAGTCAACAATCAAGAGAAGACTTCACCAGAGTGAATACAGAGGGTTCACCACAAGATGTAAACCATTGGTGAGCCTCAAAAACAGGAAGGCCAGATTAGAGTTTGCCAAACAACACCTACAAAACCTTGACAGTTCTGGAACAAGATCCTATGGACAGATGAGACCAAGATCAACTTGTACCAGAGTGATGGGAAGAGAAGAGTATGGAGAAGGAAAGGAACTGCTCATGATCCTAAGCATACCACCTCATCAGTGAAGCATGGTGGTGGTAGTGTCATGGCGTGGGCGTGTATGGCTGCCAATGGAACTGGTTCTCTTGTATTTATTGATGATGTGACTGCTCACAAAAGCAGCAGGATGAATTCTGAAGTGTTTCGGGCAATATTATCTGCTCACATTCAGCCAAATGCTACAGAACTCATTGGACGGCGCTTCACGGTGCAGATGGACAATGACCCAAAGCATACTGCAAAAGGAACCAAAGAGTTTTCGAAGGGACAGAAGTGGAATGTTATGCAATGGCCAAGTAAATCACCTGACCTGAATCCCATTGAGCATGCATTTCACTTGCTGAAGACAAAACTGAAGGGAAAATGCCCCAAGAACAAGCAGGAACTGAAGACAGTTGCAGTAGAGGCCTGGCAGAGCATCACCAGGGATGAAACCCAGTGTCTGGTGATGTCTATGCGTTCCAGACTTCAGGCTCTGATTGACTGCAAAGGATTTGCAACCAAGTATTAAGAAGGGAAAGTTTGATTTTCTGATTATTATTCTGTCCCATTACTTTTGGTCCCTTAACAAGTGGGAGGCACATCTGCAAACTGCTGTAAGTCCTACAACGTTCACCTGAGTTGGATGTACATACCCTCAAATTAAAGCTGACAGTCTGCAGTTAAAACACATTGTTTTTGTTTCATTCCAACTCTATTGCGGTGGTGTATAGAGCCAAAGATGTTAGAATCGTGACAATGTCGCAATATTTCTGGACCTGACTGTACCTATTGTGACTTAGCATAGATTTTTGCTAAATTCAATATATATACGTAAATATATCAGATTTGAGTGTGTTTTCGTATTAAGTGCGAGATGATAATAGCTAATTGGGGGACAGAAATCTTGGCGAGTTCCCACGCTTCTTTTTTAGGACTTGACCCCCGATGCAGCTATAACTTACTAAAAATGCAGTGAAACATTTCCACAAAATTATATATATACCAGCCTTCTTGATTAGCAGATTCCAAGGATGATGGACTTTATCCTTTGCTTGTTATCTGGCTGGTGTTTTTATTTTATTTTCTGAATGCATTGAGACCTTGGAGTGAGGATCTCCTCCAGCAGGAGGCTAATTGTTGGGCTGGTACAAGGACCTACATTCCCTGCGCTAAAACACTCACCTGGTAGTTAAGGCGAACAAAAGGTACATGTGCATTGATGAGTCGTTCAAACAGGGACACCTCAAGGTTAAAGTTCTTGGCCAAATCGTAAACATTAGCACTTGGCCTCAGCTGGAAGAGATAATAAGATGTGTGTAAATATGCTACAATCATCATTTAAAGCTACTTTAAGCAATAAACATTAATAATAACTTCACTTTAAATCAATACAGTGGGATATTCTGTAAAATGTGCAACGTAGAGCATTGACAGAGGAGTTTTAGATGTCTGGCTCAAACCAATGTAGTTCTCGTGGGGTTTCCTCGTGTTTCCATCGCCAAAATTATTTAGCTTATAGTTGACCGCAGTTTCCACAAATGTTTCATCAAAGTTGCCCAGTGTTAAGCCAGTGCTCAATGCTGGGCAACTTTGAGGAAACATTTGTGGAAACATTTGTCATCTGCCCTGAGCTAAAACGGGGAAGGCTAAGGGGAAAAATTTGCGTTTGCAAGTTTCCCCTTAGTGACCCCGTTTTGCAAGCAGATTTCGAGGCATTCAGCAGCCTTCCCCGTAACGGCCGCCAGCTATCTGGATACTCGCGATAGCGCTAATGCTCCACCACGAATATCCCCTCCTGGAGTCCACAGGACGCCATTGAGGGTTGTTATTCCGGGCCAAGTGGTGTCGTTGTCAAAAGGTCGTGTATGGCTGCGGAGTGATTGCGGAGGGAGACTGGGGACTATTTATCCCCAGTCTCACTCTGCACCCAGTGGCCAGAAGTGACAGATCAGGCCGCCGTTCGCACTGCAGGATGATTGGAGAGTAACTTATTTTTGGGGGACTTGCGCCATACGGGGAAAATTCAATTTCGTGGCCAGTTTGGCTCTCTATGAATAACCCTGTGTGTGTCAGTTGTACACAACTAGCACTTGATTGTCTTGTTTTATTGTAGTAAATATTCTCCATTGTTGCAAACAACTCTAAATGGAGAATAGCCGCAGTTTCCTTTTTTTCTATAATAAAAATAATGGTGGTCCCATTGCTCAGCTATGTTCACTGTTTTTTGCAGCTATTGCACCTGTGCTTGTTGAATTTTGCTTCTTTGGAAAGCCCATGTTAACCGTTGTTTCACCAATGGTGAGTGTTATAGTTCTTTCAACAACGGAGACCGTCGATGCCACAATGGTTGGAGCTGAGGTAACATCATTGCTCTATAACCGTTGAGACCCAGGTTCGAATCCCAACCAGAGCACCTCTCCAGTAAGTGTCCTTGGGCATAGAAACATAGAAACATAGAAAATTGTCGGCAGATAAGAACCTTTCGGCCCATCTAGTCTGCCCAATTACATGGATACTTTACCTGGATTTATCTTTTGTTTAGGATAGCCTTATGCCTATCCCATGCTTGCTTAAATTCAATTACTGTTTTGGCCTCTACCACTTCAACTGGAAGACTGGTCCATGTATCCACCACCCTCTCAGTAAAATAATGCTTTCTGATGTTACTTTTAAACCTTTGCCCCTCTAATCTAAGACTATGTCCTCTTGTTTTGCTACTTTGTTTCCTTTTAAATATACTCCTTCCTCTACCTTGTGGATTCCCTTTACGTATTTAAATGTTTCTATCATATCTCCTCTGTCTCGTCTTTTTTCCAAGCTGTACATGTTAAGATCATTAAGCCTTTCCTGGTAACTTTTCTCCTTCAAGCCGTACACCATTTTAGTAGCCCTTCTCTGAACTCTCTCTAAGATGTCTATATCCTTCTGGAGATACAGTCTCCAGTACTGCACACAGTACTCCAAGTGAGGTCTCACCAGTGCTCTGTACAGTGGCATGAGCACTTCCCTTTTCCTACTGCTAATACCTCTCCCTACACAACCAAGCATTCTGCTAGCATTTCCTGCTGCTCTATTACATTGACTACTTACCCTTAGATTCTCTGAAATAATAACCCCTAAATCCCTTTCCTCAGATGTTGAGGTTAGGACTGTATCAAATATTCTATATTCAGCCCTTGCGTTTTTACGTCCCAGGTGCATTATCTTGCACTTATCCACGTTAAAACTCAATTGTCACAGCTCCGACCATTTTTTTAGTTTACCTAAATCATTTGTCATTTGGCTGATCCCTCCAGGAACGTCAACCCTGTTGCAAATCTTTGTGTCATCAGCAAAAAGACATACTTTTCCATTAATACCTTCTGCAATATCACTAATAAAAATATTAAATAGAATGGGTCCAAGTACTGACCCCTGAGGTACCCCACTGGTAACAAGACCTTGCGCCGAATAAACTCCATTTACCACAACCCTCTGTTGCCTGTCACTCAGCCACTGCCTAATCCATTCAACAATATTGGAATCCAAGCTCAAAGATTGCAATTTATTGATAAGCCTTCTATGCGGAACAGTATCAAAAGCCTTACTGAAATCTAAATAAGCAATGTCTACTGCACCACCTGTGTCTATTATTTTTGTTACCCAATCAAAAAATCAATAAGATTAGTTTGGCATGATCTCCCTGAGGTAAACCCATGTTGTTTCTGATCCTGTAATCTATGTGTTTTTAGATGTTCAACAATCCTTTCTTTAACATGGTTTCCATTAATTTCCCCACTACTGACGTAAGACTAACTGGCCTATAGTTCCCAGATTCCTCCCTACTACCCTTCTTGTGAATGGGCACAACATTTGCTAATTTCCAGTCTTCTGGGACGACTCCCGTTAGCAAGGATTGGTTAAATAAATCTGTTAACGGTTTTGCTATTACATCACTGAGCTCTTTTAATAATTTAGGGTGGATCCCATCAGGCCCCATTGACTTATTTGTCTTTACTTTAGACAGCTGCTGTAGAACCTCCTCCTCTGTAAACTGATATGTAATTGTCTCGTTAGTGTTTCCTCCTAACTGAGGTCCCTTTCCTTCCTTTTCTTCTGCAAAGACTGAACAAAAATATTCATTGAGGCAGTCAGCGAGACTTTTATCCTCTTCTACATACCTTCCTTCCTTTGTTTTTAATCTAACTAATCCTCGTTTTACTTTTCTTTTCTCGTTTATGTATCTAAAAAATGTTTTGTCCCCTTTTTTACTGACTGAGCTATTTTCTCTTCTGCGTGTGCTTTGGAAGCCCTTATAAATTGCTTTGCCTCTTTCTGCCTAATCTTATAGGTTTGCCTATCTTCTTCACTCTGAGTTGTTTTTAATTATTGAATGCTGTCTTTTTGTTCTTCACTATTTTGGCCACTTCTGCAGAGTACCACAGTGGTTTCTTCCCTTTTTTGTTTTTGCTAACAAGTCGAATGCAATTGCCTGTGGCCTTCAATAATGCTTCCTTTAAATAATCCCATTTCTCCTGGACTCCCTTTAAACTCCTCCAGTCTGATAATGACTCCTTCACACAAAATCTCATTTTAGAAAAATCTGTTTTTTTTAAGTCTAAAACTTTTGTTTTTGTGTGGTGCGGCTCCATCCCTGTTCTTATATTAAACCATACTGACTGGTGATCACTAGATCCCAAATTTTCACCTACAACAACGTCCGATACCAAACCTCCATTTGTGAGTATTAAATCCAATATGGCCTCTTTACGGGTCGGCTCCTCAACTACTTGTGTTAGAGATAATCCCAGTAGGGAGTTTAGAATATTTGTACTCCTGGTGCACCCAGCTGTTTTGGTTTTCCAGTTCACATCAGGAAGATTAAAGTCCCCCATGATAATAACTTCCCCCTTCATTGCCATTTTGGCTATTTCCTCAAGCAGCAGATTATCTAGCTCTTCTACTTGTCCAGGGGGTCTATAGATCACACCTACACGAGCTACTGTATGATTGCCAAATGTTAGCGTAACCCAAACTGACTCTATGTTTACCTCGCTCACGTTTATTTGGTTCGTTTTTATGTTGTTTTTCACATACAGGGCCACTCCTCCTCCTTTCCTACCTTCTCTGTCTTTTCTATATAAAGAGTACCCCGGTATTGTTATGTCCCAGTTATTTTTCTCACTGAACCATGTCTCAGTAACCGCAACTAAATCTACTTTTTCAGCTGCCATCATTGCCTCCAGTTCATTGATTTTATTGACTAAACTGCGAGCATTTATAGACACGACTCTGAGCTTGTCATTTTTTTTCCCGCATGTTGCTTGCACCCTCCGATTTAGTTTGGGGGACAATCAGGCAGATTGTTTTTTACCCTTTTGTCCCCCCTCCTAGTTTAAATATTTCTTTGTGAAACCTTTGAACTTCTCACTGAGAACATATGTTCCCCTATGAGTAAGATGCAAACTATCTTTTTTATACAGTTCCTTTCTGCTCCAATTAGAGCTATCATGGGACACAAACCCAAATCCTTGCTCTCGACACCATTCCCGAAGCCACAAATAAAATTCCCTATGCGCATCTGCCTATCCTGAATGTTATGCACAGGCAAAACTTCAGAGAATGACACAGTGGACGCAATCTGCTGTATTTCACCTCCAAGAACACAAAAATCTTCCTTAATCTCAGAAACCTCATTGCTAGCCAAGTCATTTGTCCCTAGATGGACTAGAACGTCCACTTCCCCTTGCTGCTTTGCTTGTTTGACAATATTGAGAATACGTCTCTTGTCTCTACGAGCAGTAGCCCCAGGAAGACATCTCACCAAACCACTACTCTCCAGCTCAACACCTCTTATGATAGAATCACCCAGCAACATTTGCCTTCTATCATGTCCCACCTTTTCCTTATTGTTCTTGGTTGCAGTCCTGCATACCTTCGGCATAGGGGATGGTGGTTCCTCAACTATGGTGTCTGAGCCTACTTCCGTCTCACCACTACACTCTGAAAGTGCCTCAAAAGAATTAAGAAGAGCCACAGACTGTGGGACATGCCTTCTATCCACAACTCTAAGTCTACCAGATCCTACAGTAGTCCATCTGCCACTCCTAGGAGGCCTCTGTGGCAGTGGCTTTGTAACAGTCGTAGCCATAGCCTGAGTTTGTGTAACAGATAATTTATAAATCTCAGACTTCAAACAGGCAATTTCCTGCTGCAATAAAGAGAGCTGCCTACATATCAGGCACACTCCAAACCTCCAAAAATTGGATCTAAAAACAAATGCATGACAGCTCTTACACTGGACCAAGCCTGCCATTATAAAAAGAATGGATTTAAACCAACAAATCTTACCTTTTTGTAGGTTTTCTACCTCCTGTCTAACCTCAGACTACCTCCAGAGTATCTCCAGGATATCTCTAAGTGCTCACTTTGAAGGCTCCACTTAGAAGGCTTCCCAAGCTCAATTAGGGCACCTAACGGTACATACTTGCCTCCCACACAATATCAGCTGTGGAGTCCACTGGTAACGTCTCTACCATTCGACCGTGGAGAAGCAAGTCAAATCCCATTCAGCACATCCCTACAATACAACTGGAGAAGCAAGTCTGGACTTTACGAGAAGCGGGTTCAACCTAACTACCAGGTCGCTGCTCTACAATCATGGAAAGACGACCCGATCCCACTCAGAAGACGCCACCAGCGAGTGTCCTTGGGAAAAACACCCAACGATATGGATGTGCCTACCTCACAAAATACTTGTACATCTCATAGATTTTAAGCTCCCCTGGGAACAGGGTCTGCCCTGAATCAGGCCGTATCATCCATGTGTGGTATTCTAATGTATCGACCCCTTGTACACTGATCTTGTAAAGCGCCGCGGAATATGTGGCAAGATATAAATAAAGAATAATAATAGTGAATGACCAGGGAAGTCTCACCTGTTGGTGGTCTCCTATAAGAATGAGATGTTGGCAGGCAGCACTGAGTGTCGTTATGGTGTGTGCTTCTAGGACTTCTGCTGCCTCTTCCACAATAACAATACGTGGTCCCACTTCCTGCAGGATCCGGCGATATTTAGCAGCTCCTGAGTTATTAAAGAAAAAAAATGGTTAAGCAAAAAAAAAAAAAAGGATTTGTTAACGTTATCGTTTTTCCAAAATCTGATCAAGTGTCCCATTATCAGGTATAAGTCACTGACCTGTGGTTGTCATTCCAATGACTTTAGCATTTCGGAGGGTTTGGAGATCTTCTTGTAGCCGCAGTTCGGTTAATCGATCTGCAGTTTCTTGATAATGCTTCTCGCTGGCCAAAATTTTCTGACGGATATCAACTTGATAAAGCTGAATCCAGTGCCTATAGATGCGAAAAGAGATGACTGTAAGCAGACAGTATTACGGGTTGAAACTGAACCTTAAGGGGTTATTCAGAGAGTTCCCCGCACTTCGGGGAGTCAAATTTGACTCAAGTGAAGGGAACAAGCCGTCAAACACGTCCGAAAAACCGTTGAACGCATCTGAAAGTAGATGCCGCCATCTACTGCCAAATTGAGTTACAGCAGTTTGGTTGGTCTGTTGGTCTATTTTCTTCTTTTTTTCCTCCTGCAACGGCTACTGAAAGCCCGATGTAAGGGCATCAGATGATTTTACAGTTTTAGCTCTTTGGGCATTATGCCCACAGGGCTAAAATTTTGGGGGCACCTTCTGCAGCTCAAAAGCTAACAAAATTAATTTGCTTTTGGGCTGTAGATCAGCAGATCGAGATAACTCGATCTCGGGGCACCGACTGGTGCTTTTGAAGCTCGAGATATCTCGATCTCGGTAGTGACAGGGTTAAGCACAACGCTCAAGCCGTTTGCTGTACGGCTCGAGCACTCTGCTAAGCATCCTTATTGTGATCTGGCCCTAGATTTTAAAGCACCAAAGATGTAGGACTGCACCTATGTTTATTTATGAAAACTTTAAAAAAAAATTGAAGTTTTGCATCATTTTGCAGACTCAGAGAGGCCCTATATATAAACGCTTGATTGTTTCACTAGATAGGCATCATATTAATTGTATTTTAGTTGGCCGCTCGCATTTAAAGTGGCAGGGCCAAATTACAATCTTCGCGCAAACGTTTGCGCCGGCGCAAAAACGCATTAACGTGAGGGGTAAACCCTTTGCGCCGAACGTCGTATTACATTGTCAGCGCAACAAACGCGCGTAATCGCCTACCGCGGGTGAACCTGCGTGAACCCTTTGTGAGCTTACTGTACTGCGCGCGTCCTATACTTAACATTGTGAGCGCAAACGCGAATGAACGCTGGTACGCGGATGGTATTACAATCTATGCGCAGGATTTAACGCACAGCCTTTGCGCGCATAATTTTAGCAACTCCTAAAAGCTGGTGGTAACGGCAAATCTGAACTACCTGGCCGAACCCAAATACACCAGTCCGAAAAAAATAATGCAGCAAAGTATAGTTACACATTCTACTCATACCCAAACCAATAAAATGGAGAAGTTGTGCGTGCATTTATTATTGCTGCACCATATATGCTCATATTGACTTTGACAGGCGCAAAAACCTAACGTGAGATAATTGTGGTTCTTAATTCTGATTTGCTAAATCGTGTGATTAAAACAATCCGCACACTGATTTCTACGCCTAACGGTAGTGCGCGAGCATTTGTGCACATCCGGTTTACGCGCGTTATTAATTGACAGATGAAAAATGCACGAGGATTGGAATTTCAACTGTGATTTACGCGTGCAAAACTTTACCGCGCGGCGCAACTATTTTCGCTTTGCGCGAGGCTTTTCGCGTGACGATAGTAATATGGCAGGCAATGTTCTAATAATCCCCGCTATAAATCTGTTTATTCACTGCGGTGTCTGTGTTTACGTGTTTCGGTGTTTGTATGCTTTTGTTCTGTGTTCTTGTACCTGTACAGCTTCCATCTGGAGGGAATATCCAAACTCCACACGTCTCTGATCTGCTTAACTTCAGCACCACTCAAAGCTTCCAGCTTCCGGAGCTCTGTCTTCATCCTGCGCTTACCTTTCTTCTTCTGTTTCTTTGTCATCTAGGCACATGAAAGGAAGGATATGTAAGTCGGAGTTACACGAGTACCCGGGATCTTGACATACTTTGCTTGTGCGTAAAAGCTGCATTTATGTATCAAATGGAGATTATTTACACCACAAATGGAGATTATTTACACCACAAATGGAGATTATTTACACCACAAATGGAGATTATTTACACCACAAATTCCAATTGTAATCAAACAAATCAAACCTTGTAGAAATGAATATGCAGATTATCCCACGGTTATTA
The DNA here is from genome assembly GCA_009667805.1 of Leptobrachium leishanense. NCBI lineage: Eukaryota > Metazoa > Chordata > Amphibia > Anura > Megophryidae > Leptobrachium > Leptobrachium leishanense. The sequence goes on along the minus strand of CM019074.1, from coordinate 40,051,485 downwards.
GGCTACGGTTGTGTTTCCAGATTGTGGCTAGTAGAACATAGATGTTCATCATATGACAATAATGCACAATACTTATTGGCAATGGAGATTGTTAATGGTGTGTGTGTGTGTGTATGTATATACACATATATATATATATATATACACACAGCAAGTTGGAGGCTGCACATGTGCATTTAAAATAACAATTTTATTTAAATTGCTTTTAAAAATAGACCGACGTTTCGGCTCGTGTGTGAGTCATTTTCAAGGTTGAAAATGGCTCACGCATGAGCCGAAACGTCGGTCTATTTTTAAAAGTAATTTCAATAAAATTTTGCTATTTTTTAAATACACATGTGCAGCCTTCAACTTGATCGGTTTACAATTTTTTTTGGCTAGCACCGTGGTGTTTCTCAACATTTCATTGGAACATTAAGGTAGTTGCTGAGACCCAGTCTGGTATATATATATATATATATATATATACTGTATATGTCCTCCAGCACATTATCCCAAAGATTCTCAATGGGGTTAAGGTCTGGACTGTGCGGTGGCCAATCCTTGTGTGAAAATGACATCTCATGCTCCCTGAACCACTCTTGCACAATTTGAGCCCGATGAATCCTGGCATTGCCATCTTGGAATATGCCCGCTGTGCCATCAGGGGAGAAAAAACCCATTGATGGGAAAACCTGCTCATTCAGTATATTCAGGGAGTCACATGACCTCATTTTATGTTGAAACATATTAATCACTGCAGTAATTATCCAATTGTTCCATTGGATATTTATTATTACCCAAAGGAAGGCTCGCACCTATCTGTTAAAGGAGATGTTTTTTTGGCCAGGCAGTGTTCATAGAAAGATCAGATCAGATCATTAAGCCTTTCCTGGTAACTTTTCTCCTTCAAGCCGTACACCGTTTTAGTAGCCCTTATAGAAACATAGAAAAATGTCAGCAGATAAGAACCTTTCGGCCCATCTAGTCTGCCCAATTACATGGATACTTTACCTGGATTTATCTTTTGTTTAGGATAGCCTTATGCCTATCCCATGCCTGCTTAAATTCAATTACTGTTTTGGCCTCTACCACTTCTACTGGAAGACTGTTCCATGTATCCACCACCCTCTCAGTAAAATAATGCTTCCTGATGTTACTTTTAAACCTTTGCCCCTCTAATCTTGTTTTGCTACTTTGTTTCCTTTTAAATATACTCCCTTCCTCTACCTTGTGGATTCCCTTTACGTATTTAAATGTTTCTATCATATCTCCTCTGTCTCGTCTTTTTTCCAAGCTGTACATGCTAAGATCATGCCTGCTTCTACTGAAACTCCAGCCCATTAACCTGCAAGGTTCCCTATTTAGCAGACTGAGATCGCGCAGAGATCGCGGCCCTGCATCGCAACCCTCCATGGAGTCCTATGGTGATGGTATGGTGTATGGCAGCGCTGAGTATCGCCGTGGGTAGTGCTGTGTTCCTCGGCAAGGTGCTGAATTAGCACCTGCCCTGGAATATGGTGCTAAAAAGGGGACGCTATAGGGAAACCTGCAGGCGCGCAGCGCAGGTTTATCCCGTTACCGTCCCCGATTTAGTGCCTAGAAGAGAATAGGGCCCTAAAACTTTCCCCAGACACCCTGAGTCACTTTGATAATTAGTAATAATGAACAAGGTAGAAGCTGAAATAAGCAATAAAGGCTGACACACATTATTTGGTTGACCTTAAAGGAACACTCTACTCATCCTGACCACTTTAACTTTTTAAATATGAGTAGTGCCCACCTTCTCAGAATGTGAGGAATGCCTCCTTCTCTCGCTACAACAATCTGGAGAAATCACTGCATGAAATGGATGAGTTTCCTCCACCCACACAGTGTCACAAGCAGCCGGGATTTTGAATTTCCTGGCTGCTGGTCAAAGATCAGCCACTAGTGACAGACGTCACCCTCTCTGAGACCGCCTGTGATAGCAAGTGTTCCCAGAGAGGCAGCTGGTGCATCGGACCTGCACATGCAAGCGCTGCTCCGATAGATCGCTCTGCGCAGGCACTATGGAACTTACGTGCGTAAAGTGCACGAGTCCATAGTGGTGCGCAATTTGCGGTTCTTTCCCTACGCAAATAGTATAGGAGTGCAAACTGCATAGTCTTCCTCCACCCCAATCCCTCAGTGTTTTCCAAACCTGTCCTTAGGACCGTCTGCCTCGCCAGGTTTGCAGGATATGTGAAGCACAGCACAGGTAATATGATTTGCTGCTCAGTAATTGCAGGATTCAATCTGGCCTGGTTGAGGGTCCTGAGGACAGGTTTGGGAAACAGTGCTCTAGATTGTAAGCTCCTATGAGCAGGGCCCTCTACACCTCTTGACGTCTTTCCTAGGTTTGTTTATTTGTGTCTTGTTCCCTTTGGTTATTGTAAAGCGCTGCGGAAACTGTTGGCGCTTCATAAATTATGACAATAATAACGTTTCAGAGACTTCCGGGCTCAGGAATCCGGGAGCAGAAGAGGAAGAGCTGTGTGTGGCGAGGGTGAAATGGTAGGAGTAAAAATAATACGAAAGGAAAAAAATAAATGAATAATAATTGGGCAGAGGATGTCAGCAGCTTCTTAGAGCGACCTTACCTGAAACTCTCCTTCTTCCTGTACTTCAGTTTCATCCCTGTTTTCAAGTGTCAATGCAAGCAGTTCCCGAGCCAACGCGTTCTCTTCAATCGTCTCCTTCTTTCTCCTTGGCTTCCTAGCCCCTTCATCAATATCGAGTAAACGCTCATTCTCTATGAGGGCAGCCTCTTCAGGGATGTCAATAAGTTCCTCCTCTTCTTCTGGATCTTCATCTTCCTCTTCCTGATGCTCTGGGTTTTGTTCTGATGGATGTATTAAAAAAAACAATCACATAGTTACATAGGCTGTTTAGAAGCCGTGCTTCCATCGGGTTCAGCCTCTCACACATCACCTACTGCTGTTGATCCAAATGAAGGTGAAAAACCCAGTCTGAAGCGCTCGCCAATATGCAATATACTGGGGAAAAATTCCTTCTTGTCCCCAGATGGCGTCAGATTCCTCCTTGGATCAAGAAGCTTTTACCCACATATTAAATATTATAACCCTTAATATTCTGTGTCTGCAGGAAGTCATCCAGTTGTTGGTTAAAAGTCTGTACAGACATATGCCCTGCTAGTCGGCTGCTGCAGCGAGCCCCTCCTCAGGCCTGCCTTCGCAGCCGAAACACCGTGCGCGTCATTGGCTGCAGGGGGCTGGCTTGAGTTCAAACCATCCCATGGCAGCGAATGACGCGCCACATGTGCCAACTGGTGGGCAGGCCCATAGATGTCTGCAGGGTGTACTGTGCCACTCCTGCGGCGTGTAGATCCACCCTCCATGAGGACGGCATAGTACGGGGCAAAGGGATAATGTTCGAGTTGTGATCTGGCCCTATTTTTTTTCTCTTTCAAAAACTGAATTTTAGTTCAAATTATGCTGCAGTCACACGGGCGCAGTGTTCACGTCCGTGTTGCCGCACAGTTTATCGTCCGTCGTAGCATAGAATCACGATCAATAGAGACCCACGCACGAAGTACGTGTGCACCGAACTGCGTACGCACAACACACGTGGCAAATGGACGCAAGTTAGGCAAGAACGTTTAACCGCTAAGATGGACGCGCAGAGTGTGCCACGTCCGCGTAGCGTTCTGTGTGTGTGATGACACAAAGTCAGATGCAGCGTATTTGCGACGTCCAGCACCTTCATATCCTTTTCAAATTTTTATCATTTATTTCCCATAGTTTCCCATAGGGCTGCTACCACTTACATAAACTGTAACTAGATTACTTGTTATTAATCTTGTGGAGTAGGAGGAAGATCTTACCTTGACCACCAGGGTCTACAGTTCGGATAAATGGAGTAGCTCCCAAGCAGAGCCACTCGACTATCATTGAATGTCTTCCTTGCCCACGAGGGTAAACAAAACCATCTTCGTCCTCCTGATGGGTAAAAAAAGAAAAGATTAACAAAGATTTGATGGCAAGATCCCAATCTTGGCATCCTTACTCTTCCATGAGAAGAACGTATATTAGTGTTTTCGAGGAAAGGAATTCCTACGTAACTCACAAGGACATCCATAAACCTATATAGCTATGGAATTGGTGAACAAATAGGAGTTTCCGTAATAAATATATTGCTTTAGAAGAGTCTGTACACGTAACAGTTCCGACTAGTTTATGGATATTCCTTTAATTGAGTGGCTGTTTTTTCTTAATTGTATTATATCCGTTGCTCAATTGGTCACATCTGCCTCAGCAACCTGTTTCTTACCGGGATATTGTGTAAGCTAACCCAGTGTTCCTCTTCTATAAATCTCTCCAGATATGTTTCATGTATGATCCCCGACATGGTGCAGTGCAGGAGTTGCGCCCCCTCGTCAAGCTTTGTCATTGATAACTTCAGCTCATTGCTTATCTGCGAGACAGGATAGAAAGAGTATTAAGAGGATACAGAAAAACATCAAATGAAAAACCTGAGAGGAAAGCCGGACGCTGAGGAGGATATCGTGACCAGGACAGGGTGGGGGGGGGGTTGATATTAACGGACACTCACAGTGGCATATGCCCTGCGCAAGTGAAGTGGAAAATTATTGCGGTGACCTCGTCCAGACCTCAGTTCTCTGAGATTGAATTTTTTCATAATCTCACTGTTGCTTCTCCCACCGACTCGAACAATTCCCGTCTCTAAAAATTGGTGGATTCCTGAAACAGAGAAAAACACATAATGAACCAGAAGACAGTGCCATCTTGAAACGCTAATCAGCATTCATTAGGAGTGTTTTCTTGCTCCAAGCTCTCTTGGTGGTACCAGTCATGTTGATAGAACGCTAGTTCCTGCATAATTATGATTATGGAAGACACGGACACTTTTCAGTTTCCGCTCGTATACGTTGGGATTTGCAGATACAGTAAGTCAACAATGATAAAGGCCACACAACAAAACATACATTGGCAAAATTCATACACAAAGGAATTGGGGAGTCATCACACCCATAGATACCAAGCATCGTACATACCTTCCAAAAACTGGTCCAGCGCATGATTTGTGTAGCAAACCACAAGAACTGGGTAGGGATGTCCATTCACTTGCCAGACTTTAGAGTTTGTGAGCAAAGCTTGTGCAATCTTTAGTCCGACGTAGGTCTTCCCTAAGAAGACAGTACAGTTTATAAAAATGATAATTTTTTCTTTAAACCCATCTTGTATCTAAAGCAGTGGTTACCAGCGCTGGTCCTCTGGTCCCCCTCCCCAACAGGTCAGGTTTTCCAGATATCTGAAGCATAGCACAGGTGATATGATTTGCTGCTCAGTGATTGCAGAATTCAGTCTGCATTTCCTAAAGGTGATCCTTAAAACCTGGCCTGCTAGATGGACTTGAGGACCAGGGTGAGGAACCATTGGTCTAGAACAGTGGTTCCCAACCGCGGTCCTCAAGTACCCCTAACAGGCCAGGTTTTAAGGATTACTTTGGGAAAATACAGACTGAATCCTGCAATCACTGAGCAGCAAATCATATCACCTGAGCTGTGCTTCAGATATCCGGAAAACCTGTTCTGTTAGAGGGACCTGAGGAACGCAGTGGAGAACCACTGGTCTAGAAGTATGATATGGTATGAAAACAGAGTTAAATGCATTAATTGGAACACATTAATTGGAACAAGGGGTATAAGAAGAAGGTGTTAGTCTTACATAACAATCTAGAAGAAATAAGGAACGTCCAGTGATTGCTTTAGCATTGTTACAAAATGTTTATTTACTTATATGGCTCAGTAAAAGCTTTGTGACTTGTGAGAACAGTAACGATCTGAAGTGATTTGCCCCAATCTTGTCAAGTACAGCTTAGTGGACCTTAAAGCAACCATTTCTGGAGAATGGACAAAATAATAAAACTAAATTATGACAGATTTAATGATTTATGATTCCGGTTTCCGAAAAATATTGAAAGCAGTAGCAGCCTTCCAATAAAGCAAACCATAAATCTCAACGTATTTTGGGTCAATAAGCGTAGAAACAAGATTAGTGAAATCGCTAAATTAGATAATTAAGAATTCTTACCTGTGCCCGGAGGACCCTGAATGATGGCAAGTTCCTTTGTGAGTGCTAACTTCATAGCTTCAATCTGAGACTCATCAAACCCCAAATCCTCCTTAAGGGGCCAGGCCTTCGTTTCAAGAATATTGATTTTTCCTGTCCATTCCTTATCTTTAATTAAACAGGATAGATCATAAGAGATGCCCATGTTCAAATACCGAGGCCAGGCCAGCTCACTGCTGCATTCTACAATGTACTTCTGGAAGGGCACATCTTGGTCAGTCATCTCCTGCAAACCTTCCAGGACATGCCGATAGGCCTCAAAGTAGGCCGTGGTTTCTACCATGAGAAAGGAGTCAACTGGACTAGTTCTTGACAGCAGTTCTCTACTCTGTTCGCAGAACTGCAACTGAATTTCACCGTGCTCTAAATTTTTGTCGTCTCGGTTAGAAACTGTGGCAAATAGAAAGGACTCGAAATTATCTTTGGACAGACATACAAGCGACCCGTACAGCAATCTCTTGGAGTTTTGCCATCGTATCATTTTTAGAGGAGTAATGTCAAATTGTACTTTGTAAACAATGCCAGAAGAAGTACATAATGGAGTTACTATCCGCGTGTCAAAGTATATACGGACATCATCGAAGCGTCTCTTACGAATGCCACGATCGCCATCATACTCGAGGATCTCCTGGATTCCATCCCTTAGTGGTCGCACAAAGTCCTCTCTCAGAAGTCGAAAGTGTGTGTCCAGATAGATGCCGGTGCTTTCATATTCTGCGTTCAGAATATTCGGCCTCAGGAATGGAGTTTCACCTCTGTGAATTTCGTCATAGGTGGGGTACACACTAATTGTTCTATAGTCCTCAACAGGGGCATCTGGATCCAGTGAAATGTGAGTATCCACCCGCAGAGTCCCTTCCCTCTTCCGACCCTGAAGATGTTCTATCAAATTTTGCATTCTATCCAGACTTTCCTCAACCTCCTCGCTAGTATCCACTCCAGACACACGCAAAGCATTAATAGAGCGAGGAATAAGAGTGATCAGCAGTGATACCTCCTGCACCGTGCTTGCAGGAAAAATGCCAATAAGTTCTTGAAGAAGTCGGAGTATGTTGGCGATATGACCTGGGTAGAGCTGGCGCTTATGAGGATCAGTTTCTGTTGTCATTCCAATCACATAATGTGGCAGACATGTGCGCAAAAAGGACGAAGACTTAACCTGTCCTAGAATGTGTTGTATGCTCTGACGATCGAACCTGGATGTGCAGGCTTTACAAAGCACAGTGACTAGCAGTTCAATAAAACCGGAATTAATGTGTATAGATGAAAGCAGATCACTAAGTCCTGAATGGGAAGCCAGTGTGATTACAACCTCTGAGGGTTCTTTATCTAGTAGGGCTTCAAGGGCTTTGAAGCCCAAACGTCTAACTTGATGTTCATTTCCTTCAGCCCTGTCGTGGAAACGTCTCTGTGGTGGAGCCCTGTGATTCTGTTCGCCTTCGCGGTTGGGATATCCTCTGTGTTCATTATTACCACGTTGACCTGCTGCTCCTCGGCCATTTCTGCCTCCAGGCCTATGGTGTTGTGGTTCACCAGCTTCCGCATTCTGCTGCCTTTCTTGATTTCTATTTTCTGGGTTCTGATTTCTCATGGGGCCATTGTTTTGCCCACCACGCCCACCTCGCCCACCACGTCCACCACGTCCTCGACCTACAAGTAAAGAAAAAGGATGCAATTGTGATATGACACCACATATCCAGTTGAGCAACACAATAAGTTTAATGGTAATACCATATCAGGAATTACCCTATTTTAATATTTGGGTAGTCAGTCATTCCATCGTGGATTTATCTTTGAAAACTCTACTTCTAAAGACTTTAGGGATCAATAGAAGTTACTATGAGAAACTATCAAACACCATTCTAGAATGTCATTCAAATATCATCTGAAATTTTGAAGTTAGATCTGATGATTCTTACCTCTAAAATTTGGCTGGTACTGATAAGCCTGTGGTTCCTCCCATGGTACTCCTCGAAAGTCCATGGATCTCTTTCTGAAAAAATCTGTAAATAACAGATACTCTTTAATCTAGCAGAATTTATTCAAGACAAGGAAAAGTACTGACCAAATATGATAGATTAGATATGCAATTACGACACTTTCAAGCCCTTTCCACCGATTTGATCATCATTCTCCTATTTCTCTCTGAATATAAGTGGAGATAAACCCAAAGAAAAAAATACCTTTGTATGTTTCAAAAGTGGGGAGGTTCATGGGATAGGTGCAGCTATCTTGTTGTTTTCTAGGTATCGGCAGTACAGTAGCAGCACTAGGCCAAAACTGACCACCAGGAAAAATGTCTGGTGGGTCATAATGGCCATGAACTACGGCCTGAGTGGGGAGAACAAAAGATCTCTCCAGTCTTTCCATGATTTGGCTAGATGAAAATTCCCCAAGCCCTTGGACTGGCCCAGTGTTGGGCAATTTGTCGGATGACTATCCACGGCCACATTCTCCTCCACCTAGCAGAGCTACTCTGAAGGTCCTCTAGAGCTCACTAGGGGTTTCACAGAAGATCAACTTTGGAAAAGAAAGAAATATTAATTTAAAGGAACACTCTACTCATCCTCACCAGGATGTGTAGAGTCTACCCCCCTTGCTGCCTCCATCTGGCAGAAATGTGGAGTGAAGTGAAGGAGTTTCCCCCACCCAGCGTCAACAGCAGCCAGGATTTTGAATTCCCCAGTTTCCAGCTGTAACGTTGGGGGCTTCCTGCCCCTTCTGGTTCCTCTTGCCGACAATGTCTCTGTCGCTGGACGCTTGCCATTGGATGGTTTTATTGCCAGCCTTTGGCGCGGTGGAGTGAAGCGGTACACCGGCAGGGGGAACGGCTTTGTGATATGGACCAATGAGCAGCGCCCGTCAGTTTAAATGCCGGGATTCCCTTTGCCAAGGTGCCCTGTCATGGTTTCCACTTGCTAGATAGTCGAGGACGAGGATGTGGTGGACAAGGTGGGCGAAACAATTGCATGAGAATTCAGATCTCACGGCATACATAGTGCCCTCTTGTGGTCATATGACATGCTTAGCTGGAAGCATGTCATATCCTGCAGAGATCAGAGGTAGAACAGCACCGGATTTGGGTGAGTTTCTAAAAAATGTAAAGGGTTAAAACAGGCATGGGATTGTGGAGATGGCCAGAAGTTTATCTCCTCCATTTCCTACCCCCTCCTGTTTTAACCCTATAGTATCCCTTTAAACCATGTACCTCATTCTGACACTGTAATTGATGTGTATTTAATTTTCAGGTTGCTCAGATATTTCGTATTGTGTCCTCAGGGTATGTCCTCAGAAATTGTCACAATGGGGGGGTTAACAGTCATGAGAAGTTTCGGTGGAAGAATCTGAGTCATTCTAGCCCCAGGTTGTAGGTTCCTGTACTCTTATTGCTTATATGCTGACGGTAGGTAAAAAAAGTGCTGCCCTGCGAAACGCACAATTCATAAATAAACAACAAAGTTACCTGTCCTGCAACATGAAAAAATTCTTTCTACTACAGGGCAATGTCTTTCAAGGGTTGCCCTATATACTATATTTGGGAGTGTATATTACCAAAAAAATTTGGTCACTTTGGAAACACACTAAAGCACAAGACAAGGATATTCATATATTTTAAAAAGAAGACCCATCCACACACAGTTAAAACGGTCCTGTTCTTTCCAGTGTGACTCACTGAGACTCGCACTGACACGCATTTTATTCGTGGTTACTTGTGAGTCACGGAACTTGGCATTCCACGTATCAAGCTTACGCAATGACAATGAATAAGTAGAAAATATGAGTCTAAAAAAAAATATTAAATAAACAAAACTATAAAAGTCTTATTTCATAAACAAGGAGAATTGTCTGTACAGTCATTCTTGGGTTTCTAGGCACAATACTCAAAAACCAGTTCGCCTGGTTTAACACCGGGGCAGCTCTACTGACTTATCTGGGGCTTGTTTAGTAAACGGCACGTCGAGGGAGTTGATATACATCGACACCCACATATATGACCACTACCAAATCGAGCTGGAAAAAAAATGAACTGGTTTAATAATGTAAATTTCTATGCATTTTCTACCCTATGCCCAAATATTTTTGCCCCAGATGTTGCATGCCTACATTTCCCAGAATTCTTTGAATTCGATAGATGGCCAGAGAATCATGGGAGCTGTAGTTCAGAGAGATCTGGGGGGTGCTTGAGTATGACAGCTCTGCCTTACTGTATCTGTCTTAGCTAGTGTATCCATACCTGATTTATATATACATATATAAAACTAGTAAAATTAAGGCGGGAGACAGAAAGTGAGATTAAAAGCCTCCATAACGCAAATTACCAGAAATAATATAAATGGTTTATGTAAAAAAAACATCTACTTGTCCGAGCAAATCAGAGAATTGCTTTGCCCAGAGAGCTGATTCGCTGCACTCCCTGTATGCAACAAGAAACTCTGGGTAGGATATGCAAATGAAGTCCACAGTTTTTCACACTTTTCCATCAAACGTATATATATATATAGATATATATATATATGACTCGATCCCCGCACACCCAGTTTTCAAATCAAGTACTTGCTCCAGTGCAGGAATCAGGTATAATCAATAAAAGTACTCGATAATCCACCGCTCGGAGACTTTTTATTAAATTCAAAATTCCTTTATTGAAGTCAACGTTTCAGTCCATCCGGACTTTTCTCAAGATAATGTATATACAGTTGCAAGAAAAAGTATGTGAACCCTTTGGGATTACGTGGAGGTTTGCATGAATTGGTCATAAAATGTGCTCTGATCTTCATCTAAGTCACAACAGTTTGAAAAACACAGTCTGCTTAAAATAATACAACACAAACATTATCAGGGTTATTCAGAGAGCGTGAAAAGCAGGAGAATGACTGGAGAATGAAAAATTCTAGGTCAAAATAGCCGATTTGGAAAGTGAGATGAAAGGGAGAATTTTTCTGGTTTGGCTATTTTGACCTAGAATTTTTAATTCTCCAGTCATTCTCCTGTGATTCTCCTGCTTTTCACGCTCTCTGAATAACCCTGTATATGTTTTCATGTGTTTATTGAACGTAAAATGTAAACATTCACAGTGCAGGGTGGAAAAAGTATGTGAACCCCTAGCCTAATGACTTCTCCAAGAGCTAATTGGAGCCAGGAGTGAGCCAACCTTGAGTCCAATCAGTGTGATATTATTGGATGTGTTGCTGAAAGCTGTCCTGCCCTTTAAAAACACACACCAGTTTTGGGTTTACTGGTTTCAAGAAGCACTGCCTGATGTGATCCATGCCTCGCAGAAAAGAGCTCTCAGAAGACCTACGATCAAGAATTGTTGACTTGCATGAAGCTGGAAAGGGTTACAAAAGTATCTCCAAAAGCCTTGATGTTCATGTATCCACGGTAAGACAGACTGTCTACAATTGGAGAAAGTTCAGCACTGTTGCTACTCTCCCTAGGCGTGGTTGTCCTGTAAAGATGACTGCAAGAGCACAGCGCAGAATGCTTAATGAGGTAAAGAACAATCCTAGAGTGTCAGCTAAAGACTTACAGAAATCTCTGGCACACGCTAACATTTTTGTTGACAAATCTACAATAAGGAAAACATTAAACAAGAATGGAGTACATGGGAGGACACCATGGAGGAAGCCATTTCTGTCCAAAAAGAATATTGCAGTTGTTTGGAAAAACACACAACACTATGTGTGGAGAAAAAAAGGCACAGCACACCAACATCAAAACCTCATCCCCACTGTAAAACATGGCGGAGGGAGCATCATGGTTTGGGGCTGCTTTGCTGCCTCAGGGCCTGGACGGATTGTTGTCATTGATGGAAAAATGAATTCAAGAGTTTATCAAGACATTTTGCAGGAAAACGTAAGACCATCTGTCCGCTAACTGAAGCTCCGCAGAGGATGGGTGATGCAACAGGACAATGACCCAAAGCATACAAGTAATTCAACAAAAGAATGGCTTCAACAAAACAAAATGCGCCTTCTGGAGTGGCCCAGTCAGAGTCCTGCCCTCAACCCGATTGAAATGCCGTGGCCTGACCTTAAGAGAGCGATTCACACCAGACATCCCAAGAATATTGCTACACTGAAACAGTTTTGTGAAGAGGAGTGGTCCAAAATTACTCCAGATCGTTGTGCAGGTCTGATCTGCAACTACAGGAAACGTTTGGTTGAGGTTATTGCTGCCAAAGGAGGGTCAACCAGTTATTAAGTCCAAAGGTTCACATACTTTTTCCACCCTGCACTGTGAATGTTTACATGTTCTGTTCAATAAAAACATGAAAACATATAATGTTTGTGTTGTATTATTTTAAGCAGACTGTGTTTTTCAAATTGTTGTGACTTAGATGAAGATCAGAGCACATTTTATGACCAATTCATGCAAAACTCCACGTAATCCCAAAGGGTTCACATACTTTTTTTGCCACTGTATATATAAGACTCGATCCCCGCACACCCAGTTTTCAAGTCAAGTACTTGCTACGGTGCAGGAATCAGGTATAATTAATAAAAGTATCCGATATTCCGCCGCTCGTAGACTTCTTATTAAATTCAAAATTCCTTTATTGAAGTCAACGTTTCAGTCCATCCGGGCCTTTCTCAAAATATATATATATATATATATATATATATTGTGACTGTGATTAGGGGCAGGGTGGTAGACCATAGGTTTATCAGTGGGCGAATGGAGGATTCCCTTTTTCCCTAAAGGGCTAATTAACAGCTGAGGCCTAATTAGGATTGCCCTGCCCTTTTTAGGAGGTGTGTGTGGTTTCCTCAGTGTGCAGTTTCTGTACAGGGTGCAGAGGGGGATAAAAGCCTAATCCTGAGCCCAGGAGGAAGGTAAAAAGATTTTTCTTTTATAGGTTGGAAACGGCTAAGCCGACCACCATGTTAGACAGGTCTGTTCCAGTGTTTAGTTAGCCTCCTCATCCAGGAGTAGGTGTTTATTTAGTATTTGTTTTATTATGTATTCATGAAATTGTACAATGCAATGGCTGCACAATAAAGCAGAAAACTGAAGCACTGATATTCATGTCCAATTGCTATTTCAATATATATATATATATAAGGACAACAGGGTTGGGAAAAAAGCACTCAGTCCTAGAGACTATAGAGAATAATATGCTTTGGCCAGGTACTATCCAAAAGGGAAAATATACTAGATGCAAAGGTGGGAGCACACCGAGACTTTAAAATTATGTGTTAAGTTTTCCAAATATAAATTTATGTATTTTATCACATTGGTATTTCTTGCACACAGGGATCCGAAATAGCAATTTGCCCATTGCTTCAGTCGACAAAGACACCAAACCTGTATTTATTTACATAAAACATTTTCATGTAAGTAAACGCAAGAACACACGTTCGTTTCAAGAAGACCCTGGGGTGCTGGTCTACCAAGCGGAAATATATATATATATACATTATATATATTAAATCACCTTGATAAAGGCTCTGCGTGAGCCGAAACTCTGTTTTTAATGTACCTTAAATAAACATTTATTGTTTTATCTAAAACCCCGAAAGCATCCACAGAGCCATTTGGATACAATTGTTTTTTGGATTTAAGCACCAGGGCTTTAAACCTTTTCAAGACATCTAAGGACTGAGTGCCGCCTCCTTTTGCTTCATATATAACAGTATATATTGTTGCCGTTAGATAAAGAGTAATGCCTACGTTCGTAGACGTTCACATAAACCAACATCTAATATTGACCTGGTATAACCGCATTTCTGTCCCTCAATGTATCTTATATGTCTCTGAGTCCCAATGTATCCAGATATCAAGACTTCCTGCATAAACCCATTGTGTGTCCGCCTGTGTCCCTGTGTAACCTCGTCTGTTCCCCTTTAATTGCTCTGATCGCCTAATCCTCCCATAGCTATATTGTCTCTTAATACCTTGATGATTTGTCACCGGCTCTTACTTCGTTCTTCTTTTTCTCTCTCTCCGTAGATCCTACTGATATCTGGTCTCTCAGGCCCTGGTATATATACACTAATATCTCAGCTGGGAAACCTCCCATCGCCTGCTTTCGGTTTCCATTCTCCTAACTGATACAAGGAGGAAGAAACAGAGAAAAGGACGGGCTAGAGGAGAAAAGCTCAGAGGGGAGGAGGGAAGGAAAGTGATGTCAGGGGATAAAGAAAGAACCTCCTACAATACAAAACATGAAACACAAAACTGACCAGAAATGAAACTGATATTTGGCTATTTACAATCATAGTTACGGTTATTTATAAACACCAACATAATCCGCAGCGCTGTACAATGGGCCTGACATAGCAAACATTAAATTCACAAATCTATTTGACACAAAGTGGTGATAACTCTCCCGGTGAAGGCAGTCCTATATAGCTACAGTTACATGTATTTATAAAGCGCCAACAAGTTCCGTAGCAATGTACAGCAGGCCAGGCATAACAACAAATATACATACAGGTTAGACACACAGAACAGTAGGAGAGAGGACCCTGCTCGAGAGTTTACAATCTAAGGGGAGAGGGGTGACACGCTATGTGAGGGTAAATAGCACAGTATGGGGTAGCGGGGGTGCATGTGGGCTGTGCGGGAAGATGGGGCAAGAAATGTACAGTGGGCAGATTATGGAGTGAGCCGATAGCTTCTCTAAAGTAATGTGTTTTCAGAGACATCTTGAAGGACTGGAGAGACGGGGAGAGACTAATGTTGCCAACCCCGGTGATTGTCAACCCCCTCACCAATCAGGTGTTCCAGAAGACTTAGCCTTCCCAAACATTGAGCCTCGCTCACACTGGAGAGCCTTTTGGGGTTACGGACAGCCTTGTGCATTATTGTACAGCCAATGTCTCTCAATTCATTGGCAGTGAGAGGCATGATCTGATTTGATTGCATGAACTAAGGATTGAGCGAGCTTTCAGTCCACTGACCGACTAAATCAGCCCTCTGACATCCTCCTTCCCCGCAGGATGGAGAGGGGCAAGGGAGCTCAGTGCAGTGTGGCCACTCAGATAGGATTGGATGGTCACACTGTGTTCCTTTAATGTGATTTTTGCATTTTCAATGAATAATAAGCCCATTAAAAAATCCCTAACTTAATCCTGACCTGCCGCCACTTTTTTGATTGCATGCAGTGGATGACTGGGAACAAAATGTTCCTCTCTGCTTCAGCATGACCCCACAGGGTCAAACTTGGCTCCATGTGAGCCATGAGCCTATACCAGTGGCGGAGTGTGTTGCCACTGCAGGTATGGATTAGCAGTTCCCAATAGGCATGTGCACAGGCACAACATTTGTTGCGGCTCGGCTCGCAATCCAAAAATTCTGGTTTTGGATTTCCATATTTCAGATCGGACTGATTCGGAATATTGGAAGCGTCTGATTATATTCATCCGTTTCCTATATTTGGGACCGCAATGTAATAAAATATAAAAGCGTGAGGAATGACACATGTACCGATCTGGAATAAGACCCAGAGTGAAGCAAATGCATCAAAATGACGCACAGAATGAAGCATCTGCATCAAAATGACGCACAGTATGAAGCCTCTGCATCAAAATGACGCACAGTATGAAGCATCCGCATCAAAATGACGCACAGTATGAAGCATCGGCACCAAAATGACGCACAGAATGAAGCATCTGCATCAAAATGACGCACAGAATGAAGCATCGGCATCAAAATGACGCACAGAATGAAGTATCTGCATCAAAATGACGCACAGAATGAAGTATCTGCATCAAAATGACGCACAGAATGAAGCCTCTGCATCAAAATGACGCACAGAATGAAGCATCTGCAACAAAATGACGCACAGAATGAAGCATCTGCATCAAAATGACACACAGTATGAAGCATCTGCATCAAAATGACGCACAGAATGAAGCATCGGCATCAAAATGAAGCACAGAATGAAGCATCGGCATCAAAATGACGCACAGAATGAAGCATCTGCATCAAAATGATGCACCGTATGAAGTATCTGCATCAAAATGACGCACAGAATGAAGTATCTGCATCAAAATGACGCACCGAATGAAGCATCTGCATCAAAATGACGCACAGTATGAAGCCTCTGCATCAAAATGACGCACAGTATGAAGCATCCGCATCAAAATGACGCACAGTATGAAGCATCGGCACCAAAATGACGCACAGAATGAAGCATCTGCATCAAAATGACGCACAGAATGAAGCATCGGCATCAAAATGACGCACAGAATGAAGCCTCTGCATCAAAATGACGCACAGAATGAAGCATCTGCAACAAAATGACGCACAGAATGAAGCATCTGCATCAAAATGACGCACAGTATGAAGCCTCTGCATCAAAATGACGCACAGAATGAAGCATCTGCAACAAAATGACGCACAGAATGAAGCATCTGCATCAAAATGACGCACAGTATGAAGCCTCTGCATCAAAATGACGCACAGAATGAAGCATCTGCATCAAAATGACGCACAGAATGAAGTATCTGCATCAAAATGACGCACAGAATGAAGTATCTGCATCAAAATGACGCACAGAATGAAGCCTCTGCATCAAAATGACGCACAGAATGAAGCATCTGCAACAAAATGATGCACAGAATGAAGCATCTGCATCAAAATGACGCACAGAATGAAGTAGGTACTCCAATACTGATGCACACACAGGGTGAGGCATCAATAAAGCCGTGGAGCACTCCAGATTTATCTGATTATATTCGAATCTGGATGATTATAATTAGATTGTGATGTTTTTACTCAGTGACTGATTTAGTTTGAATATTGGCAATTTGGATAAATCTGAATCGCTGAATTCTGAATGGATCTGAATCGATTCACACATTTCTAGCTCCCAAATATTCAAGCAGATGGATTTGAGTCAGTAACAGGGACCTGCTAAAGGTTATCGGCTCTCGCCCATATTCCCCTTACCTGCTCCCGGCAAGAGAGGAATAAATGTATGCTGGTGGCTATATGTTGCTTGTGAAAACACCACCTGTGCTGTGCTTCTGATATCTCGCAAACCTGGCCTGTTTGCGGGTCCCAAAGACAGGTTTGGGAAACACTTAGATAGATCTATGCCTTTTTAACAGTAAATATTTCCACATTACCTTAACACAGGTACATGCCTAAAGGCTCGTGTATTCTCCTTCATGCATTACTACGCGTTGGTTGCTATGGATACTAAAGGTACACACCGATTTCCTGGCCGGACAGGATGCCAGATCCTCGTGAGAGAACTTTGAGGGTGGTTTCAAAACAGTCAATGTTATGTTTGGTATTTAACAAAACACAACAGTACAATGGCGAGAAAATCAAAATGTTCAACAATTTACACCCTGAAGTGATTTTCATGTTTCTTTCCCAATCGTAGCACAAGCAGAGCATTGTAACAGCAGAATCTTGCCTTGCTTACAACTCAACATTATCAGCTCCTTACCGTACTGTAACAGCACCTATAGTTTATCATGTATAGTACATGTGCTTTGTTTTTCTCTTTTATGTTTAGTTAACCCCTTAATGACGGACATGCATCACCGTCGGGAGGGGGGTTAACACTGGCAAGGCGTACTGGTACGCCTTGCTGCCAGGTGTCGCCGCAGGCCTCTGATTTGGCCCCCCCCCCCATGCAGCCGATGCACAATATGTGTCATTGGCTGCAGGGGGGTGGCCTAAGTTCAGGCCATCTCTCTGCAGCCAGCGGCGTGCGCTGTCTGCGGGGAGGGGCCAAGGTGGCCCATTGAAGTCAATGGGGCGTACCAGTATGCCCCGTGTCTTCAAGGCCCACCCACCACGGGGACGGCATAGTACACCCTGTAGCGTAAAGGGGTTGAGAAAAAACATAACTCTATCAGGGTTATTCGAAGAAAGGTGAAAAGCAGGTGAACTGGCAGGAGAAAAGAACAATCTAGACCAAATAGCCAATTTGGAAAGTGAGATAAATGGGAGAATTTTTCTGGTTTGGCTATTTTGAACTAGAATTTTCACTTATCCTGCCAATTCTCCTGACTTTCACCTTTATTTGAATAGACCTGTATATGTGTCACTGGGTGTGTCCATTGTGTGATATTTTCCTCTATATGTGTCACTGGGTGTGTCCTTTGTGAGATATTTTCCTCTATATGTGTCACTGGGTGTGTCCTTTGTGTGATATTTTCCTCTATATGTGTCACTGGGTGTGTCCTTTGTGAGATATTTTCCTCTATATGTGTCACTGGGTGCGTCCATTGTGTGATATTTTCCTCTATATGTGTCACTGGGTGCATCCATTGTGTGATATTCTCCTCTATATGTGTCACTGGGTGCATCCATTGTGTGATATTTTCCTCTATATGTGTCACTGGGTGCATCCATTGTGTGATATTTTCCTCTATATGTGTCACTGGGTGCATCCATTGTGTGATATTTTCCTCTATATGTGTCACTGGGTGCATCCATTGTGTGATATTTTGCATTGTAAACTGCCCCCTCTCCCAGTATCTTTCCATCACTTGCTCCTCACTGTGTTGCTTTGGCCATGGAATAGAGTCCATGGGTCAATCACTGATTCAAATCATTGTATTGTGTGGGATGCATTCAAAGGACATCACCAGGGAGTAGATTAGAAGTCTTTTAAACTCCCGTTTTATCTCATCCAGTTGCCATCTCTTATCTCAGGTAGCATAGCCAGCACAATAGACCTCCTGTCACTTTATCTAAACATTCACTCCTCCATCCCATTGACTGTTAAATACTGCTACGCCTCGCCTGTAAAGTGAAATGTTTGTACAGCTTTTGGTAAATGTTGCATTATGGGAAAAATCCACAAAATGGAAACAGGGGATACAAACCTAACTTTATTTCTCCTTTTACGTGCAATTACTTCAAGGAAATAGAGCAGCAGCATGTGTTTTCAAGGTGGTTTTGTTTGGTAGTGTCCCTTAAAGTGGGATATTTTTTAATAGTGTATCCTTTAAGATTCAGTATTATTTCACTGCAGAAGGTGTAAGCTCTAGACCAGGGAGCTCACACTCTGCTCCCCCTATTGGAGGGGGGGTCAGCTTGAGATCCCTGCTCTCCATGCAGAAAGGCAGCATTTTGCGATTACAAAAAAAAAATATGCTGAAAAGGACCCAAGCTGCCCCGAGGTGAGAAAAACAGAAAGTGTTGACACGAACAAATTGAGCCCAAACATGAAGAAACTGTGGAAATTCCCTGTTTGATAACAGCTATGCTTAGCTCCCTACGTCACATGACCTCTCCACGTGACATGGTGCTCACATGGCGTTGTGAGACGCAGGGGCGGAAGTGTTACCGCGACTTCCGGGTCGACCTGCAGTTCACTTCCGGTTCACAGCAAAAGCATCTGAATCCACGTGTGTAACACCGAAGGGATGCGAAGAAAAGTTCCCTGACATACAGAAATCTGCAACGGAGACAGGGCAGACACCTGAGGGGCCGTAGATAACCATAGCCGACGCGACGTACGGTGTATATTCGCAGGGAGAGCAGAGGGAACATGCTGTCTGACCTGGATCTGATCGCTACCATCGAGGACGATGAGGAGGTCCCCGAGGAACCGGAGTCTGAAGAGGAGGAAGAGGTAACGCTAAGGTTTTACAGAAAACATGTAATTCATGTAGTGGTCAAACCTTATGGCCAGGTACTGGAGGGAAGCACAGCCTTCATCCAAGGGGTGACACATCCAGGTGGCCTCCATATTTCCTTCCTTGCACAAACCAGGAGATGACTCTCAGACTTTATTGGCTACTAAGTCCAGCTACCATGGCTATTTAAATCAGGGATCTGAAACTCTAAGCTCCAGATGTTGCTGAAGTACAACTCCCCTGATTCTCCAGATGGTTGTTGCATTCCAGGAATTCTGGGAATTGTATGTTATCAACACAAGGGGGCCCTGAGTTTGAAATTCCTGGTTTAAATGGTCGCACGGAGTGTCCTCTTGGCTGTCATTGTACGGTTTTTTTTGCCCTTAGGAGTATGTTAGCACTGACCAGGTCATTGACTTTGAGGAAGCAGCAATGGTGGACGTGACGTGAGTTTTTTTGAGAAAGGATTTTACCAGGAAGGATACATTGAGATTTCTCTCGTTTTCAAGTATGTCCTGGGTGGCGAGTATGTACCGTTAGGTGTCTTGCCAAAGGACACTTACTGGAGAGGTTGCTCGCTGGGATCGAACCCATGTCTCCACAGGCTCTCTCCATGCAGAGCGGTGATGTTACCTCTACTCCACCCAGCCGGTAGTTTCAAAGGGATGTTCTACTTAGTCTAGGGTTAGACGAACGCAGTTACGCACTTTACGGCCGTAGTAGCAGCAAATGACGGCCAATATGCGAAGTATGGGCGCACTAAAGTTTTACCACGCAACGCAAGTGGCAAACGAACGCAATATTTTCTGGAACGTAGAACCGCTAGTACTGACGCACAGAGTGCACTGCGTCTGCATAGCGGCGTGACGCTGCACATGTCTGACCAACATCACGTCCATTTGTTTTTAATAGCTCCGTCAAATATCTTCTTTTTTTTTTTTTTTTTTACGGACGATGCGAAAAATGCGTTCATTTGACCCTAGCCTTAAAGTGGTCAGTTATATAATTAAATTGGTCATGATGAGTAGAGTCCCGCAGCCCTGATCTGGTTAACATGCTGGGTGAAGTGAAGCCGTTTCCTCACCCACCCACTGTCACTAGCGGCCAAGATTTTGCATTTCCCGGGTGTCGGTCACCAGATCTGTCATTAGTGACATCAGCATACAGGAGAGCTTGCTGACATCACCCTCTATGACAGTGGTCCCCAACCCTGGTCCTCAGGGACCAATAACAGGCCAGGTTTTAAGGATCGCCTTGGGGAAATCCTGCAATTACAGAGCAGCATATCATCAGTCCTAACCTCAACATCTGCGGGTTGGGATTTAGGGGTCATTTCAGAGGATCTAAGGGTAATAGAGCAGCAGGAAATGCTGGCAGAATGCTTGGTTGGGTAGGGAGAGGTATTAGCAGTAGGAAAAGGGAAGTGCTCATGCCACTGTACAGAGCACTGGTGAGACCTCACTTGGAGTACTGTGTGCAGTACTGGAGACCGTATCTCCAGAAGGATATAGACATCTTAGAGAGAGTTCAGAGAAGGGCTACTAAAATGGTGTACGGCTTGAAGGAGAAAAGTTACCAGGAAAGGGTTAATGGTCTTAACATGTACAGCTTGGAAAAAAGACGAGACAGAGGAGATATGATAGAAACATTTAAATACGTAAAGGGAATCCACAAGGTAGAGGAAGGGAGTATATTTAAAAGGAAACAAAGTAGCAAAACAAGAGGACATAGTCTTAGATTAGAGGGGCAAAGGTTTAAAAGTAACATCAGAAAGCATTATTTTACTGAGAGGGTGGTGGATACATGGAACAGCCTTCCAGTAGAAGTGGTAGAGGCCAAAACAGTAATTGAATTTAAGCAAGCATGGGATAGGCATAAGGCTATCCTAAACAAAAGATAAATCCAGGTAAAGTATCCATGTAATTGGGCGACTAGATGGGCCGTAAGGTTCTTATCTGCCGACATTTTTCTATGTTTCTATCATCCATGCTTCAGATATCTGGCAAACCTGGCCTGTTAGTAGTACCCGAGGACCAGGGTTGGGGAGGACCACTGCTCTATGAGACCACCTGCGGTAGCAAGCCTTCTCAAGAGAGGCAATGGATCGGATCTGCACATGTTCATGCAGCTCTGATCCATCGCTCTGCGCAGGCGCTACAGACATTTCATGCATAAACTGCACAAATCCCGAGCGATGCTCAGTTTCCTAGGTTTCACTACGCGACTTGCATAGCAAAGCTGCAGGGACTTCTGGATTCAGAAGCCCCCTGAGCTTACTAGGATGAATAGCGTGCACTGAGGGAGAAAAGGGGGGGGGTTTACCCCACCCCCCCCAAAAAAAATTATTGGGCTGAGGCTGTCGGCAGCATGTGTGCTATTATTTAAGGGCAAAAATGGGGCAGAGGATTCTATTTAATGGTCCTTTAATTCATTGTTTTAACACAATAAGTTTTGTAATTTACATCCATTATTAAGTTATTCTTTCTTAAAAAGTCCACAGACATCGATGTCATAACCTTTAAGCCACAAACTGTACTTATTGACAAACTAAATATCGTTGACACCCAAATCTGCCTTAATACAGGATCAATTTGGAGATACTGTGTCCATACTGCTGCCATTCTATTATTATTTATTTAGAATGCAGCTATAATACACTTACCACCCTTACCGCCTTGGTTTTTAAAAACCGCAATGTTATTGAAAATCTAAAGCCAAAATAAATCCACTTACTCAAAACAAACAACAATCGTAATGAAGAATATTAAATACATTGTGTCACGGATGTATCTTTACTTCCTGATAAATGGAGATCAATTCACATGTGTTCACCGGAGCCTGATTAAACCGTGAGATAACATTTCCAGGGTTCCAAAACTCCAATAAATCGCCTTCTCTCTATTACCAAATGTAATTATTGCCCCCAAACAGGGTTTAAAAAGAGATACTATACTCATCCTTACCACGTTATCTTTCTAAAGTGGTCGGGATGTGAGGATTGTTCCTCCCTTCTCCTCCCCGCTGCCACCATCTGGGTGAAGCGGAGGAGTTTCCTGCACCTCACCCAGCGTCACCAGCAGCTGGGGATTTAAATATCCCTGCTGCCAATCCCATAGCGGTGCACAATTTGAGGTTCTAACGCTACGCAAGAGCACAAACTGTGTTAGATACCTATAAGGATGTGCTGGAGCCAAAGAGGAGGAGGAGGAGCAGCAGCACGCGGCGAGGGACAATGGGTGAGTAAATTCACACCCTCCCCAAAAAAAAAATATATCTGAGGCTGTCAGAAGCATCTGTCCAGTTATTTAAAGGAAAAAAAGGAACTCTATTTTTAATGGAGTATCCCTTTTAAAGTTTAAACACTCTGGGCTAAATTACATACTGAATGCTACCTGTGTTTGGATGATTTGGTGTTAACACTAGGATTATTATTCATTTATAAAGCACAAGCATATTCTGCAGTGCTGTACAATGGGCACAATATAGACAGGGCTACAATACATTGATAAAAAAGAAAATCCCCTGGGTGAGCCGGCTGCATTCAGCGTTGCTGTCCCTGGTGCTGAAGTCTATCCAACCCCCGCAGCCTGACGATTTTTTTTTTGGGAGGGGGTGGGGCGGGTGTCCTTGGTGCTGAAACTCAAGTTTCAGCATGAGAGACTTTTTTTTTTTTCGCGCCGTAGCGGGTTTTTTATTTTATTTATAATCGGTCGTCCTCTATTTGACTTTAAATGAATATCGAGGAATCTGGATTTATTTAAGTTGAATGAGCATCCGTCCCAGCATCAGCAGCGCCGTCAGGTTCGATTTCAGTTGAGTTAATCCCGTAGTCCAATTGCAAAGTGATGTAATGAGTTTCAGGCTGGGGTCAGACGAGCGCATTGATCACGTCCGTGTTGCCGCACATTTTAACGTTTGTGGTAGCGTACAATTATGATCAATAGAGACCCACACACGAAGTACGGTCCGCACAGAAGTGCGGACGCACAATGGACGCGGCAAACGGACGCAAGTTAGGGAAGAACGTAATACTGCTAGAACGGACATGCGGAGTGCGCTGCATCCACAACGTCCGCATAGCTTTGTGTGTGAGTGATGGAACGTGGTCAGACGGACTGCATTTATACGTACCTACAAAACCCTCACTAACTCAGCGCCCCACTACCTGTCCTCACTAATCACCAAATACACCCCAGCCCGCTCCCTAAGGTCAAACAGTGACCTGCGCCCAGCTTCTCCCCGCATCACCTCTTCCCATGATAGACTGCAGGATTTCTCACGCGCAGCCCCCACTCTCTGGAACGCTCTCCCTCGTACTGTCAGACTTTCCCCTAACTTCTCTTCCTTCAAACGCTCCCTGAAAACATTGCTATTTAGGGAAGCCTACCACCCAACTCACTGACACAACCATCAATCACTCTCACCTTACAGTCCTCTCCTCCTGTTTCCAACCCCAACCCTCCCAGATTGTGAGTTCCTACGGGAATAGGGCCCTCATCTCCTCCTGTACTGTTTGTCAAATGTTGTTCAATGTATTGTAACCCTGTCTGTACTGTGCTTATTGTACAGCGCTGCGGAATATGCTGGCGCTTTATAAATTAATAATAATAATAATAATATAATAATACGTCCAGCATTTTTGACGGACAAAATGTTTTTCATATTAATTTATTTTCCCTCCTACATCAGTCAAAAAAAACGTCAGTCACAAAAACGGACTGTGTGGCCACTACCTCAGTCAGTCAGCCGTCAGTCAGAAAGTACATCCGTTGTGCACGGACGCACAGAATGCGCTGGTCTGACCCTAGCCTTAGCAGCGATGGAGCACTTTGAGTAGTGTGCGGCAGCGACGAAGAGAAAGTGAGTTTGTGTGCTGTAACCTTTTTTTACATTTTGGTTTTTCTCTTTTACGAACTAGGAACCACAGATTGTCTTGGGGAAGAAGAAACAGAAATTAGGCGGACACAAGGGAGATTTCAACACAGAGTTTGCGTTCGGTGAGAAGGATGGCCAGGCCGATGACAGCTGGGTGATGGACGACGTAATGAAGCAGCTAAAGAAGGTGAGGAGGCTGAAAAGTGTGTGTTTTCTAAGCCAAACCTCGAATAGTCAAAGGGCTACTAACATATAATCAAAATAAGATGGCTTGTCTGGCTCCTCGTTCTCATGCTGGCAACGCTAACATAGAGCTTGATTTAATTCTGTCGGCCATTTTTTAAAATATATATATATATATATATATATATATATATATATATATATATTTTATCGTCTGATTCAATATAAAAAATTAGGCTGGTCAAAAAAAAAAAAAGGCTAAGCCGATAAAACACCCCCTCCCCAAAAAAATGCTTATTTTCGGCCAGCATCATACAGATTCGTGCATATAAACCTGACTATTAGAAAGATTTTCAGTCTCATTCCCTGCCAGAAAATCTATTTATCGGCACCTTTTTTAACATTTGAATTTTTCCGAAATCGGCAAACCAATAAATACGAATTGAATCATTTTTAAAGCCGATTATTTCCATTGACAAGTAACAAAAAAACACAGGTTCTTATCTGCCGACATATTCTTTCAGCCCATCTATTCTGCCCAATTATATGGATACTTTCCTCGAATTTATCTTTTACTTATCGGCTCACACAGCTGTACTTTTCATATATTTCATACAAATTTTTATCGAGAATGGAAATGCCGGTAAACACGCATCCGAATCTCCTGAACCAATAAATGTGCAAAAAAAAAAAAAAAAAAAAGCCAGAGGCCAATTAAATCGACCCCATAATGTGAAATCGTTTCTACGCTCACTAGCAGTGTGTGATTGTGGTAATTTGCGTCCATATTCCCCCGACCCCCCCCCCCCCCCCCCGCGTTACATTCATTTGGTTTTCTTTATTGCAGAGAGTGGCCACCAGTCTGGATGAAAAAATTGACACTGTGAGAAAGAGGAGGAAAATCCAGGTTGGTAAAACAGGAACATGGCTTTTGCGACACATGGGACAAAAATGTGGGGTGCGTTGGTGAGCCTCATCTTGCACATGCACTGGGCCCAATTGCAACCTGGCCGTTAGGTTCACCGGCTAGACGTTAGCTGAACGGCTCCGGCCGCTATCGCAATCAAGCTTACGGCTCCAACGTTGTCGCTGCTTACTGTACATTTAGTGACTCCTATACTTTAGTTTGTGGCTACCATGAGAAGAATGATGTACTCTTTGGTAGCCTGTTCCTCTCAAAAGGAACCGGTGTTAAAATATGAATACTGGCTTTCAGAACCTGGTGTTAAGTGATGTTTTTTTTTTCTTTTCAAAATGTTCAATCGAAACAAAGTAAAAAAAAAAAAAAGGTACATCCCCTACTTAACAGATCCTGTGGTACTGCGCGCGCTTCTATTCACTGCTTCCTCTGTCCACAAGCAGTGAAGAACCGTAGGAAATAGTGTCCTTCTCTGGCTCCTGTGCTACCTCACGTAGCTTTAGACTAGGCTCCATGGATTCCATGAGTAGATACCAGTGGAGGCCCATGCTGCGGCTGTCGATCCATGGCTGTCAACTAGAGCGATCAATGTTGAGCAGCAACTGAAGAAAGGCTCATGGAGGATTTTTTCCATGGTTGGACTCTAGCCCGATGTTTCTGACGAGTATTCGTTGAAACTATTGACTTTCTGCTTGCAAGGCATTAATCTTATTTTACATGTCAACTTTAGTGTAACACTGCTCTGCACCCCAAATGGGTCACATCTGATAGTGCCACTTTCTTGCCAGACCCCCATTCTCCCACCAGCATTCTTTCTTGCCTTAAGAAACAGGTACACGCAAAGCGTGGTGGTAGTATTCCCCCCCCCGAAATGAGGCAATACGCAGATCTGGAGGTTTTAGAAAGGTCAGCTTCTACTGAGCCTTTAATGAAAGAAGTTGATATACAGTGCCAGGCTGAGCCTGGCAGCCGATGGGAAACCTCACCCTGGCTTCCCACTGCACATCATCCTAATCCCTCCTCTAGAATACTGTTTTTATTGCTCTGCAGTACCTGCTCGGCATCTGGGACACAATCAGGCCAGGGACAAATAATGGGATTAGCATTGCTAGTCATTACATCGAGACAGAACAATATCCATTCAAACCTTTAACGGATACAAACATATTCCAGATAGGATACTGTGTGCCTTTTCCAACTCCCCCCTATCAGCAGACAGTAACAGATACACATAGACAAGAACTGTATTCATACATAACACAAACGCCCTGCACCTAATAATCCTATGTACAGGGTGACTTCAACATAGGAGAGGGCAGGGAAATGATATAGAACATCGAGCCTGCACCTCCCAGATACATATCTAGGCCCATGTACCCCAAGATCAAAGTGACGCGTGCTACACTTAGATAGGAAACTGATATTTTTATTTTTATTTTTGCTCAGTATGGTGAGTGTTTGATGCTTTGTTCTGTGTTGAGTAGGGGTGGGTGGGTTCAGGTCACAACAACAAGAGATATTGCAAGAGAAAACGAGCAGAAGTTGTTCTGTATTCAACTAGAAAATTCCCCATTTGGCAAATCCTTTCACAGATCCCAAGAGAATCCTCATACAGTTGGATATATATATATATATGTTTTTTTTTTTTTTTTTCTCTGTAGCGCTGTACAATGGGTAGGAAAAAAAGAATATAAAAACTAAACATACTGAGGACATTGGGAGACAGAGATAATTGAACGCAACAAGAATAGCCCTATAGACTCCTTTTCTGAGTTTACAGAATAGCTACAAAGCATAAAAACACAATCTACTGGACAAACCTGGGATGTTCCCAGCAACAAGGATTTTTACACCCGGTCCGTACATAATTTCTAATCCTTTTTATAGGAACGAGCAGAAAAGGAATCAAAACAAACCGAGAAAGAGGATGATGTGAAAAGTGAGGAAGAGGAAGACGAGGATGTCCAGGAGAACGAGGAATTTGAAGAAGAGGAGTATTCATCCGAGGAAGAGAGCGTGCTCACTAAAGCTGGTAAGAAGGAAAAATACACGATAGCTGCACATCCTCAAGTTTTTTTTGTCTGCTTTTTTACAGAAATCCTAAATTGTTTTTTTAATATTTTTGATCTTTGTTTTTCAGACACGTTAAGAGTTAAAGAGAAGAAAAGAAAGAAAGCCGCCTCGGTAAGCTATATTGCTGCTTTGGTTTGTTGCGACTGTGTTGCAATAAACAATGCTGTGTGTGTGTGTGTGTGTGTATATATATCTATATATCTGCACTCCCGGTTCACCACAAAGATTTAGCCTCACCCGGTGCTTCTGCGATGGCTTCAGTTAATATCAATATAGCAAAAACGCCAGCACTCCAGGGATTTTCCAAAGATAATTCCATTTATTCGTCCATAGACCTCAACGTTTCAGCTCACCAAGGAGCCTTCCTTGTCTGTCCTTCCTTGTCATGTCTGTCCTGATGAAGGCTCCTTGGTGAGCTGAAACGTTGATGTCTATGGACGAATAAATGGAATTATCGTTGGAAAATCCCTGGAGTGCTGGTGTTTTTGATATATATATATATATATATATTTCCTTAAATAAAAAAACCATGTTATACACGTGTTTTGCAATAGTTAACAATGGATAAAATTAGGGTTGCACCGATACCATTTTTTTAAGACCAAGTACCGATACTTTTCCCCCAAGGTACATACAGATACTGATACTTTTATTTAAAGTCATGTGATGCTTTCCAATAAATAATTAATTTAGGATTTTTCTCAAAGCCTGTCCAGTTTATGTTAACATTGAAATGCATGGCCAGACACCTCATTTACCCACCACACATACAGACCTCAGAGAAAATATATAGATATTTTCTCTATTTCCCCACAACAGATCAGATATATATATACCCAACAGACCCCTGTGTATGTACTCAATCATTCGACCTCAGATACAGACATGGGACGGAATGCTAGTCTAGCAGCATTCTAGCAGGCCACTGCGGCTGGCTGCGTTCCAACGAGCAGCCACTGGCAAAGGTTTAGATCGGCTACTCGTCCGGAACTCCCAGCCGAGATCTCGTGAGATCGCACATATTTCGAGATCGCGGCTGGGGGATTTCCGAATGAGCGGCGATCTAAATCTTTGCTGAGGATGCTCGTTGGAATGCGGCTAGCCGCATGGCATGGGAGAATGACGCTAGAGCATTCTACCAGCTGCCCCAGCCACTCGGATGCCCGCAAGCCAGCTCAGTGCTGGCTTCCGGTATTGGGGCATCTGTGCGGCTACTAAGTACTTGTGCAAATGCCGGTATCGGCGCATCCTTAGATAAGACTAAGGGGTCTGTTCACAAACCATCGAAATTTAATGTAATTTCAATATACTTCGGCGATTTCGTTTGACAATTTGTTGAATTTACGCTTTTATTATTTATTTTTTAATGTTCACCGTATTTTCCTGAAAAATAGCGCCACCAAAGCCATTATTGGTCGTTGGCGAAAAGGGCCAGATTGCGCCAAAGTTGCCTTGGCAATGTCCACTGAAGTTAAACATTAAAAGTCTATCCCCCTGATAGGAGCTTAAATCAATAACAATGTGTCCAAATAATAAAGTCCTTTAAAAAAAATATCTGTTTTAAAACATTTTTTAAAAGACCGTCCAGACCTCTGCTACAAGCAGCATGTCGCTTCCTGCAGGACTCGGAGGGAGACCAGCGCTGGATTCAGGTAAGTTTTTAAAGGATATGATAGTGTTAAAACGGGAACTGGGGAGCTCGGAGGCATTTAATGTTTAATCCCTCTGTTTTCACCTTATTGTATCCCAGAGTGTGCACTGCATGGGTCAAAACAGCACGTTGTCTGATTATCCATTTCTTTGATGTGATTCATGTTTTGTTTTTCTTCCTTTCTCCAGAACTCTGGCTTTTTCGAGGATGCTTCTCAGTTTGACGAAAATCTGACGTTTCAGGATATGAATCTGTCTAGGCCGCTGCTCAAGGTACCGGTGTATTTTAATCTGTTGATCGCTGATGTGCTGCGATTCTAGGATCCTGACACAGCTTTTTCGTGTCTGATTATATAAATATCTTACGTCTAGTTTATGTTTTAATATAGATTTTAATTGCATCTTTTTTTCCCTTCTCCCTCTCCCTTTCTCCCCCCCCCCCCCAGGCAATCTCTGCCATGAGCTTTACACAGCCAACACCAATCCAGAAGGCCTGTATTCCTGTAGGTTTAATGGGCAGAGATATCTGTGCCTGCGCAGCCACGGGAACCGGTTCGTATTTCGAGGGTCACATGCAAAGGTGTCGTGTTTTCAATGTGTAGATTTTTATTTAGCAGAATGTAACGGTGAAATCTTCCTCACTCAGGCAAAACCGCTGCATTTATGCTTCCTGTCCTCGAGCGTCTTATCTACAAGCCACGAGAGGCTCCGGTGACCCGCGTTTTAGCTCTGGTTCCCACCCGTGAGCTGGGCATCCAGGTGCACTCGGTCGCTAGGCAGCTGGCGCAGTTTACAGAAGTCACAAACTGTCTGACAGTGGGTGAGTGAACGGCAAATGAAACGCGGGAAACCTGTATAATTACCGCCAAAAAAAGTAAAGGACGCTCGATTAACCGTTCGTCAAACGAGTCACTGCGCTTTCTTTCAGGTGGTCTGGATGTTAAATCGCAGGAGGCTGCGTTACGTGCAGGCCCCGATATTCTCATAGCCACCCCGGGAAGACTGATAGACCATCTACATAACTGTCCTTCATTCAACCTGGACTCGGTGGAGGTGCTCATTCTTGATGAGGCGGACAGGTGAGACCTATAACTCGCACGTTGTATTGTTTGCATGCCAGGTGTCTTCTTGCAAGCGTTAAGACTTGGGTATTTTCCACTGTAAGATAACCGGCTCGCTTCCTTATCTGTAACGCTCGCATGCATACGCTTATATCAGGGCTCAGCGATGTTTGCCCTCCTGATGTTTTGGAAACGCATCGCCCGTGCTGCTCAGCTACTCACTAGCTTGGCAGAGCTTCATGGGAAACGTAGTTCCAAAATATCTAGATGGCCAAGGTTGCTGATCCCTGGTTTATATAATAAGTAGATCCCGATCTCAAATTTCGTTACTCACAGCGAGATAAAAGACTGTCATTTTTAAAGCTGAGGATCATTGTTTTGCTCCTTCTGTAACCGTATGCCAGGCTTGGTGCCAGGAGAGCGCAGTGACGCTGGACCATTCTGCACAAATCGCAATAGGAAACACATGTCTGGCTCATAGGAAATGGGTAGATAGCTACTATACCTGATATAAATTTTGTCGGTTTCCTAACCCTGGTCCTCAGGACCCTCTAACACAGTGTTTTCCAAAACTGTCCTCAGGACACGCTGCCTCGGCCAGGTTTGCAGATATGTGAAGCACAACACAGGTGATATGATTTGCTGCTCAGTGATTGCAGGATTCAGTCTGCATTTCCACAAGGTGATCTGCAATATCTGCCCTGGTTCAGGGTCCTGAGGACAGGTTTGGGAAACACTGGTCTAACAGGCCAGGTTTTAAGGATCACCTTGGGGGAAATGCAGACTGAATCCTGCAATCACTGAGCAGCAAATCCTATCACCTGTGCTGTGCTTCAGATATCTGCAAACCTGACTTGCTATGGAGGGCTAGGCTTGGGAACAACTGGTCTATGTCCAGGTATCAGTCCGTGTTTTGTAGTTGTGATTGAAACAGAAGTTGTTCCAGATTGCTGCTGCTTTTCTTTGTTCCCGTTCAGTTATCCACATGACTCGCGCTATTACTTTTTTTTTGTCTATCAATAAAACTGATCTTAACATTGATGCAGCGATGAAATGCACGGTCACTGTGAATGGCAACATAGAGGATGCCTAACTAGTGACCATGTGCATGGTACATTAACCCTCAGTAAAAGCCAGGTGACCTGGTCTTGTCAGTAAGTGTGCATTTAGTACCGGTGCATAACCAGTAGGGAATTGTAGCAGACTATCCCTCTAACGCTTATCAAGGGATGGTCTGTACTAATTCTGTTTATGAATAGTCTTAAATGAAATATGGGGGGGGGGGTTGCATGGAGAGATCACTCTGATCCCTGTGCTCAACTCATCTGAACTAGGGTTGGCCCAATATAATTTTTTCAGGGCCGATACCGATCACTGGCAGCCATTCCGGCCGATAGCTGATATCTGGTGCCGATAATCCGTATGTTTTGAAGTTGTGAAAAGACCACATGAATCTAACATTATGCCGTTAACAGAATGTGTTTAATAAAATTGTAAACATTGCACCATAGCAATTTAATTTAATAAAAATAAAAAGCTTTTGAGTTTTTACAAACAATACGGCCGTGTCTAGATTCCGGCTTTTGCAGTGATCCTTCATACAACCCTGCAAGTAAGGGGTCGGCAGCCTTGGCCTTCCAGATGTTTTGGAGCTACATCTGCCGTGATGTTCAGCTACTCATTAGGTTCTTGGAGCCTCATGGGAAGTGTTGTTTCTAAAGATCTGGAGGGACAAGGATACTGACCCCCTGCTGTAGGAAACGGATACCAGGAATACAGAGGACCAATAGACCCCCTGCCTTTCCTGTATTGGGAATTCCCTGACAGATGGACAGGATGCCCCAATTCCTCATGCTCATGTGCGATACCGTCCGTGCTCAGGGGAAGTCCAGCAGCAAGAGTTGTCAGCCTGCTGTGGGAGAAGCTTCAAATCGGCACCGATCGGTGGCACCTCGCATGTCGTGGCTGCAGTGAGCCAACTTGTCAAATTATCGGCAATATCAGCAAATAAACGGCCGATATCAGTAATTTGCTGAATATCGGCAACCGATAATTTGTCTGTCCCTAATCTGAACATGACGTCATGTGGCCATACATAGGAATTTGGGGTAAGACATCCACAGGCCGGGCACCCCTTATCCAGAATTCTAAAAATCCATAAGTCTCCGAAAACATGAGCTTTCCGAGCAATCTGGATTTTAGTGATTCTGGACCGGGGCGCTCTGTGCAGTTACTGCGACTCAGGAACCCAGCTACCGGGCATTGCAGCAGAGCACGGTACATGACTGGGAGCCTTTGGGCAGGCCCAGTGTCTGACACGCTGCCCGGAGTCACGCTGGCTACAGGTAGCATGTCCGCAAAGAAGTGCCGCAGCAGGAAGGTGATCACTGCCCTCAGGCCACAGTCTCCTGCTCCTTCCGATATTTTAGAATCCAGAAGAATCTGACGTATCAAAAGGATGCAAAATCCGTAATGATTGGGAACCCAGGCGTTCCGGATAAGGGCTTTACTCCAAATAATATTCTTAAACCGGATTTGTTTTTGTACAGAACAGACGTTAGCACTGAGAGAGGTGAACTGTGAACGTATCCCTCAAAATGTGTGTCATTCGCGATGTCTTCTTCACGTGCTCCCACCTTTTACAGGATGTTGGATGAGTATTTTGAAGAACAGATGAAGGAGATCATCAAGCTTTGTTCCCGTCAAAGACAGACCTTGTTGTTCTCTGCCACCATGTCAGAAGAGGTATTGCTTGCACGTCATTGTATAGTCATTCTTCACACCTCTCCTCTCTTTCTTGATATTAATATTTGGAAAATAAATCCCAGACCTTTTTATTATAATCGATTTAGCTCTTGTGTGTTGGTATTGATCATTTGGTGTCCTGTTAATGCCGAGTTGTGACTCCTCTCTCTGCACACAGGTCCAGGATCTGGCTTCGGTGTCCCTCCGTAATCCAGTGCGTATCTTTGTAAACAGTAACACAGATGTCGCTCCATTCCTTCGCCAAGAGTTTGTCCGGATTCGACCAAATCGTGAGGGTGATCGGGAAGCCATCGCTTCTGGTGAGTAATGATTGCCTTGTGAGTGTGTGTACGGGGGAAGTCGGTCAGTGGGTAATGTATCGCGTAATGCAGGGGTCAGCAACCTCATCCCTCCACAGGTGTGGAACTACATCTCCCATGATGCTGTGGTATGCATTAGATTGGCTGAGCCTTACAGAAAATGCAGTTCTGAAGCATCCGGGAGGCCAGGGTTTCTGACCCGTGGTGTAATGTGTCACGTAGTTGTGTTGCTTTGTCGCATTTCATGCCATTCTCTCTTTCAGCCCTTCTGACTCGCACTTTCCAGGACCACGTGATGCTTTTCACCCAGACCAAAAAGCAGGCACATCGCATGCATATCCTGCTGGGACTGATGGGACTACGCGTGGGTGAGCTCCATGGAAATCTTTCCCAGACACAGCGACTGGAGTCACTGAGGTATGTGACATTCTCTTCACTTCTTCTGATTTTTTTACCCATGCGTTTAAGCTGTATTTTAAATAATTTGCCCATCCTCGATAACCCTGCATTGCCTTCTGTCACCGCAGACGCTTTAAGGACGAGCAGATTGATATTCTGGTGGCCACAGACGTGGCGGCTCGAGGACTGGATATTCATGGAGTGAAAACGGTGAGACGTTATTACGGTTTCCAGTGTTTGACTGACGGCTGCGTATTGGGAGTACTAGTTAACCCCTTCACTATCGAGTGATTTTTCTGTTAAACCACTGGCAGGACCCAGTGGTTTTATGGAAAATTACTTTCCATTATGGGCACAGTAAATATATAGAGGTGTTCCACTGTATATGTTCACTGTAGGTAAATACTGTTTGACAGGGTTCCCTCTGCTGGTCAAAAAGTACGTTTACACTATAGCTTGGCCTCAGCGTTTCGGTGAAGGAAAAATGGACCTCAAACCTATACTTAAGCTGACCGTCCACTGGGTCTGTATTCATCCGATGTCGTCCGACCGATCCGACAACATGCAGGTGAATCGGCCCTCTTCCACTGCCTCTGACTTCCATCGGACGACTTCAGATGATTTTTTTGAGACTGACTGATTAGTGATCCTTCCCATTGGAATGGGTCGAACTGGTACAAGTTACATGTCAAAGATGCATTGTATGGCTAAACCGCCATGCCGCTGCAGGGAAACTTGGGGGAAAAAAAATTGTATAGTTAAACCGCCACCGCGGCAGGAAAATTGCCCCATAGAGAAGCGATTCAGTTTGACAGCTCATGGGATTTAATGTAAAGAAAAAATATTTTGTTTTTTCCTTTTCTGTGTTTTTTTTATATTCAACACTTTATATATTTTTTTTCATTTACAGCAAAAAGCCTTTTTAGTTACTGATCTATATTTTTTAGGTAATTCTCATATTTTTATTTTTGGCAAAATTTTGGGTTCCACCCCTTTCACCTTTTTTTGGTGTTTAAAAAAAGTGTCGTCCCCCCCCAAACACAGCTTTTTTTTTTTTTTTTCTTCTTCAGGCCGGCTGTGTTCAGCATTGCTGTCCTTGGTGCTGAAACCTATTTCAGCACCAGGGACAGGGGGGTTTATTTCCCCACCACCTCCCGCAGCCTTTGGCAAGGTTTTATTTTCTGCTTCGGCTGCGTTCGGGGCAGTCCTTGGTGCTGAAACCGTTTCAGGACCAAGGTCAGGGATTTTTTTTTTTCTCCCCGGCAGCAGGGTTCGTGTTTTTTTTTTTTGTTTGGGGGGGTGTTTCCGCTTCCATTCAGCAGCCTGTCCATCGGCCGACCTGGGTTGTCCAGCTGCTTCCAGTGGTTGACCCTGATCGGTAGACGACCAAGCCAGTCGTTCGACTGCGGACCCAGTGGTCAGCCAGCCTTCTAGTTAAACACATCAGCTGCTATGCCCACTGTGTTGGTTTTGGAGGAATTCTCTGGAGCCTATTCAGTTACAGGTACTTATAAAGCGCTACCAAGTTCTGTAGCGCAGTACAATGGGTGAAACAGAATAACAAATATACATAAACGTTATTACACACATACCAGTAGGAGAGAGGACCCTGCTCGAGAGCTTGCATTCACAAATGGATTTCGTCTGCAATGAACAACATTCTTTTACATTTCCCCAGCATCAGACCAGAACGTGTATACTCGATCGTGTACCTCCAGATGCTTTTGGAGATCGAGTTTACTTGCTAATGATGGTGAAAGGGGTTAAACGTGTGATTATAAAGCATGCACCCTGTTTGCAGCACACCATTGTACTGAGCTCACTTTTTTGTAAGGAATTGATGTGCAGGGCTGCGGTCATCCTGCGTTTTACCCGTCTAATGCAAGTCTCTGTGCAGGTAATAAACCTAACCATGCCTGGCACAGTGAAACATTATGTGCACCGCGTGGGCCGGACAGCGAGAGCCGGGAGAGCGGGCCGCTCAGTGTCTCTGGTGGGAGAGGAAGAACGAAAGATGCTGAAGGAAATCGTGAAAAAAGCACAGACCGCAGTGAAGGCAAGAATCCTTCCCCAAGGTGAGACGGCTTCTCTTCAAGGTCGTGGTTTGCAATGCGTATAAATAAGGATCTCTCCTTCCAGGCTTGTTTTTAAACAGATCTTCCTCGCTCTTTTTAGATGTCATTTCCAAGTTTCGAGACAAAATTGCAAAGCTGGAAAAAGAGATCTACGCCGTGCTGCAGCTGGAAAAAGAGGAGCGAGAGATGCAGAAATCGGAGGCTCAGGTGGAGTCCACTCTCCTCTTTAAATCGATTTTCAGTTCGGCGTGCGAGAAGACTAGCGTTTTAGTAAGCTGAGGATTCTTTTAATACTTTTGTTTTTCTTTTTAAACCATCTCAGATCAGTTTGGCCACGAAAAAACTCCAGCCACGAGAAGAGGCGGCCGTAGAAATGAAGAGGACTTGGTTCCAGACAAAGGAGGAGAGGAAGAAAGAGAAATGTAAGGGATCTAAAGTTTGTTGCATTGACCTGGATAATTTGGTGTGTTCAATCGGTGGCGGCACGAGTGTCCTGTTTTAATTTTTTGGTTTGTTTTTCTCTTTATCTTGTGCACCCCGTTCACCTTGTGTCCTAAAGTATCACATGCTTTGCAAGAGTTTGACTTGGCCCTGAGAGGGAAGAAGAAACGTAAAAAGTTCCTGGCAGATACAAAGAAAAAAGGAGAACTTACGGTAAGATGGAGATGCGGAGTGTGTGTGTCTCTGTCACAGGTCTTCATTAAAAGTTCTGGACAAGCAAGTTTCTGTCCTAAAAAAATAAACGTACACACACCGTGCAGTGCAGCTGTGGAAACGTGTGGCCTAAAAAGGAAAAAACTCACCAGGAGTCTATTTCTATATGGGATCTAGTATCAGGCCCGGCTTTCCAGATGACTGGTATCTCCTCCTGTATATCACAGGGTACACAATGGATGATGGGCTATATGGTCCACCTTTTCCAAACCCCCAAAATGAGGCTTGGAGAACCCGATCTTCAAGGATAATAAACAGGGATTTTATTAAGAATATCAAAAATAAAATCGAATATGTGTGTGTGTGTGTATATATAATGTGAAACGCGTCGGGCCTGATATTTTTTAATGAAAATCCCTGTTTTATTAACCTTGGAGATTGGGTTCTCTGGGCCTCATTTTGGGTGTATGGAAAAGGCTGACCATACAGCCCATCATCCATTGTGGATCCTGTGATATACGAGAGTTGATATCAGGTCCAGCCTTTCAGGTGACTGGTAAGAGTCTTTCTTTATGGGATCTTGGGAGTTTTTTCCCTACACGTTTCCACAGCTGCATAGCACTATGTGTGTGTTTTGTTTTTTAGGACAGCAACTTCCTTGCTTGTCCAGTTGTTTTATATAGGAGTGTTGGAACCACCTCCTGGAAGTGTCAGTGTTTCATAAAGAAGTTGAGTATTGTATTATTATTTTATTTTATTTTATTTTTTACACGATTATTTGTTACTTCATTAAAAGTTTCCTGGTATTTCAAAATCTAATTCTAGCATCAACATTTCGACTACGCAAAGCCTTTATCAAGAGCTCGGTGGAGCTGAAACGTTGACGCTATGATTCTATATATACTGGCACACCCACTAGTATAACCGGTACATAGTATCCAGATATCCACTATATCAGAATCCAAACAAAGAAATTATATAGCGTAGATCTATTTACTATCAGTCAAACCTCAATTAAAAATCGCCGAGGATAAATACCGTATTAAAAAGTGAACAAGGGTAAAAGAAAAAACTGCTTTAAAAAACAAATGTGCCTTGTTTGTATAGTGCTTAATAATAAATAAACAATAATAAAGCATTAAAAAGAGTAGCCCTTTAGGCGAGTAGAGTGCATGTATCGGCTGATCTGCCGATGATTTGGACTATGTTAAATACATGTATATCAAATGTACAATAAAATTACTGTTTTACATAAGAATAATGATCCCCATATGCATTTGACAGAGTTTGTGCATATGTAACGGCTTGTAGTTCCCTAGAGTTCAAAATCGCTTGTGATTACGTGTTGTTTCTACTCCTTAGAAGTCAAGTCATATAGATCAAGTTTATCAAGCGTCCTCTTTGTTATCCCCCAATTATTGTATTGATGGAATCTTCTGTATACAGCAGACTCAGCGAAGCGTCTGGATGTTCTATGGGGTATATAGAAAAGAAAAAACCATTGCGCAGTAAACAGCAAAAGTGGCCCCGATTTCTTCCCCTAGGGGGTACTTACAAAGTTCAGAGCCCCTGTCCTGGCTCTGAGGGGGTCCCGCTTGTAGGGCGTTTCATGGCAACCCTTAGCCCTCCTGGAAATCCTCCGCCAGCCCGATCAGATCATCAGTGGTAAAAGGAAAGTAAAAAATCCACCCTCTGATGGGTTTAAAAGAATTTATTCTTGTATAAAGTGAATTTTAAAAAGAAATAAAAGCACTCTTGGTGCCGCTGAGACGCGTTTCGCCGACTATTCGGCTTCATCAGTCAGTGATGTACACCCTTCACTGACGAAGCCGAATATTCGGCGAAACGCATCTCAGCGGCCCTAAGAGTGCTTTTATTTCTTTTTAAAATTCACTTTATACAAGAATAAGTTCTATACCCCATAAAACATCCAGGCGCTCCGCTGAGTCTGCTGTATACAGAAGATTCCATCAATACAATAATTGGGGGATAACAAAGAGGACGCTTGATAAACTTGATCTATATGACTTGACTTCTAAGGAGTAGAAACAACACGTAATCACAAGCGATTTTGAACTCTAGGGAACTACAAGCCGTTACATATGCACAAACTCTGTCAAATGCATATGGGGATCATTATTCTTATGTAAAACAGTAATTTTATTGTACATTTGATATACATGTATTTAACATAGTCCAAATCATCGGCAGATCAGCCGATACACGCACTCTACGCACCTAAAGGGCTACTCTTTTTAATATTATTCTTTGTGTTTTATTGGTGTCAAACACACCCCTCGGGCAGTGTGGAGTAATATTCAGCCACGGTCCATAGCGCCATTTGTCCCTGCATTCCTTTTGTCAATAATAAAGCATGATACTCTTGTGTTTTAAACACAGCATGCAGTGACAGAAAATAAATCCACACAAATACTTACATGCTTGAAGATTGGTACAAAATATATCAAAGCATCATTTCTGCACGAAAAAATACAACAGGTCTAAAAAGTAGCGTCTGTGAAGGGTTGTATGTATTATTATAATTCTAGACACACAAGCGAGGAGCAAACGTCGAGCTGTTCGTGACTGCAACGCGGCGTTTGCTGCTCATTTTGTGAGTGTGGCTTCTCTGGTCTAGAATTATAATAATGTAATGCTTCACAGACGCTACTTTTTTAGATATGTTGTAATTGTCTTTTTTTCATACAGAAATGATGCTTCCAACCATCGATCGTTATTCAGAGACAGGTGAAAACCAGGAGAACTGGCAGGAGAAGAGAACAATCTAGACCAAATAGCCAATTTGGAAAGTTGAGATAAATGGGTGAATTTTTCTGGTTTGGCTATTTTGACCTAGAATTTTCACTTCTCCAGTCATTCTCCTGAGCCTCACCTCTCTCTGAATAACCCTGTTACTTTTTGAAGAACAATACAAAATATATTTGTTTTTCTTTCACTGCTCGGTATGTTTACTCACACTTGTACACTTTATTATTGTTTATTATTAAGCACTATACACACAAAGCACATTGTTTCCCCCCACTTGTTCACTTTTGATACGGTATTTATCTTTGTCGATTTTTAGTTTATTTATTCTATTGATGTTTAACTGATCTGGCCACTATTTTATGAAGGAGATATGAGCACCGGGCCATGAAGACTGTATTTGCCTTCCTACAAATGGAGTGCCGTGCGTGCGTAATTTCCATTTTTTTTTTAAAAAAAAAATAATAATTTACAAGCAATACGTGATTTTTCTTCTTCCATTTCCTGTTCAGCCTGAGGAGCGCTCACAGTTTCAGGTTTTGAAAGCTCAGATGTATGCAGAACGTGCGGCCAAGAGGGACCGCAAACCGAAGAGAGCGCGTGCAATTCCTCTTGAGGAGGAGCCCTCAGGTATTTGTTATAATCTCATTGGAGCGATAAGACTGGTTAATGATAATAATCAATGTATTTTTTAGTACATGATGGTGTAAAATGGTTATACCAGTCATCACTCTCTAATTTTAACTCCTGTACTCAAAGGCTCCGATTTGCTTCTTTTTTCTATATTGTACGATTTTAAAATGTAGAAATGAGAAGCAAATACTCGTCTCTGAGTCATTATTAAAATTCTAACTTTCCATCATAGTAATAAATTTAGTAATTGTAATGGGTCGTTTGCCTTTGTATTATACCTAAAATCCATCAGCGTTTCTCAACTCTGGTCCTCAAGTCCCCCTAACAGGTCAGGTTTTAAGGATCACCTTGGGGAAAAGCAGACTGAATCCTGCAATCACATCCCCTGTGCTTCAGGTATCCTGCAAACCTGGTCTGTTAGGCCATGGTCACACGAGTGCGTCTGTAGTGACCCCAGCGTCCGACGTAGTGTGATGACCGCTTGACTGGGAGGGCCACACTGTGTAACGTGCGTAATAGTATCGCACGTTACACCGGACGTGCTGAAACCCTCCCCATCAAAACGCTTCGCCCCTACAAAGCGCGATCCTCCATAGGAGGCTCACGCTCTGTATGGCTGAGCACACTAACCTGCAGTCAGTGAGGTGGTCACACGGGCGTCTGAGTGGAAAAAACGCCCGTTCTCACGGACATCCCCTCCATACTCGTGACCCTTGGCTGGAGGGGGACCTGAAGACCGGATTTTAAAAACCCTGATTTACATTAGCAACGAGGTAATTAGACCGTGGCCTGCTGTCCACCTCTGATCTGCCGCTGCCTCACACGAGATTACATGTGCTCTAAATCCTTTTTTTTTTTTTTTTTTTTTTTTTAGCCGCAAAGGTGAAACCCAAGAAACAAAAGAAAACCACCGTGTTTGACGAAGAACTAACCAACACAAGCCGCAAAGCTTTGAAGAAA
Organism: Leptobrachium leishanense; assembly: GCA_009667805.1. NCBI lineage: Eukaryota > Metazoa > Chordata > Amphibia > Anura > Megophryidae > Leptobrachium > Leptobrachium leishanense. The sequence goes on along the minus strand of CM019074.1, from coordinate 40,010,506 downwards.
TATCGAGCCGGGTATGTGTTATCACAATCTAACTCCATGGTGTTTCGCTGCTTGATGTACTTAAAAGGATACTCTGTGCTAAAAACTTGGGTGGTGGGAGAGCAAGCCAGAGGGTCTTTCCTAAAGCAGACACTGTGCTGTGTGCTCAGCCGAAAGGCATAGGCAGGTCATGCTGCACTGTCTGAGCATCCAGATCGTAACCCTGCAAAGCAGCCTCAGCCTGAGCTTATGGACCGCATTCCATTTGGAATATTATATATTTTTTTTTAATTCCTATCACTTCTCTTTGGGTGCTTTGTCACATTTTTATTTATCCATTGTATACGTTGAATCGTGTGTGTGTGTGTGTGTGTGTGTTTATAATTCTTATATATACAGAGCTCATGTTACATTCCCCATATGCAGCAAGGAACTCTGGGTAAGACATGCAAATGAGGTCTCAAATTCCAATATATTTATATATACCACGATCTCCGCACTCCTTCTGTCACAAGTGTTGCTCTGGTGCCAGGAAAAAGGCTGCCCCAATTTACCAATGCACGATATCCTGCAACACTGAGACTAGATAAAAAAAATAAAGAATAACACATTATTTCCTCTTCACTGTTGACGTTTCAGTCCCGAAGGGCTTTTTTCAAGACTTCAGGACTGAAACATCGACAATGAAGATGAAATAATGTGTTGTTAAAAAAAAATAAAGAATTTTATTTAGGCTCAGTGGTGCAGGAGATCATGCATTGGTGTATATATATATCTTTGATCTTCATGTTATTGATCGGTATAGTCCATTTTACCCTGCACATATATAGGGCAGTATTACAATGTTGGTGCTAACTTAACCAGAGCTGTTGTAAACTTAGAGCCATTATAGCCTATGGAGGGTTTTAAGTTTACAACAGCTCTGGTTAACTTAGCACCAAGTATGTAATACTGCCCAACTACGGCTTCGTCAGTCCCAAAACAAAGTCCTAAAAGCACGATAACTCTTGAGTTCCACAATTTTTTTTATTTTTTTTTTACGTTGCTTGATATTGAATGATTTGTGATTTGAGTGCGGTATTTCTGCTTTTGTACTTTTTTGGGATTTGTTTGCACACCCACACTATGGCCGCATGCTATACACCTTCCTTATTTAGTTTCAGCGCTGTCAGAGGTCCTTGGCCGCACACAGCACCTAGTCTGGCTTCATTTGTACTTTTCTGTGTTTGATTATACATGTTTTTATTCATTCTGTGAAAGCTACCGAACCTTTTTGGTAATTACCTGGTTCCTATGTGCCATGGAACAACGTAATCCATGCAGTGCTAGCATAATATTGGTTCTATCGATTTCTTTGTGACAGCCCTTCGTTTGAGGACAGAAAGCGACTGGGAATTCAGAAAAGGAAAGGAAGCAGCTTTAAGTCAAAATCGAGGTTAGTTTCTTCTTCTTGCATGTTCTTTTAAATCCCATTATGGTGATCCCTGCCCTCCAGGGAATAGTCACATGTCTTTAAATCTCAGGTGCAGTTGTAGGTTATGGGACTTCAATGTCATATTGCTTTGTGTCCGCTGCGAGGAATCGATTCAATACTTGCCATCACTAGCTACAAAATTAGATACAGTATCCTGAAGCGCAGTAAAACCTTTTTATTGTGCTTATGGTAAATCTCTCAATAGCTACAGTAGTGAAACTATTTGTATATCCACATCAAAATGTGCATAAAATGCTCCTATCTATACTATAAAAGAGTAAGGCTTGGCGTGTCCGTCGCCAAGCCTGTACTGCGCATGCATACAATCGGCCAAACACTATGACGGCGGAGTGTCAAATGCATTCTACACTCCGCTGTATTAACGTTTTGTCGGTTGGATGCGCACGCACGCAGCCAACCGCCGCAGCACGCGCCCAGCGTGCGCGAGGGACACAAAAAATCCAATGCATCGAATTTTTTGTGTCCTCACGGATCCCCCCTGCCCAGAGTCTCCACCAGTCTGCCAGCCACAATACCAATGTGTCATTATACCAGTGTGCTTAACTACCAGCCTGACATGCCATGCATACCACAATATATGTGCGTAAAGTAAATGTATGCATAATGTGTACGCTACAAAAAAATGCCCGCCCAACACAATCTAAGGGTCCTGTTCCCGTGCGTTTACAAAGAGGAACCTGCTCTGTCAGCTGTGCGCGCACCCATCACAGCTGCTCAGTTGGCCCTCCTGTTGCGGATGGGATGGCGATGGACGCGTTACAAACACATTTATATAGAGAGATACTCTTGGATAGGACATTGAAAAACAAATCTGTGGACATGAATTCTGAGCTGGCGACAACAATAGACTGACCTCTGGGCAGTCTTTCCACCTAGTGAATAATAAAAAACACTAGGTGAATGACATATTGCTTTAAATGTTTTTGGATTGTCACTTGGGGCACTTTTTTTCTAATAGTCACAGTGGGGCTTGATGCACGGTTTCATCTTAAGAATTTTACAGTTAGGTTTTTCTAAAGCACCAAGTTCAGTAGCGCTGTACAATAGGTGAGACAGAATAACAAATATACATGCAAGATAAACACACAGAACAGTAGGAGAGGGGACCCTGCTCGAGTGCTGAGTATGGGAAGTAGTGGGGAGCTGAGCAGGAAAGGTACAATAGGGGGATTCTGGAGTGATCTGATAGACTCTCATCACTCCAGAAATCTTTTGTTGCATGGGAGGGAGTTCCATTAAGGGGGCAGCTCAGGAAAAGGGTACAAAGATAACATAAAATCATGGGCAGAGCGAAGTGGACAGGATATAACTACTGATACGGAGGAAGAGACTAGTATATTGTCAGCTATTTTATACTGTTCTTGGAAGTATTTGTACCGGCTGGGTGGAGTAAGCCTGTGGAGACATGGGTTCGATCCCGACGAGCACCTCTCCAGTAAGTGTCCTTGGGCAAGACACCTAACGGTACATACTCGCCACGGAGAGAAATCTCAATGTATCCTTTCTCCAAAAAAAAAAAAAAAGGCATGAGAATTAATAGAAGCACTTTTTTTTTTTACTGTATCTCTATTGGCAATATAGGATATATTGCTTAGTTTCTGTGCCATTAAATAAACTTATTGGGTTGTTGCCATCACTAAATCTATCCAGATAATGTAGCAGAAATCCTCCCTGTACATCTCCATTAAAATATACTACTGGGACTGCGGAGATTTTTGTGACCCATGTTTTATTTCAGGTATCGTCGGAAGTGAGCGTTCCTTAAGGTTGCTGGGATTACACTCACCCTTGCTGGATCAGATCTTCACGGGACAATTACTACCTCCAGGAAATCTGTTTCAAAATTTTATTTTTACAATAAAGACTGACCACCTTGAACATTGATTTATTCTGGATTGTGGGGATGTACATGAAAAATATGGATTGTCTGAATTCTCATGAACATTAAAAATGGCCCCAAAGAAGCTGAGGTTTCCCTTGTTTGAAATAAACCCTCTAAGATTAAAGTGAATTTTTGGTTTAGGATTCCTTCTAAACTCATTTAGCCACAGCAAGTTGAGTTAAGATTTAAAAAAGTGGCACTACAAAAAAAAAATTCTTGTTGATATAACATGTGCTTTCTGTTGTATGATTAAAAATATATTACTGCCACTTGTGTGCAAACATTGATATCTTTGATTTGTAAATATACGATGTTTCCATCACTGTCTCAAATCCCTTTTGTATTGTGTGGGATGTATTCAAAGGACATGGGGGGGGGGGTAGATAACCCTTTAAAAGCTCCCAGTCAACTAATGCAGCTGCTGTCTCTGGTATCTTGATCAATGACCTACTGGCCTTATGTAAACAGCTAAACTTCAAGACCTAAGTTGTCAATTTATGGGTTCTATTGGACGCTTTACTAGATTCCAAAACCGTTCTTTCAAATATTTGCATTTAAAGGAAAAATAGGCTTGGTTCCATTGTGGATTTTTCACAAGATTTAATGTTTAGCGGCTAAAGTAAAACTCCTTTTGGTAAGCATTACATCTTGTGAAAAATCCACAATTGAACCAAGCCTATGTTTTCAAATATTTGCTTTAAAGGAAAGTGTGTTTTGGAATCTAAAGAACCTGTAAATTGAGAACTTAGGTCCTTTGAGCTGTGGTTGATCAGTTGTACAAGTTTTACACTCTGAAAATATCAAAGCTATTAATATAGGACAGTTTCAGAAACTTGCCAGTTGTCTTGGATGCTGCCAAATGCCGTCATTTAAGCAACCGATTTGCCACCATTGAAATCTATAACCAGATTCCCAGCTCATATCTGGGAGATCACTTGACTTGGTCAAGCATAAAAAAAAAGTTAAGAGCTGGGAGTAAAGCACTTCAGCATTGAAGAAACATGACTGGAACCAGTGGGGGTTTAAACATCCCTTAAGATGGTTGGGGCTAGACTTCATATCCAGCACTGCTGAACATGTAGATCAGGTGTCTGCAACATATGGCCTGCCGCCCCGGTTAAGGCCCTTGGGTGTCTGATAAAATCACGGACACCTGGCTTGCGATAAAAATCCAAAACCCCCAGGCATTCGGATTTGCTTGGGGGCAGCTGGCTCTGCCGAGTCACCAGCCTGGAGAGCCCGCCTCCTCCATAATCACATCATGGCAGAGGGCACAGCCAGCCCCTAGGCAAGTATCTGTACTCCCAAACCCTCCACCTTGCTGAGTATTACTGCTGTGCTACATTGTAGATACTGGAGCAGTCATCCAGAAACAAGTGCTGTGATTTAGTACTGCACGAGGGAGTGCTGAAACAGCCCTGAGACTGCCTTCATGCAGCCAGAACCTTCAAGCTCCCTGATAAAATGCTGGAGCAGAGGTACATGTTGACACTTTCTCTCTCTCCCCCCCCCCCCATATACTGAGGGAAATAGAGCCTATGTTGGATAGAGACCCAAGGACCAGAATTAAAGACTTGAATGACAATTCTCGCTGCAGCTTGTGACAGCCATGAGCAACTGTTCCAAACATGACTAAAGTTGTAGCACTGCTGCTGGATTTCCCAGATGGTGTAGTTAGAGAGCTCAAACAGAAGCACTTGGGTAAAAACCCAAGTGAAAGGGGGCATAAAAACATGATCCCACTCTACACTTATGGCATTTAAGTCCAAGCAAGCCCCTTTGAGCAAAAGCCACATGCAGACTTTCTGTACCTGGAAGCGTTTACACAAAAACAATGACAGATGCAGAGTGGAGCTCACTGACACCACACTTAAGGTTCCTGTCCCCACTAAACAGGAGGGGCAGCTCTTAGGGTATCTAGCCTAACCAATTCTAGAATTTTCCATCCTTAGAAAAAGCATTTGAACACTGATCTGAACCGTTGAAGACAAGTATAAAACCAAGTTACCCTACACTAGGGATGCCTAGGATTTATTTTACTGAATGTCAACTTGTCCTGTTTTGAGACGGTCATGCGACAGTTTCTGTAAATAGGACATTACAAAACCATGTAAAAAATACATATTTGTTCATCCAATTTTATTGTGGTAACTATTGCATCATGGGAAAAATCCACCATCTAATTGTGGGGCTGGGCCTTCCAGGTATTTTATAGAGTTTAAGTTATATCTGCAACATAAAAAACAGCAAGGACTGGGGCGTGGATAGCGACGCATACTGGATGAGCTCCGCTGATACAGATTAAGTACAATATTACATCTCTCCAGCTCAGATTCGGCTTCCAAGAGGCCCCGAGTCAGCTGGAACCTGTGGCACTCACCGTGCTGCTGATACCGACATTTTGGGACACTCCTGAGGCTTGCTGGATCTTTAGGTTTGGTGCAGCCTAGTTGAGGCAGCCATCTTGCTGAGCCTGGGGAGTTTCCGGACAGTGGCTGCAGACCTGATTCTGGGGTCTTCGAGGCCACAGTTACTGCCTCAGGCCTGTGCAGGTGGCTCCGACGCTGACTCCTTTGGCGAGGAGGACCTGGCACGTGTTCCGCAATGCAGAGAAATCCTACAGCCACAGCTGATTTTAGATGTAAGGGGTCTGGTTCTCCAGGTGCTGCGACACCACCTGTCATGGTCCCTGCAGCTGCCAGATGACATGCACTCACGATGAAGGATTATCAAAGTTTCATAGCGGAAACCAAGTCTGGTTGACTGAAATATCTGGCGTGTGCACGCTGACTGTTCAGGTCCAGACTGCGGATTTGGCGGGTGAACAGGTAGTCTTGTTGGCACAAGTGAATGCTCTCAGATCCAGAGTCAATATTTTGACCTGTTCAAGGCGCTGGAGTCTTGCCACTGTCATGTCCGTGGCATCCGAGTCGGTTGCCTCTGACTTACTCCCTTATGCAAACCATCTGGCGCAACAGGTATCTGAATCACCACCTAGAGCTCCAGAAGTGTTTAGTGCTGCTTACCATATCCGCAAGGATGCAGCAGCCCCCTGGGGAGGCACAAAGAAATGTTATCGCAAACATCTGTGGCTGCCAGATCAAATTGTGGCTGCCCTCGAGCTGAGGTCCTGTTCGGAGCCCTACTGAAGTTACTTTGTGACACTGTTGGCAAGACGCCAGTTCTGTGAGGTGACCACCTTTCTCCGGCATTTGGGGGGGGGGTCCGATACCACTGGTGCTCAGCTGGCTCCCTTGTGGTTACCCACAAAATCAACCAGCTGAGGCCTGTACTCAAAGCACTCAGCAAGTCTAGGGACAAGTGGTAGGGCAACTACTTCCCCAGGCTGAGTATACTTACCTGATGGGAGGTGCCTGGGCAACCCCGTGCAGCTCTGCCTGTGGTGGCACAGCCACTGTTGGATACTGGATGACTGTCCCTTATTGTTGCCGATCCGTTCTTGACATGACCCCCCAGTAGAGTATTGATTTTTTTGTGCACGCTTCGCTGAGCAGTTTGGATTGTCCATTTTTGTTGCAGATCAGTTAACTTTTGAGACGACTTATGTCTCCCTTTTCAGTTCCTATTGGGTTTTTCCATCTCTAAGCCAAGACTTTAGGAGACATTGACACGACCTGCAGAGTACATCTGGTTTCGATTTTTTTTTCTCTTCTCCCCCCTTTATATAACATTGCTGGTATGTTGGATGCTTATTTTAGGTTTCATACGGAGTACCGCGAGATAACATTGGCCTCGCAGGGCCAGACAATATAAACGGTCAGTCTGACCTCATTTTCTGCAAAATAATAGCAAGGACTTTGTTGCAGTGGCCCTTAAAGAGGAGTTTGCTGAAAGCCTGTCCAGTTTATGGGAGTATTTAAAGTTATGACCAGTTACCATACTCATCCACTGCATGGATTTTGGGGTACATTGTAGCCCACATAGAACAGGCTGTACCCAGACTTAACATTTCCACTTTAGAAAAACATTCAGCTAGTCCAGTGCTGGCTTCTGGTATCTGATTACAAGTGCCCAGAATCCGTGCATCCCTAAACAATCCAGACCCTGAAGTCCTAGTATAACTGACCGTTAATAGATCAGAAAAGAAAACAAATCTTGGTTTCTCCACTTTTATTATTTAAAAAGTCATTTACAAAGAAAATGGAAAAAAAAAAACCATTAAACCAAAGACAGTTCTGTGATGCACAGAGAAACATTAAATCCAAGGAGCCGAGAAGGTCTTATGGTCTTGTTGGCCTCATACCTGGGGGTGGGGGACCTGGAAAAGAATATAGTATGTTAGGAGTCAGTTTCTTGTACATGTCAGAAAAGTGCAGGACCACATAAGAATTGTTCATTGAGTACAAGCATAGTGATCGTCCATCATGCAATTATAACTTTAAAAAGGTAGTGAGTGTTAAAGCACAACTTTAACTCTTGGCACCATGACATCTTGAGTGCAAAATGCCACAGGGTCTAGACCCTGCCCCCCCCCCCCCACACCTTAAAGCTCATATATGTAGGTTCTTTGTGTAGATGACAGGATTTTACGTAGCTCTAGGTTTTAATGTTCTCCTGGGTTTGCACATTTATAAATCCCTGACAACCCCTCCAAGCTCAGAAGGAAATCCTATTGTTAAGTCACATTTCTTTGCAGCAGTCTAAATCAGATAATTTTACTGGGCAGCAGCGCAAGCTGCAAACGGAGATATTTACCCCTCATTCCAGGTGGAGGTGGCCGCATTCCAGGGGGTGGCATTCCCATTGGACCTCCCCTGCCTAGAGGCATACCCATAGGTGGTCCCATCGGAGGTCTCATGCCAGGTGGTGGTCCCATCATGCCTGTAGGAAGACCAACAAAAATATGAGCATGACATTACATAATTGGTTGAGACAAAGACATGTCTAGCACAGACCTCAGGGTAATCCTGCTGGCTCATCACATGTGTCAGCAATGCATGTTGTCATCATTGGTCGAGCTAGATAGAAAAGTGAAATATTGGTTTCTCCTTACCTGGAGGGGGGGCTCCTCTTCCCATAGGAGGTGGAGGGCCTCCTCTGCCACCTGGGTTATACTGCGTTGGTGCCCCAGCAATGCTTGCAGTGGCTGCTGCAGCGGCAGCAGCAACGTTACCACGGTTCTGAGGAGTCATTACCTGGAGAGATAAAAAACCAACACATGTCTTTAGATTTACTGAACTGGCATGTTATTAGCTTGTGGTCCTATTAGTCACTTTAAGGCAAATGCTGAAACCACTGGAGTCTTAACAGATTCTTGTGCCAAGATTTTCTGTAAAGCTTGTGATTTTGGCACACCCTAGAAGAACCCTCTAATTCTGTTTTCCAAGACTGATCCATACCTCCACTTCTAGACTATGAACCCATCCTTTATAAAAATTTACATCAAGCTTCTATGGCAGATTTACCTGCTGTGAAGGTCCTCCAATACCACGTACAGGTCCTGCCAAACCAGCAGGTACTTGAGGCATAGGGGCACCAGCAGGCACTCCTCTCCCTGCTGCTCTACCAACACCTGGTCCTCCAGCAGCTCCAGCGAGTGGGACCCTTGCAATTCCAGTCTAGAAAAGAAAGTGAAAAGCCCCACCATTAGAAGATTCAATTCACAGCAGATTGCTTTTTCTCATTCTAGGGCTGTACAATCAGTAAGGTGTCTTCTCCAATTGTACATTAATGGCCCGTTAGTCTTCAAGTTTAACTGAGAGGCGACCAAATGTTGCAGAAAATGCACGTTTTTACAAAAGCAGCAATGTGTTAAAAAGGAGCCACGTATATGGGGATCCAGCTATTGTGAGCTATGGTATTTTTCTCCATAATATGGTCTATGTGGCTTTAAGAGGAAGCAACTGCCCCTTTAATTTGTTCAGCATGATCACAGACTGAGGGTTGAAGCGTGAAACAAGTAGCATGAAAACATAGAAATCTAGCGCTGCCGTTATAACCGGAGTCCAGTGTATTCCACAGAACAGGGGTCTCCCATGACAGAGCCAAGCTAATGAGATTAAGCATCATTGTAGATGCAGTTCCAAAACATTTGTACAGCCATGGTTTGTGTCCCCTGCTATAGCATTGCCCCCCAACAGGACTCAGCATCAAGGAAGCTGTACTTCCAAGACATCTGGAGGGCAACCCTGGTTCACTCAATTTAGGAGTCTGCATTGTATCTTCTGGCATTTGTATAGGCTGAAGCAAAGAAATCCAACAGGTTTCCACTTTAAAAAGGAAAAGTGTCCTTTGCCTTTAAAAAAAGGCAGCAGCTGCCAACAGCCTCTGCCCAATTATTTTGGGCGATCTTACCTTTTGTCCCTCGTCACCTGCTGCTCCTCTTCTGGGTTCAGGAGTCTGAGGCTTTTCTGCACACTGCAACTGGACTTGCAATCTTTGCATACGCATGTTCCATAGCACCTGTGCAGCTCTGATACATCACCAATGCAATTGGCCTCAGACAGCAACACCAGCACTCAAACTAATAACCCTCAGCCAGGAAATTCAAATTCCCCGGCTGCTGGTGATGCTAGGTGGGGGTGAAGGAAACTCCAGCTTTAACGAGACAGCTGCACTTGGGGGGGGGGGGGGACTTACATCCTGATCACTACAAAAATCTGAAGTGGAGAGAACAGTATCGCAGCCTTCCTTGTTTTGGTGTATTGGTCATTTTTGTTTCAGACGAACAGATTGCCATTTGGGTGCTTGTGCTCATCACTTTAATTAAGTCATTGCATAAAACCTGAAAACTTGATAAATTCTAGATGCTGAACATCGTGCAAGCATGTGTCAAGGTATAATGGATGTTCAGAAACGGAGTGCCTGTTCTGGATATACAGCATCTCCCTAGGTTATTACTCACGTCTTTTGGTGGAGGTCCTTCAACAGTCATGGATACCAAGTTCTCTCCACGGAGTAAAACCAGGCCAAGGACCCTCTTCTCTTCACGCTCTGGCTGCTTAGAGTTTTTAGGCCTGCAGGTGTAAAAAGGTGAACGTCAAGCAGAAAATGGGAGACGAAAAAAAAAAAAAAAAAAGGAACAGATTCCAGAACTTACTTGATCTTTCTAAATTCGTCACAGTCGCAGAGGATTAGGTTCATGTGTTTGTCAAAAGCTTTAAAGGTTCCAATGAAGATGCGTCCGTCTTGCAGGATACACCGCATCCTATAGTCGATGTGTTGCAACATCTTGCTGCTTTTTCCCACCGTCTGAAACCAGAAGATTTCAGGCTTACATAAACACAAATGGCTCAAAGCGGATACAAACTACAAAATGACCTAAAGAGGCAACACTGGGGAGTAAAGCCACGCCATGTCCCAGAGTGAAGACCTCCCTGTCAGCCATGGACAAATTAAATGCAACAACACGGCCTGCTGTAACATATGCTCCGCATTCAGGTGCTGAATGGATTCTGCAGGAGCTAAAGTGACTACGAGGTCCATTTAACCTCCCATTGTTTCCGTTCAGTCCAAACCAATGAATATTGGGTATTTGTTTCCAGGCGCGGTGTATACATAACCAAAGCTCTGGTAAATGTACCAGTTTACTAGTGCAGGGGCTTGGCCTTCTAGAGGTTTTCTGAGTAGGTCTCGTATCTGCACAGGTCAGTGTTTGGCTGAGCATTATGGGCGATGTAGTTCCAAACCATGTTGAGGGCCAAGGCTGCCGATCCCCTGCCCTAGGATATCAAATTCTACTTGCCCCATATATTTCTGAACTACAACTCCCATGATTCTCTAGCCATATTCTGCTGGAGAGAAGTCAAAGAAAATGTAGTCCAACAATATGGGGGGAGATGGGGAGAAGGAGTTTGAGATCCCTGCCCTAGGGTTGCTCAACCTTGGTCTCCCACATTGCTACACATTAGGTCAACAGTGTCTTGTGGGAGATGCAGTTTAAAAATATCTGGAGGCCAAATGCTGAGCAACCCTGGACTGAAGTCTAGTAAATAGGGGGACCTACATAAAGGGAACGACAGAATGGAATGACCAATGATTGAACTTGGGCATCTGAACCATTTGATATCAAATCACTCGTCCCATTATTCTCTACGGGCACTCTGCGACCCTGTTAAAATCTATGATCATTCCATTCATTAGATCCCGTGAGTAGGTTTACCAGAGCTCTGGTCAAGACTTATGACAACCCTTTAAAAAGCGCAAGAATTTGATGCTCACATTCCTTCCCTGGCACCCAATAAAGCCCACACAAAAGGTCAAGCCAAGATGCTAGGGGTGTGAGGCTTTAATTACTTACATCAGAACATTCATTGGATTAAAAGCTGCAATTTAAGTCACGGAAGGGTTTGCTGTGTTCAATAGAGGGCATCCAGCTCCATGTGAACCCATGTTAATCAACGGCTCCGTGTCAATTAGCACTTTATAAAAACGGTTAAGAAAAATTCAGAGTACGAAACCATCGTCAGCGAGAAGATGTCAGCACGCATGAGCATACTGACGTCAAGTGACTGAAAACCGGGACGTTAAGGCTAGGGTCAAACGAACGCATTATTCGCAGCAACCGTCAAAGTGCGTACGAACGCATTGACATTTTTTCACGGAATGTGCAAAAATGGTCAGATGCGCATTCTCATGCGTGATTTTTTATGGATCGTCATTAACCCTTTCGCTGCTGAGGCTTTTCCCACCCCTGTGCTGAGGTCATTTTTACTGGTTTCGCTCATGTTTAAACGCGTTTTGAAGGCTTATTTTAGTATATGACCCAGACATATTATATATCGTTCTTTCCGTCAGACTCGGTAGATTCATAATATGTCATTATTATATGTATATGTTATGTCATGTCTGTATATTATAACAAAAAAATGCAATAAAATATGTATTTTCAATAATTTACAATGTGTAAAGTGTTTTTTTTTCACATTTTAACATGCGAGCAATTGCGGTTATATTTTGTATGGGGTGCGCTTGTTAAAAAAATTAGAGATGGGGTCTCGTTACATTTTTTTTTGGGGAAAATTACACTATTTTTAACAAACGCACCGCATACAAAAATCGTTAGTGCAGCATCATTGTTCACATTATAATTGAAATGGGAACAATATTGCTGCATTAACAAAACAATAAAAAGTGATTTTTTTTTTATAATTTTTTTTTATTTTTCATTTTTTTTTACAACATTTTTCACAGTAGTGTTTGGTATCGTTGGAACGGCCATGCTCTGGCCGATCCAACCATACCAAACATTAACCCCTAACTGCCACGGATCGGGAGTTCATTGGAACTCCCTATCTCCACAGTTGGTGGCAGTTAGGGGTTAAGTCCAGGACTGGCGTCATCGTGCTACGCACAATGACGCCAGTCCTCAGGGGGAGTTCCCGGAGGCTTGGCCGACATCCAAGATGTCGGCCAGCTCCGGAAAGGATCGCGAACCGGCGCTTTTCAGCGCCGATTCGCGATCCAGCTCCCCAGGGGTTAATGCCAGGCACCATTTGGAAGGGCAGGCTGTGCCCTTCCAAATGATGCCTGGGTTAACCCCCGCAGAGCCGCCGATCGGGAGGGAGAGAGGTCCGAAGGACCTCCCCCCTCCCTTTCAGGCGCCTCCCCCGCACATGCAGGGGGGGGGGGCGCCTGAATTAGGTGTCATCGCGCTGCCGCGATGACACCTAATTCCGGCGGCTGCGGTCCCGGATGCGCGGCTGTCAGCCCGCACCGGGGGGCCAGCGATCGGCCGGAACCCGGGAATGCTGAGGACGCGCTGAGCGCGTCCTCAGCATCGAAGTGGTTAAAACACTTTGTTCGTCTGGACGTTAGCGCAATCTCTTAATCACTCACACACACAGCTATGCCGCCGCAGCGCACTCTGTACGTCAGTACTAGCGGTTCTGCGTTTGAAAAAATGCATTTTCTCCAGTTGCGTTGCACGGCCGGACTGCGTATATTGGCCGTCATGTGCTGCTACTGCAGCCGTGATTAAAGGGACACTACTAAAAAAAAATCCCCCCTTTTTTAATCCTAACCTATCCCCTTAAAAAAAAAAAAATTGTTTTTGTAACTGCAATACTTACCCTAAAATCCTCTTGTTTCCAGCAGTTTTTTTTTTCCATACTCACCTCCCTCTTCCGCTCCCGTCCCTCTCCCATCCGACTTTCCTTCTGGTTTACGTGAGAAGCACGCATCTCACGTAAGCCAGCCAATCGGCAGGCTTCCTCCCGGCTCCCTCTGAGGATCAGTGTTGCGCGCAAGAGCATGCGCGCAACACTAACCCTCAGAGGGAGCCGCCGCTGAAAGCGTGATGACGTCTCCTACTCCGCAAAAGTCGGCAGAAGCGGGAAATATGATTCCCGCTCTGCTGACTGACAGCTGGGAGGGCGGAGTAAACTTCTCCGCCTCTCAGCTGTTTTCAGCATTTTCTGCTGAACCGCGGAGGGAGGGGTGACAGAGGGCAGGATACTCCGGGCATCATGACCACCTAAAATAGCTTAGGTGGTCATGTTGCCTAGATTGTCCCTTTAAGTGCACCAAAAAAAAAAAAAAAAAAAAATGCATGTTAAAAATGCGCTAGTCTGACCCCAGCCTAAAGCAACCTCCCGACTGATGCTGCCGTGTGGTGTAAGGAATGTCATTGTCTGCGTCATTGCACAGTTAACTTTGCACCATTGTTTGGATAAAGTGACAATAAGCACTGTTGCACTTTATAACTCACTGATACAAGTATTTTCACGTTGTAGCGATGGGCTATATGGGATCTCCATTATGCATTGATTGGCACATATTTTGGTTTTATAGGTGTTTTCACCTCTCCATTTTGGCAGCACCACACTATTAACCTTTCTTGAACCATTTACATGCCCACATACCACAAAATATATATATATATTACACTTTAATGTCTGCGTCATCCTGCATTTTACAGAGTTCAGGGCACCTGGGATACCCCCCCCCCCACACCCTGAAAAAAAAAAAAAAAAAGAAGTGCAGAATATCCCTGTAAGCTTTTCAGCCAATGGCCTGCTCGGGTTGAGATTAGGGCCTAGCTGGATATTAAAGCCTGAATTGCTACTTGGAGCATGTTCACTGAGAGCCCCCACAAAACAGGGTAAAATAAAAAAGGGGAGAAATCAGTCACAAAGGAGGCCCTAATCCAAAGGTGCAGGAAAGCAAGGCACGTCAGCAAGAGGGTGAAGCTCTCTACCGCGGCCGCAGAGCAAACATACCGACGCCATATGACCTGCCACACTCCCCCGCAAACTTCCCCCAAACACTTACCATGACTGCGCCGAGGATGCCGCCGATTCGCAGCCGATGGAGGGAAACAATAAAAAAATTGCGCCAAGAAGGATCACTCCGATGGCGGCCTATATACCGGAAATACCAGCCCGCACCGGAAGTAGTTCCTACAAGACGTGTGCTTCCGCATTCAGACGCTCTCTCAGCTGAGCTCGCTTCAGAGATGCTGCTGCCCCCTGCAGGGCGCCGACAGGAATAGCACCTGAAAAAGGAAAAACAAAAAGCAGGACAAGAGCGGGCAAATCTGGGACAATATGGTGATTTTTAATTCTTTCTTCATATGTTCCGCTCTGTTAGCAAATATTAGCAGTTGCTGTGTCGGCTCTCAGCAATTCTGTTTCCCATTAACATCTGAGGCGCGTTCAGTTCCTCAGCAGCTGCTGAATTGCTTCAGTGCAGCAGTTCAGTTTGCTGCAGCAGTGTCACTGAACGCTTTGGCTGTGAATATGGAAGCGAAAGGGCAGAGGATTGCTTGATGAAAGGTGCTGTTTTTGCAAAATCCACTTTTTTCCATTTTATTACCACTTTAGTGTTAATGGTTACCATGTTCCAATAAATATTTGCTGTTTTGCTCCACCCAAACCTTCAAACTGGACATTTCCTTATTGGATTATTTGCTCCGTGGAGGCGGCCATCTTTACTACGTCACACTCAGCTAACCCCGCAGCACTTCTCCACCTTGCTGCAAGTGCTAAGTTAGCAGTGCTGAGCGCTGAGGTGCAGCACAGCGTTCAGGGCCAAGTTGCTTACTTAGCACTTTCAGCAGCTGAGGAACTGAACGCGCCTCTTGCGTCACAACAGAGCTTACATTCATAAAGGAGGGTGCACTAGATCTGCCATGTTTTCCTGGACACATATAAGAACCGAAATTGCGTGCAGTTTTGGTGCTTTGTGCTTTACCACATTTTGGCTCACTTCGGCGATTCCACTTCGCCGAAAATACGTTCATACAGGGTTATTCAGAGAGAGGTGAAAACCAGGAGAATGACTGGAGAATTGAAAATTCTATGTCAAAATAGCCGATTTGGAAATTGAGATAAATGGGAGAATTTTTCTGGTTTGGCTACTTTGACCTAGAATTTTCAATTCTCCAGTCATTCTCCTAGTTTTCACCCCTTTCTGAATAACCCTGAATTAATTCGCTATTTAGAAAACAGTTCACCATATTTTGCCAAAATTGGAGTCGTCGAAGCAGTAATCAGATGTCGGCAAAAACCACCGAATTGCGACGATAATAGCTGAAATCAACATCAACAAATTCTCTTATTCTCCTATTAGGCGTTTAAATCAAGAAAAATGTATCTAAATAATAAAAAAGCTTCTTTAAAAATAATATAGGCCTGTATCAAATAAGAAAAAAGACTTAGAAAATAAAAAAACAAAACTGTCTATAAAATACAAAAAGGGTCTTTTAACCCCTTCGCTGCGGATGACGTGTGGAGAACGCCTGAAAGGGAGAATGGGGATCCTTTTGGATCCCTCTCCCTCCCGAACGGGTTTACAGAAAAAAAAAAGGCACCGCTTTGAAGGGCAGTGTCTGCCCTTTAAAGCGGTGCCTTTTTTTTTAACCTCTTACATGCCAGATCGCGATGCAGCACCGTTCGGCGTCACATCTCGATTTAGCTCCCCCTCGCCTCCTGACGTATCGCACATACAGGGTTATTCAAAGAGATCCGAATTGCTTGAGAAAGGTAACCGAACGCTGAAAATCAGCGTTCGGTTACCTTTCTTGGCCATTCGACTATCCAGAGAGCAGACAATTCGCCAAATCCTGGCGAATTGCCTGCACATACGGTGCCTGTTCGGTGCCTGTTCGAGGGCAGTGAAAACCCCATGAAAAGCACTGCTTCGGCTATTCAGAGAACACAAACCAGCAGTGAAAGGTTCCCGAAATGCCCTGCCATTCGGTGGTTTAATTCGGCAAATTCATTCAGGAGAATCCCATAGGCTTCAATTTATTTATTTATTTATTTATTTGAAAAGGATTTTACCAGGAAGGATACATTGAGATTTCTCTCGTTTTCAAGTATGTCCTGGGTTCGAGAACAGTGAGTGGTTACAATGTTAAAAATATTCCCGTTTTAATCCAATATCTAATAAACCGTTCATTATAAAATTCTGCAGTAAAGAGTCTCTTTATTTATAGATTTTTTAGGATATTTTAAGCATTTTTCAGATTTTTTTCTTTTAAAAGTCCGATTTTTTTTTTTTTTTTTAAGTTTTCTTATTTTTTCTGTAACAGCCCTTTTTATTATCATTCCCTGGACCTCATATGTAAATTTCAGCCATTTTCGCTCAGTAGTTTCTTTGCAAACAGCGTTTCACTTTTCAATCATTCATACAAACTGTTTTCCTAATTTATTCACTGCCTCTTCTGCGGTGTCGGAGGCTGCGATCGGCTCCTGTTCGGGTTTTTCTGTGGTTTTCGGCAGGTTAATCCAGATGTTTTTGAGGGTTTTCGGCGTGCATTCGCTGGGTTTTGCGGTTAGTTTTCGTCAGGTTTGCGGCAGCTTTTCCCTGCAATTCGGGGACCCTGTGGTGCTTGCTGAATACACCGCAGGGTCACTGAAATGGGATCGGCAAAACAAACCGAATTGAAGAGAACGAAAAGTCACCGAACGTGCAGTGACTTTTCGAATCTCTTTGAATAACCCTGATAGCGCGATGATGTCAGATAACTGGGGAACCCCTAGCTGCCCGGGGATTTCCCAAGGAAATCCCCTGGTGGAAATAAGGGGTTCCTTTGGCAGCTAGGGAGTCATGGAGGGTGCAAGGCCTGAGCATGATACCAAACATGACCATGTTCAAAGTAAAAACAAAATTAAAAAAAATTAAATAAATAAAAAGAAAACATGTATTTTTATTTGTGTGTTGTTTTTATTAATGCAGCAATATTGTTCACATTTCAATTATAATGTGAACAATGATGCTGCACTAATGATTTTTTTCTATGGGGTGCGTTTGCTAAAAATCACGTAATTCCCCCCAAAAAATGTAACAAGTCCCCATTTCTAATTTTTGTTCAAGCGCACCCCATAGAAAATATAACCGCAAACGTTCATGTGATAAAATGTAAAAAAAAACCACTTTAAACGCGGCAGATGATTAAAAATTCAAATTTTATTGCATTTTTTGTTATAATAAACAGGCAGGACATGACGTGTCCATATAATAATGATATATTATGAATCTGCCGAGTCTGCCGGAAAGAACGATGTATAATATGTCTGGGTCATATAAGAAAATGTGGCTTCAAATCGTGTTTAAACATGATGAGCGAAAGCGGTAAAAATGAGCTCAGCACACAGCGGTGAAATGCCTCAGCAGTGAAAGGGTTAAAAAATAAAAAGGGTATATGCAAAAAATAAAATGACTAAACGGTCCTTTGGGAAAAAAAAATAATTAAAAAATATATTAAACTGTGCTCAGTGAGGTGGCCAGACGGGCGTCAGAGTAGAAGGAATGTCCACTCTCACGGACGTTCCGCTCTGCAAAACGCTCGTCTGACCCCGGCCTTGGGGCTAAATTTCATAGTTAACATCAAAATGACGCTAAGGCCCATGTCAGACGAACGCAGTGATCACGTCCGTGTTGCCGCACAGTTTAACGTCCGTCGTAGAATAGAATCATGATCAATAGAGACCCACTCACTAAGGCCCCTATTAAAATCCTCGCGCAGCGCATTTGCGTGCGCGCAAATGCGCTTTTGCGCGAGGACAAGACCATTTGCGCAGACCGTCGTATTACGACGTTCGCGCAAACGATGCGCGTTAGCGTCTACCGCGATTGAACCTGCACGAGCCCAGCGCGAGCGCAAGTGCGTGCGCGCATCCATACTTACCATTGTCAGCGCGAATGCGTTGGAGCGGATGGTATTACGATCTTCGTGCAACGTCGTATGAACGACGTTTGCGCAAAGTATCTTAGGCTAAGGTCAGACGAAAGCAGTTTTAACGTGCGTTTAGGCTAGGGTCAAACGAAAGCATTTTTACACGCGAACGTAAAAAAGTGCGTCCGAACGAATTGACGTATTTTTTCACGGAATGCGCGAAAACGGTCATACGATGCGCATTTTTCGTGCGTGATTTCTTTCGGATAGTCAATAAAACTCTTTTTGCGTCTGGACGTTATGTAGGCTGGACATTAGCAGGGTCTGACATCTCCTAATCACGCACACACACCGCTATGCCGCAGCTGCGCACTCTGTACGTCCGTACTAGCGGTTCGGCGTTCTCGAAAAAATGCGTTTGTTTTCCACTTGCGTTGCGCGGCCGGACTTTCGTGCGACCGTACTTCGTATATTGGCTGTCATTGCCCGTCATCTGCTGCTAGTGCGGCCGTAATTATGTGCGCCAGAACGCACGTTAAAAGTGCGCTGGTCTGACCCCAGCCTTAGCCGCACGAAATCACAGCCGTGCTAGCAGCAAATGACGTCCAATGCCGGGGAACATACGACGAACGGCCGCACGAAAGTTCGTCCGCGCAACGCAAGTGGCCAACGAACGCATTTTTTCGAGAACGTCAAACCGCTACTACTGCCGTACAGAGTGCGCTGCAGCCGCATAGCGGCGTGTTTGCGTGATTGGGAGACGTCAGACGCTGCTAATGTCCGGCCAACATAACGTCCAGACGCAATTTTATTGATGATCTGTACAAAATCACGGACGAAAATGCGCATCGTATGACCGCTATCGCGTATTCCGTGAAAAAATATGTCCATTCGTTCGAACGCACTTTTTCACGGACAACGTGAAAAATGCGTTCGTCTGACCCTAGCCTTAACGTCTTTGAAAACCTGGTGTTAATTTACAATCTGAACGTTCTGGCCGAAACTAAATGAACCTGTACAAAAAAAAAAAATACAGCACAGTACAGTTACACATTCTACACATACCCAAACAATAAAATTAATTGTTTAATTTTTTTTATTTTTGTTGCAGCAGATTGACTTTGACAGGAGCAACAACTGAAACCTAGCAAATGGTTGTTATTAATTCTGATTGGCTGAATCCCGTGAAAAAACAGTCTGCCCACCGATTCCTGCGCCCGGCTTTGCGCTTGAAAAAACATGAAGGCTGAAAAAATGCGCTCGGATCGTAATACCGCGTTAATTTGCGCGCGCTAATGTTTTTTTGCATTTGCGCGACGATTGTAATAGGGGCCTAAGTGCGTCCGCACTGAACTGCGCACGCACAACGCACGTGGCACCGGACGCAATTTAGGCAAGAATGTAAAACCGCTAGAACGGACGCACATAGTGTTCGCGTAGCGTTGTGTGCGTATGATGGAACGAAGTCAGACAGACCGCATTTGCGACGTCCGGCACCTTGACGCACATAATGGCTTTTCATATCATGTATCAATTTTTATCATTTTTCATATTAATTTTGTTTCCAATAATTCCCTTGTTTGTTCAACGTCCGTCAAAAACAACTGACCGTGTGGTGTCTACAGCATCTTCCGTCAGAACGTACGGCCGTTGTGCACAGATGTAGAGTGCGCTCAGAATGCGCTTGTGTGACATTAGCCTAACTGGGATAATGTGCGCCTTCAGGTTTCCCTGTTACATGTCCCCATTTTAACATTAGATTCCGGGGCAGACACTATCTCACACATTGCCCTGGAACGCAGCACTAACCTCAGTGACACTCGTGGCAGCGCTTCTGCGCCGCCCGGAGTATGACCTCCTGGAGTCCATAAGACTCCATGGAGGATTGCGTTGCTGGGCCACGAGCCCTGCGTGATCTCGCTCTCACGAGAATGTGCAGCGCCGCGGAGTGATCACGGAGGGCGACTGAGAACTATTTATTCCCAGTCTCACTCTGCTCCAGGCGGCCAGGAGAAGCGGTGGATCGGGCCACTGTTCGTACCACGGGATGAGAGGTGAGTATTGTATTTATTTGGGGGGGGGGTTAGGGGGTACTAAATGATGTAGCAAAAGCGGAATCAGTTAGCACCAGCTTCTGGGTGACGGTAAATCTTCGTTAGTGCATCAGTGCGGTAATTAGCGCTGACACTTTGTAATACCGAACGTATCCTAACACTAATTAATGATCGCGCTCCCCATGTTAAGTATAGGATGCACAAAGTACAGTAAGCTCGTGCAATCACCGATGCGCTAACGGATTTTTCACAGGTTTTGCGTTAGGGATGTAATATCCTCCATATGCGTTAAAGTCACTTATCCTGACGTTAACACTTACACATCCGAACGCTACAGTTGGCATTCACATCAAAATTTCAGAGCATTGTCTATCAACAGGTGTTGTGTTTGCGCAACTTCCGCCCTTGTCCCAGGGGAAGCGGAGAGCCCTGGCATTTTTTGATGTGGCGATGAATGAAATGGAGATTTCCTTATAGGACAAACATCTAGAAAATAACGTATTGCTATATTTTCAGCAATTACTTTAAGGGATGTCCCGATCGCCTTCTTTTTGGCCGCCGAGTCGCGCAGTATTCGGGATCAGCCGATTGCGAGTCATGATCCAATAGCGCACGACTGGCGTATTGGCCATTTAAGAATGCCGGGTCCTTGGTGTTCACCATGTAATCTTCCCTGCCAGCTGCAGGTGAGCGCGGACGCATCCGGTGCTGTATTAAAGCTCTGCATTGTGAGATCTGAGTGCGCGTCCTTTGGCAACCGCCGTAACGCTGCCGACACGTCCCCCAGTACGAGCCCTGTGTTGGGAGCATCGGTGGTGTTTACAGGCTGCATGCGCAGATTTCACAGAGCACAGCTTCAACAACAACCAGCGGCGCTGCATTCGCCCGCAGAGTCTTCCCACGGTGCAGCCTGGCATGACTCAGACTCAGGAATCGGATGGAAAAATCTGAACTGCGAAAAATGTCGCGATTGAGACATCCCTAATCTCCAGTGGCCGCCATCTTGACGCATAACACTCGGCTACTCTGCAGCCACGCTATCTTGCGCCTGCGTGCGCTCAGCAGTGCTGCAACCTGATTTGCAGCACTAAATGGCTACTATAGCCACGGCAGCCGCTGCTTCGTTGAGCTCGCCTCTGGAGAGCATAGTTGCAAACAGTCCTGGTTTTCCCAGGGCTTTGGGTCAGTTGTCCCGGGATTAGGGTTATTATTTCATTCAGACTGAGGGGTAGTGGGTGAAAAATGCCACCCTGCAGTATGTAGAATCCATACGCTACAGGTAAGAAATCAAAAAGAATCCTAGGTGACCCGCCTTGATTTCCTTCCTGCAGTATATGAATTATACATGTTGCAGGGCAGCACTTTTCCCTGTGCTCCCCTCTGCATGAAATAATATGTTTCCAGGAAAACATGGCTGACCTGGCAACCCTACCCAAGATAGGAGTCTTGCTGTGGAAAAGCTTAGGCTTAGGCCCCGTTCACACCTAGACATTTAAAAAAAGCGCGTTCGTGTACGCTTTAAAACGCATGAACGGGGAAATCCCATTGTTTTCAATGGGACCCGTACACACCTGGGCGTTTTAAAGCACGCAGAAGCGTCCTTTAAAACGTCCTGCGCCCAAAGAAGTCTGGGAGCTTCTCTTCGGGCATACAGCAGCGCGTTTGCGGCCATAAACATAGCCGCGAACGCGCTAGTTCGTGAGGTTTTTCGTATGCACGAACGCACGTAAAAAAACGTGCGCATTGCATAGCGCCCAAGTGTGAACCCAGCCTTAGTGAGCTTGTGTGACCCCTCCTCCCTGCGGCTCTCGCAGCTTTCTGATGGCTCGATGGGGAGGTCCACACGGTGTAACGTGCGTAATCGTATCGCACGTGCTGAAACCCACCCTGTCAAAAGGCTACGACGGATGTTCGACTGGCCTACAAAACGCGATCCTCTATAGGAGGCTCGCGCTTTCTAGGACTAAGCGTACCGACGTGTGCTCAGTGAGGTGACCACACGAGTGTCTGAGTGGAGATAACACCCGTTCTCACGGACATTCTGTCATGTCCCACGCCGTCTAGGTAGCCCGGCAGTGCCTTTCACGCTGCTCGCTTGCTGGCCTCCGAGTGAAGTTTCGGACGGATGCGATCACATGGTAAGACCGTGGGCAGGGTGCGTCGTGATGACACAGCGCCCGCTTGGTTTAAAATCAGTAGCCGGAGAAGCGTTCCTTGCCCTGACGTGGTTCTCACTCCACACGGTGCTTGCATTTATTCTGATTGATATTTGGTGTACCGACTTGGCTTGTCTACCCCAAGTCTACCGTTTCTCCTGGCAGTTAACCCCTTGGCTCCTGTACTGACTACCTGCTCTGGCATACGACCCCTGGCATTCCTGATAACCCGCTCTGGCATTCCTGATAACCCGCTCAGGCATACGACCTCTGGCATTCCTCTCTATCTGGGGGAGAGGGGTGTCTGTCTATGGAGAGGCGATAAGGGGTGTGTGGACCTGGAGGAGAGGGGTGTGTATCTGGGGGTGAGAAAGCTCAGGGTTGTCTATCTGGAGGGAGGTGGGAGGGAAGCTCCATGTTTGTATCTGTGTCTGAAAAATGGTGGAGTATAAGGAAGTCTGGTGCTGGAAGCGCATTGCGGGGCCCCTAAAATCTTTCTCTCCCAGGGCCCCTCAAATGCTAGAGGTGGCCCTGTCCAGGAAAATTAACCCCCGGGACACCGCTCACTAACCCAGGGACACTCTCTCTGATTGTCGACAACTATGGAAGGATCAGAGAATCCCAAAGCAGTCATCTGATTGGCTGAGGTGAACCATGACATCACTGAGAATGCATGCTGCACAGCTGCTTGGTTACAGTACACTGGGTGACGTCATATGGGGATTATATTAATGACGTGTAATTAGCTGTTGATGTAGGGACCTTGCAATGAGTGGATTGGCTGATTAATGCAGTGACCCCCCAGTAATCCATGGTAGCAGACACTGGCTTGTGGCTCTTCTTGTAAAGTCCCTCTCCATCTTGTGCACCCCTTCTTATTGCAGAACATGAAGTCCCCCCTACAGCCACCCCCGCCTGTACGGCTCCCATTGACACGCCCCGGTGCATTGTGGGAGCGCTGGCAATAAGGCCGCTCTGTTCACTTAACAAAGTGGATGATATCGTAGCCCTGGGAACTACACTGCGATCCTGCGTGACAAGCGTGGGAGCCAATGAGCGGGGACCCGGGGCCGCCTAAACTACGCCCACCCCCGCTCCTCACTTCTGCTCTGGTACAGGAGGGTTGAGTGACAGCCTGGGGTTCTCAATGAGAGCTCTGCGAACGGGAGAGCCCACCTCCCGGGGCGTTACCACGGCAACGGACTGAAGGGAGCGGCGGAGCCGGGACGAGGTGAGAGGGGCCTGGAGGACCGGGGGGACACAGGGAGGGACACCGAGACCTACAGCACGGACCGGGGGGAGGGGGGGCATGGACACATAGAGGGGACCTGGAGATATTTCTGTGTGTGTCTTTTTCTCTTCTACTGGGATGATAATATATATATATATATATACCCTGTGCATGTATAGGGTCATTGTATGTCTATATATAGATACACTATATAGCTCTGTCAATGTGTGTGTATATATATATAGTGTAGATTTGGTAATATAAACACACACTGTATATGCATGTTTTATGTCCACTGTGTGTGTGTATATATATCACTGCTGTGTGTGGTGTGTTTTTTGTATCTGTACGTGTGTTAGGTGTGTGTTTATATATGTGTGTTTATATATGTGTGTTTATGTACATATTGCCACTGTGTGTGTATTTATCTATATGTGTGTGTGTGTATATATATGCACTGTGTATCTCTGTATGTGTGATATATGTGTGTGTGTGTTTTTATGTACATATTGTGTGTGTATTTGTGTGTGTGTGATTTATATATGTGTGTGTGTGTGTGTTTTTATGTACATATTGCCACTCTGTGTGTATTTATCTATATATATATATGTGTGTATATATACACTGTGTATCTCTGTGTGTGTTTATATGCATAGCGCCACTGTGTGTGTATTTATTTGTATGTGTTGTGTGTGTATATATATATATATACACTGTGTATCTTTGTGTGTGTGTGATTTATATATGTGTGTGTGTGTGTGTTTTATGTACATATTGCCACTGTGTGTGTGTATATATATATACTGTGTATCTCTGTGTGTTACATATACATATATATATATGTGTGTGTGTTTATGTACATATCGCCACTGTGTGTGTGTATATATATACACTGTATCTCTGTGTGTGTGTGTTTATAGGCATATTGCCACTGTGTGTGTATTTATTTATGTTTGTGTGTGTGTGTATATATATAATCTCTAATGTGTAAATATGTGTGTGTGTGTTTATGTATATCGCCACTGTATGTGTATATACTGTATATATACTGTATATGGGTATGTATTTGGAAGCCAGTGTGTATGTGTGAAAATATATACCCACTGTGTCTGTGTGTGTGCTCATTAGTGTGTATTTAGCTATGAATATATGTTTGAAATGGGGGAATATATATATAATTCGGGGAATACACAGTGAAAATGAGAGAGATCTCAATGTATCCTTCCTGTGTAAAATACTTTCTATTTGTTATGTTACATTGTACAGTGGCCTCTGGGAGCCCCAATCTTCACCCGGTATAAAATGAGGATGAGGGGGACTTGATGCTAAAGCATGTCGTTTTTCTGTCAGCCTCTCCAGCTCCATCTTTCCGTGTATTATAGCAATAAATCTGTACAACGCGCGGTTAAAGGCTCGTCTGTCTGTGTTTCTGTCTTGCTGCAGGTGTCTGTCTTGGCGTGCAGGCCCGCAAGGGGGTTAAATAAGGAACGCTGAGGTTTCACAGTGAGTAAGAGCAGTTTCCTCTCCTGGCAGCGCAGTGAGCGCACCCTCTGACATTATTCCCTCTTTGCGAGCAGAGCATATGGACATTTCCATGGCTCAGCAGGCAGATGGATGGGAAGCTCACCACTCCCTTCCCCATCCATTTTTCCTAAAACGCATGGGGTGCTGCCTGACAGATGCTAGCGTCCGGGGTAGCAGCTGTGGGACCACTTTGCTCGGAGTCCTGCCTGTTCCCATAGCCATGTCCCACCTCGTACTTTCACTTCCCTTCTCAGCTGAAGACGGAGCTTGGGCCTGCGCTGGCGGGTGGGGGGGAACTGAGAGGGAAGACAGGACTGACTAGAAGACACATTGATCTGAGCGGACACTAGAGATGTGCGTTTCGTTTCAAATCAAAATTCGGATAAAAGTTTCCCCATTCTTATTTCGGAAGTGCTTCCGAAATACAAATCAGTTCCGTCCGAAACGGAACGAAAACATATCGATTCGGAATAAAACGAATTGATTTCGTTTTTACGGATCAATCCGATAGACTCGGCACCGCGTCCCTGTCCATTGGCTGTGGTGCTGAATCTGTTGTATTCAGCACCACAGGTCATGGACAGCGCCATGGTGCCGTTCGGTGCGATTAGGCGGCAATGAAATTCCCCATGGAAAAGTAATGGTTAATCTAGTCAGAGAACGCTGAACAGCACTGAAATGTCAATGAAATTCCCTGATTTTCGGTGCTTCGTTCGACAGCTTAAAACCGGCGAATTCCATACGTTTCAATGTAAACAATATTCCCCGTTTTTATTAAATATTTATTCAACAGTTTATTCTTTTCACTTGCAGCAAAAAGTCTCTTTATTTATTTTATAGGCATTTTTCGAGATTTTTTGGCAATATTTTAAAACAATGAGGCTTTTTTTCTTTGCTGCACGCAGCGGTTTTTTTATCTTTCCTTCAGTCTGGCTGCGTTCGGCGGGGGCTGTCTATGGTGCTGAAACCTATTCAGTACCAAGAACAGCGGCTATTCTTGGTGCTGAAACCTATCCATGGGGCTCTGGAGCACATCGGGGCTGCTGTCCTTGGTACTGAATAGGTTTCAACGCCAAAGACAGGGGTTTAGGCATCTTTTATTTTTATACCCTAATCTAAGTAATTAATTAATCCGTTTCGCATTTTGAAACAACTAATAAAATTGAAATAACGAGTCATTCCAAAATACGTATTACTGATCGTCCAAACCAACGAATTAATCCGAAATACGAATCACGGCAACATAACGAATTCACAGAAACAAATTGGAGAACGGAACGAAGCATTACGAAACAAAACAATTTTTTTTTGTTGTGCACATGTCTAGAGGGCACAGTGCCATCCTTGCCAGGTATAGGCTAACATCCGCCCTGGGACAAGCTTTGCAACTGGCACGTGTCTGTTTGTACTCTATATACGAAGGGTCAGTAGCCGTGGCTTTTTTTTATGTTTTGGAACTACATCTCCCATGATGCTCAGTCAACCTAATGAGGATCATGGGAGATGTAGATCCAAAACATCTGGAGTTTGACATCCCTCCTCTAGAGCAAGGATCTCAAACTCTGACCCCACAAGATGTTCAATGCCTACAATTCCCAGAATTTTGGGAATGTAATAGATGGGCGGAGAATCATGGGAGTTGTAGTACAGAAACATCTGGAGAGGGACTGGAACTTGAGATCCCAGTGCCAAGAGACATATGAATCCCATCCATCATTTTTAACGGTACGACTAGCAGCATTGTGAGCGTGAGGCCTCTCAGTGACCCCAAATGCTCCGATCCCTAAAACTCGTAATGACATCAATACACGTATGTGCTTATTTCATGATCTGTAGCTTACAATGGTAACACGGCCCCTAAACGTGTCCCATTCGGTCTTTCCATTGCTGTTTTGTTCTGTATGATATGGCAAGCTTGTCGATGTGTATGTGTTTCTTTTGGTCTACCCTTTATACAGCGCTGCAGAATATGTTGGTGCTTTATAAATAATTTGAATACCAAAAGGTGATCCCAGGACATTCTCCAGCTTACACATTACCGCGTAATATACAAAATATGGGAATCATTAATGTACTGTAGGGAGCTATGACAGCCGAGCCGCGGGAGACGTTTGCGGCCTCGATGAAATAAGCCAGAAGCCATTGGTGTAAATAAGTAGGGCAACGCTAAGGAATTTGTTGGCGCTATATAAATACTTGTAA
This sequence comes from Leptobrachium leishanense, assembly GCA_009667805.1. Classification (NCBI taxonomy): domain Eukaryota; kingdom Metazoa; phylum Chordata; class Amphibia; order Anura; family Megophryidae; genus Leptobrachium; species Leptobrachium leishanense. The sequence goes on along the minus strand of CM019074.1, from coordinate 39,982,901 downwards.
CTGTTTATAATTAACGACTCATTCATTGATGCTAACTGCTCGGCTGCAATAGGGTCCTGTGTCATTTAATGCTTGTTCCTGTGTTTTTCATAAACCTTCTTCAATCCATTCTGGTAAAATAAGCATTTTAGCAATCAAAACTATTTGCTCATTTTCTCCCTATAAGATTAAGATTCCTGTTTATTCAAGAGCCGGTAGGTTCAGCTCGTGGACCTTTCACCTTCCTGGGTCACAGTAGAGCAGGGATGCACACTGTTTTTTGTTCGAGAGATCAGTCAAGAGGAGAGCCGCGTTACTGAAATACATGTGGCCTATCAGATTGCCCCCCCCCGGAATATTGTATATTTTTAGCCTATATAATACAGACAGCTGTCACACTTCTATATCTTTTTAAATGGAGCTAAGAAGAAAAAATCCGTGCTTCAATCGATACAGAGATGAGCGGAATAATGCGTTTATTACCTTTACTGTAATTTTGTCTCAGCTTTTGACTTCCCAGATTTCACTTTTTTCCCCTCAGCTTCTTTCTTTGCAAACTCTGCTCTCTGTCCATCTTTCCTTTCATTCTTTCTTTCCTCTGCCCTCTGTGTCCCTTTCCTCTGCCTCTTTCTGACTTTCTTCTGCCCTCTGTGCCCCTCATCCTTTCTTCCTGTGCCTCTTCTTTCGTCTTCCCTTTCTGCCTTTCTTTCCTCTGCTCTTTGCACCTCTCTCTCTTCCTCTGCCTTTCTTCTGCCCTCTGTGCCCCTTTCCTCTGCCTCTTTCTGACTTTCCTCTGCCGTCTGTGTCCCTTTCTTCTGCTTTTCTTTCCTCTGTGCTGCGGCTTCTTTCCTCTGCCTCTTTGTCTTTCCTCTGCCCTCTGTGCCCCTTTCCTCTGCCTCTTTCTTTCTTCTGCCCTCTGTGCCCCTCATCCTTTCTTTCCTGTGCCTCTTCTTTCCTCTGACCTTTATGCCTTTCTTTCCTCTGCCCTTTGCACCTCTCTCTCTTCCTCTGCCTTTCCTCTGCCTTTCCTCTGCCCTCTGTGCCCCTTTCCTCTGCCTCTTTCTGACTTTCCTCTGCCGTCTATGTCCCTTTCTTCTGCCTTTTTTTCCTCTGTGCTGCGGCTGCTTTCCTCTGCCCTCTGTGCCCCTTTTCCTCTGCCTCTTTCTGTCTTTCTTCTGCCCTCTGTGCCCCTCATCCTTTCTTTCCTGTGCCTCTTCTTTCCTCTGCCCTTTCTGCCTCTCTTTCCTCTGCCCTTTCTGCCTCTTCTTTCCTCTGCCCTTTCTGCCTCTTCTTTCCTCTGCCCTTTCTGCCTTTTCTTTCCTCTGCCCTTTGCGCCTCTCTTCCTCTGCCTCTGTCTTTCCTCTGCCCTCTGTGCCCCTTTCCTCTGCCTCTGTCTTTCCTCTGCCCTATGTGCCCCTTTCCTCTGCCTCTTTCTGTCTTTCCTCTGCCCTCTGTGCCCCTTTCCTCTGCCTCTTTCTGTCTTTCCTCTGCCCTCTGTGCCCCTTTCCTCTGCCTCTTTCTGTCTTTCCTCTGCCCTCTGTGCCCCTTTCCTCTGCCTCTGTCTTTCCTCTGCCCTCTGTGCCCCTTTCCTCTGCCTCTGTCTTTCCTCTGCCCTCTGTGCCCCTTTCCTCTGCCTCTGTCTTTCCTCTGCCCTCTGTAGCTCTTTCCTCTGCCTCTTTCTGTCTTTACTCTGCCCTCTGTGCCCCTTTCTTCTGTGCCACTTATCCTTTCGTTCCTGTGCCTCTTCTTTCTTCTGCCCCTTGCGCCTCTTTCTTTCCTCTACCTCTCTTCCCGTTGCGTATCTTTCTTTCCTCTGCCACTTCGTCTTCTTTTTTCTGTACTGCTTCCTTTCCTCTGCGGCATCACCTGCCTCCCACGTCACCAGAAGACGGTCACCTTCCGTGCTGCTAGCGGGGATCCGCGAGCCGACACTTTCAGCTACGCAGTCCTCAAGCCGCTGCATGCGGCTCGCGATCCGGGCAATGAGTATCAGTGCAGTAGGGGGTGGGAATCTCTGCTGTTTAATGTTTAGGGCAAGAGGGGAGATGGATTAATAACATCTTAACAGGAAGAAGAGGCAGCAAAAAACAAACCGAACTCGCTGAATCAATGTCCTTATACGCCAAGCTTTGTCACATATTTAAACAGAATCCCGCCGGGGCAGTGGATAGAATATATTTAGGGCATAGCTGAACACCGTGAGAATATCCCTTTTTAAGGTCACGTATCAAAATGCGGTACCCCGATCGTAAAAGGCCGGCCCGGGCTGTTTGGAGATGCCCATCCGCGTCCATAAAAGTCCTGCGAAAACAAGCTGACAGCCCGGAGGGGTTTAGGCCACAGATGAGAGATAAGGTCTCAGAGGTCACATACCCAGCATGGGTTGGAACGGACGCGCACAACATCTGTGAGCTATTTGACATTTTTTGCCTGTGTTTTTTTTTTCTTTTGTTCCCGGGAGACGTTATGGGGGTTATTCAGTAAGAGCTGACGTTTTCCAAAGTTGCAAACACCGCCGATGTTGTAATGCCGATACACAAAGGTAAAAAACCCAAACAGCAGCTGAAGAGGCTTAACCGTGAAGCTTCCCCTGCGGCTGTGTGAATTTTACTTCTATGAAAAGCCAACCTGTAGAACGACGACTTCAACGGTGTTTGCAACTAGGGGGCATGCACAAATAGCCAAACGGATGCCCCTCAAGGCAGAAGCTTCGAGAGACATTGGGGGATAGTACAGGTTGAATAACAAAGCCAATTAACCCCTACAGATCCAACCAATGTAAGACTGTCTGGTAGGAGCTGAGGCCAACAGCACAAGAGCGTATTTATGGCTCATGTGCGCCCGCACTTCCGTGCGTTTTTGACGGGGAAGGCCATCCACCGGACGTGAAAAAGCCCTCCCGTCAAAAAGCTAAAATGACGCTGACAGGATACAAAGCGCGATTCTCCATAGGAGGATCGCGCTTTGTACGCTGAGCGCAGAGAGTGGAAGGAACGTCCACTTTCACGGACGTTCCTTCCACTCTCTGTTAACGCTCGTGTGCCGCCGGCCTAAGCAGAGAGATGTCCTCCGCTTTGAGGGGCTGTCACTGCACTGGCGTGGAGAGAGGAGCGCTCAGCATGGCCATTTAAATTCAATTAGGTGGTCATTATGGCTGAAGTGACTGTGTGTCCGTGCACAACTCACGTACTTTCCGACTGACGACAAGGTAGTGGCCACACGGTCCGTTTTTGTGACTGACGTTTTTTTTTGACTGATGTAGAGGGGAAATAAAATAAATATGAAAAAACATTTTGTCCGTCAAGATGCTGGGTGTCAAAAATGCAGTCCGTCTGACTAGGTTCCATCACTCAAGCACAAAGCTATGCGGACGTGGCGCACTCCGCAAGTCCGTTCTAGCGGTTTTACGTTCTTGCCAAACCCGCGTCCGTTGCCGCGTCCGTTGTGCTTCGTGTGCGGGTCTCTATTGATCATAATTGTATGCTACCACGGACGTTAAAATGTGCGGCAACACGGACGTGAACACTGCGCTCGTCTGACCCGAGCCTTAGCATGCCTTTACCATGTCACTTCCATGCATTGTGGCTGTAGAGATGATGATGTCTCTATTTGAGGATGTCCTGATCCCTATTTTTGCCCACCGATCCGAGTTGTGTGGTATTTGTGATCAGCTGATACCCGAACCGATGCAGCAAGACATGCGGGCGGGCCAGCAGCTCCCTCACGCAACGGAGGAGTCCCGGGGCCTCAGTATTCACCGTCGGCGTCTTCCCAGCCTGCTCGCGGGCCATGCAGCAGGCAGGGAAGGTGCTGTGTGTCACTGCCAAGGCTGCGGGGCTGTAGCTGGGCAGCATAGGAGTCTCGCTGCCGCGCAGGTCTCTGACACTGGGATCAGATCGGTCCGAAAAGCCGATCCCTGAAAAATGCTGCAATCGGGGCCAATCATAAGGATCATATCGGGACATAACTATCTTCTATATATGCTTTACTCAGGGCACTTTTAACGAAACACCTTAATGTGGAGGAGTGGATAAACTGGGGGGACACACTTTCAGGGATATTCAGAGAAAGGTGAAACTCTGGAGAACTTTTGGAGAAGTGAAAATCTTAGATCAAAATAGCAGATTTGTAAAGTGCGATAAATGGGAGAATTTTTCTTGTTTGGCTATTTTGACCTAGAATTTTCACTTCTCCAAAAGTTCTCCAGACTTTCACCTTTCTCTGAATAACCCTGATGGGTTTTTCCTTTTTTTTTGAGTGTGTTTTATATATTCTTTCAATAAGAGAACAAGAATATCTGGCTGAACACTTGGTTAAATTGCTGTCTTAGGCCCCCGGCACACGAGCGTATTTATGGCTCAAATTCCCTGCGTCCGTGGGTTTTTGACGGGGAAGGCCATGATCCACCGGACGTGAAAAAGCCCTCCCCGTCAAAAAGCTAAACGGACGCTGAAAGGATACAAAGCGAGATTCTCCACAGGAGGATCGCGCTTTGTACGCTGAGCGCAGAGAGTGGAAGGAACGTCCACTTTTACGGACATTCCTTCCTCTGCTCGTGTGACGCCAGCCTTAGCTGGACAGTTTTCTTTTCCCCATATTTGTGCCTCTCCATTATAAAGCACTACGGAATATGCTGGCGCTATGTAAGGCTGGGGTCAGACTAGCGCATTTTTAATGTGCGTTTAGGCGCACTTAATCACGGCCGCGGTAGCAACAAATGACAAACAATGACGGCCAATATACGAAGTACGGCCGCGCAACGCAAGTGGAAAATGAACGCATTTTTTCGAGAACGCAGAACCGCTAGTACTGACGTACAGAGTGCGCTGCGTCCGCTAGCGGCGTGTGTGCGTGATTAGGAGATGTCAGACTCTGCTAATTTCCAGCCTACATAACGTCCAGACGCAAAAAGTGTTTTATTGGCGATCCGTAAAAAATCACGCACGAAAATGTGCGTCGTCTGACTGTTTTTGCGCATTCCGTGAAAAAATACGTCAATGTGTTCGGACGCACTTTTTGACGGTCGCTGTGAATAATGCGTTCTTTTGACCCTAGCCTGAGTGACTGTAACACTCCACGGACTTGGCCAATGTGGTTGCAATCCGTTTCATAACGCGTACATATCTGTCAGCTTTTTCAATCCACTCATTGTGAGCCTTCTTCAGGACAAATGTATTTTTCAATCTAAAATACTTATTAGTTTTTAATTATCAGAAATCAACATAAAAATATTATATATATTTATATATCCATATTTAACTTGGCTAAAAAGCCATTGAGTATGGCATTGCACTGGCACGGAGGGTTCTGTGTTAAAACAGACCTAGGATGCAAAAAAGGGAGAAATTGCGGACTTCGTCTGCATGTCCTACCCAGAGTTCCTTGCTGCATATGGGGAATGTAGCACTTGAGCTCTGTGAAGCCGTTCTCTGAATTGCTGGGATGTGTAAATGTATTCTACAATTTTAAACTTTATTATATATATATAATATTTTTTTATTATTTATTTTTCCTGTGCGTATAAAGGTGGGGGATGATCTTTGAACAGAATCCAGTAACGCAGGTTTCTGAAGGATTTTATTCCGCATTCCTCGTTAAACAGCCCAATTAGTGGCATAATACAGGGTGGGAATACCGCTGTATGGTATTTATTTTGGATACAAGAATGTGTCAAACTACATCCTGGCCTGGGAATTTTAGCCGCAGGCATCAGAACCACACTGGGAAAAAAATACAACAAATTGAAAAGGGGTAAAAATAGAAAAACTAACATATTGTTTGGATTTTTATTCATTTATTTTTAGTTAACATGTTCTCGCGAAACTATATACCGTATTTGTATTACGTCTAAGGCTAGGGTCAGGCGAGCGTGATTTCTACGGACTGTACGTCCGTGCACACGGACGTACGTCAGTACGGAAGACACAGTAGTGGCCACACAGTCTGTTTTTTTTCACTGACGTATATTTTGACGGATGTAGGAGGGAAAATAAAATAAAAAGCAAAACCATTTTGTCCGTCAAAATGCTGGACGTATAAATGCAGTCCGTCTGACCACGTTCCATCACTCACACACAAAGCTATGCGGACGTTGCGGACGCAGCGCACTTTGTGCAGCCGTTCTAGTGGTTGTACGTTCTTGCCTGCCTTGCGTCCGTTTGCTGCGGCCGTGGTGCGTCCGTAGTTCAGTGCGGACGTACTTTGTGTAACAGGCTCCAATGGACTTTCTTTCATGCTATCACGGACGTACTTTTAGGCGCAATCACGGACGTGAACACTACGCTCGTCTGACCCTAGCCCAAGGCACGTGTCAGACGAGCGCACTGATCACGTCCGTGTTGCCGCACATAAGTACGTCCGTGATAGCATACAATGGTGTTAGGCTGCTGTCAGACGAGCGTAGTGTTCACGTCCGTGATTGCGCCTAAAAGTACGTCCGTGATAGCATGAAAGAAAGTCCATTGGAGCCTGACACATGAAGTACGTCTGCACTGAACTGCGGACGCATGACGGACGCTGCAAACGGACGCAGGTTAGGCAAGAACGTAATACTGCTAGAACGGACGTGCAGAGTGCGCCACGTCCATAACGTCTGCATAGCTTTGTGTGTGAGTGATGGAGCATGGTCAGACGGACTGCATTTATACGTCCAGCATTTTTGACGAACAGAATGTTTTTTCATTGTAATTTATTTTTCCCTCCTACATCCGTCAAAATATACGTCAGTGAATAAACGGACTGTGTGGCCACTACTGCGTTATCCGTACTGACGATGTCCGTACTGCACGGACATACAGTCCGTAGAAATCACGCTCGTCTGACCCCAGCCTTAAATGGAGCCCTACACACGAAGTACGTGCGCACAGAAGTGCGGACGCATGACGGATGCGGCAAACGGACGCAGGTTAGGCAAGAGCGTAATACTGCTAGAACGGACGTGCGGAGTGCGCCACGTCCACAACGTCCACATAGCTTTGTGTGTGAGTGATGGAACGTGGTCAGACGGACTGCATTTATACGTCCAGCATTTTGACGGACAAAATGTTTTTTCATTTTAATTTATTTTCCCTCCATCCGTCAAAAATAACGTCAGTCACAATAACGGACTGTGTGGCCACTACTGCGTCTTCCGTCAAAATGTGTGTTCGTACTGCACGGCGCACAGTCCATAGAAAACGCGCTCGTCTGACCCTAGCCTAAGGCCCCGTTCACACTGTGCGATTTGTCGCGACGTCACAGCAAAATCCGCGCGACGTCGCGCTGTGTACTTTCTCCAATGCATTTCAATGGAGCTGTTCACATCTTGCCGCGCGATGTCGCTGACCCTTTTTTTGCGATTTGCTATCTGCGATTTTGCTATTTGTATTGGTGGTGCTTTGCAAAAATCGCACAAAACCGCGACGTCGCACGACATTATCGCACTATATTGATAATGAAATAAATTGCGCGATTTTCAAATCGCACAGTGTGAACGGGGCCTTAGGTCTGCAAGCATTGGGCTTTTTCACTTCTATTTATTGTATGATCCATAAGTTCCCATTTACCACTTGGCAATTTGCAAATTAATAAATAAGGACACATTGTCTTAAAGAAATAAAACTAATACCTCGTACTGCTTATGTAACATTGTATTTATAGCTAATAATATGTTTTGTTCTAGGAAGGTATTTATTTTTCGATCAAATACTGCTGTGATATGGAATATAAAAGGGGAGTGATTAAGGCCGGTCAGATGAGTGCACTAGGTGCGCCCGTACTGACGTGCCTACCGGCACGAATTGCGCGCGCAACAGCGGCCGTGCTACATCCGTGCAGCAAGCCTCTCCGTCAAAGCAATAGATTGCGTGTTGATGGGGCTGCAAAGCGCGATCCTCCATAGGACGACCGAGCCTTGCAGCGCTAAGTGCACTAACTGGCGGCCAGATGGGAGTCAGACGGGCGTCGAGTGGAAGGAACGTCCACTCTCACGGACGTTCCTTCCGCTCTTCAAAATGCTCGTCTGACCCCGGCCTAAACGCACATCCCTTGTCTTAGGAAATGCTTGGAAAATCCACGTGTAGCTATTCATATCCTCTTCAAAACCTCTCCTGTTTTTATCTTTACATATTTGTTATTTTGTAGTCAATATTACTGTCTCATCCTAAACCACCTTTTTACTGGGACACTCCTACTCATCCTGACCATTGTCAGAACTGCGGCAATTGAGTTTTAATGTGGATAAGAGCAAGATAATGCGCCTGGGACGTAAAAACCCAATTGCTGAATATAGAATATTTGATACATCTGAGGGTTGGGATTTAGGGGTTATTATTTGATACATCTGAGGGTTGGGATTTAGGGTTTATTATTGCAGAGGATCTAAGGGTAAGTAGTCAATGTAATAGAGCAGCAAGAAATGCTGGCAGAATGCTTGGTTGTGTAGGGAGAGGTATTAGACGGAAGTCCTCATGCCGAGTGCTGGTGAGACCTCACTTGGAGTACTGTGTGCAGTACTGGAGACCGTATCTCCAGAAGGATATAGACCTCTTAGAGAGAGTTCAGAGAAGGGCTACTAAAATGGTGTACGGCTTGAAGGAGAAAAGTTACCAGGAAAGGCTTAATGATCTTAACATGTACAGCTTGGAAAAAAGACGAGACAGAGGAGATATGATAGAAACATTTAAATACGTAAAGGGAATCCACAAGGTAGAGGAAGGGAGTATATTTAAAAGGAAACAAAGTAGCAAAACAAGAGGACATAGTCTTAGATTAGAGGGGCAAAGGTTTAAAAGTAACATCAGGAAGCATTATTTTACTGAGAGGGTGGTGGATACATGGAACAGTCTTCCAGTAGAAGTGGTATAGGCTAAAACAGTAATTGAATTTAAGCAGGCATGGGATAGGCATAAGGCTATCCTAAACAAAAGATAAATCCAGGTAATGTATCCATGTAATTGGGCAGACTAGATGGGCCGAAAGGTTCTTATCTGCCGACATTTTTCTATGTTTCTATGTTTCTATGGGTAAGATGGGCACCAAACAACCATGTGCGGCCACAGTGTGTGTTGTCGTCACCGCTGTGTGTGTGTACTCATGCACAGTGTTGTCTCCCTCACACGTGCACAATGTGTTTGTTTATATGGGCTGTGATGCTTATCGTTTGGAAATTGGGGTTTAATAGGATGTACACAAAACTGTGTCTGATGAAAAAAATACATGTGGGTTTTAAGCCATTCCCTAAAATTACAATTAGACGCTGATTGAGATTAGTGATAAAAAACACAAATGTGACGGTTAAAATAAAGAGTGAAATGACATCATACCAGCCCGGCTCTCTGAAGCTGTCTCTTTATCCGTGTATTGTTGAAGTATCCGGTAAGGTGTTTGTCCGTGAGGCTGTTGTAAGCAGCAAGGTAGAGGAAGGGAGTATATTTAAAAGGAAACAAAGTAGCAAAACAAGAGGACATACAGGGTTATTCAGAGAAAGGTGAAAACCAGGAGAATGGCAGGAGAAGAGAACAATCTAGAACAAATAGCTGATTTGGAAAGTGAGATAAATGGGAGAAGTTTTCTGGTTTGGCTATTTTGACCTAGAATTTTCACTTTTCAAGTCATTCTCCTGGTTTTCACTTCTCTCTGAATAACCCTGATAGTCTTAGATTAGAGGGGCAAAGGTTTAAAAGTAACATCAGGAAGCATTATTTTACTGAGAGGGTGGTGGATACATGGAACAGCCTTCCAGTAGAAGTGGTAGAGGCTCAAACAGTGATTGAATTTAAGCAAGCATGGGATAGGCATAAGGCTATCCTAAATAAAAGAGAAATCCAGGGAAAGTATCCATTGAATTGGGCCGACTGGATGGGCCGAAAGGTTCTTATCTGCCGACATATTCTATTAGTAGTGTTTTAAAGTGGTCAGATTTTGAGGAGTGCCTCCCCCTCCTGCCCAAATCTGATGTTATTGCTGAGTGAAGTGGAAGAGTTTCCTCCACCTCACGCAGCGTCACCAGCAGCTGGGATTTTTAATTTCCCAGCTGCCGGTCACTAGTGATCTCAGCACACAGGGAGCATGCCGATATCATCCTCTCTGAGACCAGTCGCTATAGTGAATGGTCTCAGAGAGGCAGATGTTTGATACGATCTGTGCATGCGCGCAACTGCAATTCATTGTTCTGTGCAGATGGTATGAAACTTCCCTATGCAAAGTGCACAAGTCCTGTAGCAGCGCGCAATTTGCGGTTCCTACGGAGCACAAGTTGCGACCTCCGGGTTCGGGAAGCTTAAAAGGCTTCTAATCAAGCCCCCCACCCCTGTGATGTCCTTTGAATATGTCCCACAGAATACAATGATGTGAGTCAGTAACTGACCTGTAGTCTCCATTCTATGGCCAAAGCCACACAGTGAGGAGCAAGTGATGGAAAGATACTGTAGGGGGCAGTTTACAACACGAAAGATCACACAATGGATGCACCCAGTGACAACATAGAGGAAAATATCACACAATGGATGCACCCAGTGACAACATAGAGGAAAATATCACACAATGGATGCACCCAGTGACACATATAGAGGAAAATATCACACAATGGATGCATGCAGTGACACATATAGAGGAAAATATGACACCATGGATGCACCCAGTGACACATATAGAGGAAAATATAACACAATGGATGCACCCAGTGACACATATAGAGGAAAATATCACACAATGGATGCACCCAGTGACACATATAGAGGGAAATATCACACAATGGATGCACCCAGTGACACATATAGAGGAAAATATTATCTAAAATAAACAAGAGAAAAACAAAACACATGTAAGATATCAGCAACATCACATAAACACATTAAGGACACTTAATTTTTTAGTAGTAGTGGCCCTTTAAGTATTACATCATTTGTAAGGAATGGAGGTTTTCTTGATTTCTTATTTTATGTTTAAATTCCTCATGTTATCTCAGCTTGCAGCCAGATTAACAAATCGGTCTTCTCTGCCTTCATTGTGGTTAAAGATGAAGCCTAGACAACAGTCTGGGTATTCATCACATTCATCGCATCGCAATGTGCGCCATGCTCTGCAGACCGTTCAGAGTTAACGATTCCGCAGACACTCCAGGAGCCAAATCTCTATATTGGGCTTTATAAACAACAGCGATGCCGCTACTGATACAGAGATGGGTGAAATGTAACGCCGAGAACCACAAATTTCCTGCCGGTTCCTCCTCTGGTCCGCCTGCCTTCTAAACACACTGTTGTTTCTCACCTTGACCCCTGACTTGTGTGTCTGTTACATAAAATATATTTTGAATTTGCTCTACTGCAAACAGAACAATTTGGCTGCTTTATTATTAGGGCCCTATTACATTCTTCACGCAAAAACGCACGTGCGACGCGTGAATTTTTGCGCAAAGCGTTAAACATTAACGCGCGTAAATTAATGCTGGTATTACAGTCCTCGCGCATTTTTTCATCCGTCAAAAAATAACAAGCGTAAACCGGACGTGCACAAATGCGCGCGCAGTAACGTTACTGCGCGCAGAAATCAATGTGCGGACCGTTTTTTTTTTCACGCGATTCAGCCAATCAGAATTAAGAACCACAATTGTCTCACGTTAAGTTTTTGTGCCTGTCAAAGTCAATCTGAGCATATATGCTGCATCAATAAAAAATGCACACACAACTTCTCCATTTTATTGGTTTGGGTATGTGTAGAATGTGTAACTATACTTCGCTGCGTATTGTTTTTGGGGCTGGTGTATTTGGTTTCGGCAGGTTGATAGAATTTGCCATTAACACCAGCTTTTAGGAGTTGCTAAAATTATGCGCGCAAAGACTGTGCGTTACAAACTGCGCATAGATTGTAATACCATCCGCGTACCAGCGCACAAACGCATTTGCGCTCACAATGTTAAGTATAGGATGCGCGCAAAGTACATTACGCTCACGCAGCGTTCGCTCCGGTTCACCCGCAGTAGATGTATACGCACATTTTTTGCGCTGACGTTGTAATACGACCTTCAGCGCAAAGGGTATTGCCCCTCGTGTTAATGCGTGTTTGCGCTCGCGCTGACGTTTGCGTGAAGAATGTAATAGAGCCCAAAATAGGTTACCCGGGAGGTCTAGACTCTAAACAATCTGTTCTTCCCATAGACACAATTCCTCAGTCAAACGAAAGAACAGACTGCAAAATAAGATAATATAAAACGGCAATTTTATTATACAAATCAAAAATACTAGAAATCTATATCTACATAAAAAGCACCACATACTTAATATACAGCCAATGGTAATACAAAAATTTACAAAAAAAAAAAAACGGCAACTTCGAACTAGAGCTGATTACAAGAGGTGGACTTAGCACCATCAACCTCTGGTAGGTGGTTACATTGATGGTCTACAATGTAATTCATTACCAATTGCAATATATTTGGGTGGGTCTAGGCTAGGGTCAGACTAACGCATTTTTTGCATCGTCCGTGAAAAAGTGCGTTCGAACGAATGGACGTATTTTTTCACAGAATACGCGATAGCAGTCATACGATGCGCATTTGCGGCCGTGATTTTGTACGGATCATCAATAAAACACTTTTTGCGTCTGGACGTTATGTTGGCCGGACATTAGCCGCGTCTGACGTCTCCTAATCACGCACACACGCCGCTAGCGGATGCAGCGCACTCTGTACGTCCGTACTAGCGGTAACACGTTCTCGAAAAAAATGCGTTTGTTTGCCACTTGCGTTGCTTTTTCCCCGCCATTAAATGGACTTTCTAGAAATACCATTATTTCCATCATATCGAATAATTTACTATAAAAAAAATATGAAATATGAGGAAAAAATGGCAAAAACACACTTTTTCGTAATTTAATCCCCAAAATCTACAACCACCCAAAAAGACCCCGGCTAAATAGGTTCAAAATTTTGTCCCGAGACTAGAAATACCCAATTTTTACATGCGTTTGCTTTTTAACCCCTTCACTGCTGAGACAGTTCACCTATGTGCACTGCGCTCATTCTGACCATTTTGTGCTAATTATTTTTAGATGACAGCCTAGGTCCTATTTAATTAAACCCCCCCAGACAAAAAAACTTTTTAAAAAAAACCTTTTTTTTATTTATTTATTCTTAATTTCTTAAACCAAACCTGGTCATGTTTGGTATCCTCTGAAAGGCCATAATCAGGCCTTTCAAATGATGTCAAATATGACCATCTAGCTGCCATGGATCGGGAGATAAAGGGATCCTTAGGATCCCCTTATCTCTACATGGCAGCTAGATGGTTAACTGGCCCACTGACATCCTCACACATATGGTGAGGTTGTCAGTGGGTGGGGGGGACCTGGAGGCTTGGCTGACATCCAAGATGTCAGCCCCCCTCCAGGTTCGAATCCCATTTTGGCGCCAAGCGGTTAATGCTATACACCGCTGAAAAGGGGAGACTCTCCCCTTTTCAGCGGTGTAAAAAGCATCTCCCTAGCTGCAATGGTTGGGGAGATAGAGGGCTCCGAAGGAGCCCCCCTCTCCCCTCCATTGCTTTGCATGGGGACGCCTGCTGATGACGTCACCACGCAGCGTGGCGACGTCATCAGCCGCGCCTGCCCATGTAAATCACATGGGCAGGCTTCCTCCCTGCCAGATCGCCGTGGGATCCAGCGAGGGAGGTGAGTATCGGGCGGGAGGGGGATTAGGTGCCGCTGACGTACCCTGTACGTCCGCGGGTCTAAGGGAGACCTGTGGACAGGACGTACAGGGTACGTCAGCGGCCCTTAAGGGGTTATAAACAAAACACAAATATACAGATTAACATGGAAAATAAATATGTAAGTAATATAGTTACTATGTTACATGTTTACAGGTGCATTCTGTACCGAGGTATGCTAGTAAAGAGCTCTTGAGTGACTTTAGACTGGGGGGAAGATTTGATGGTGTCTGGGAGGTTATTCCATAATTGTGGTGCTCTGTAGGAAAATGAGGACCGCGCCGCTTTCTTTTTGTATTGTGGTATTGCAAGTAAGGTGCTGGTCCTGGATCGGAGGTTATAAGATGAGGGAACTGCTGGGGGAAGCAGTCTATTCAGGTAGGGTGGCAGCTTCCCAGAAATGCTCTTAAACACCAGGTTGGAAAGGTGAAGGGTGCGTCTAGATTCCAGCGACGGCCAGTTTAGTTCTTTTAACATGTCACAATGGTGGGTCATGTAGTTACATTGTAGCACAAAGCGGCAGAATGAGTTATACAATGTAGTAAGTTGCTGAAGGTGTGTTTGGGGGCAGCTGAATACACTACATCTCCGTATTCAATAGCCAGCATAAGCATTTGTTGTACAGAAATGCTGATATTTTAACAGTAGTTATCATTGGGGTGATGGACTTGAAGTTACATCCTATTTACCAACCTTCCTGCGATGCTGCAGCATGTTATACGGGCTGTTGATGCCCCCAGGTGCAGTAGCGCCAGTTTCCTGGTTCTTTTCACGCTTTGTTTGCAACCATGTGTGGTCACTACTTCCTTCTACCCGAATTTAAATCTCCCGAACTGAAAAATGGACGGAAATCGACCCAAAATAGGTCTGAATTTCAGCCAAATTAAATCGAGCCCTGCATCGTAATGCTTAGGGAGCCGTGAGCTGGCGAATAGAAACCGCTCCCTGCTACGCTGTACGGGAGTTCCTTTTGGGACACATTTCTTAGTAGTATATGTCATTTTGGTGTTGCCATGGTAACCTGACATTATGATTTTATTGTGTTGTAATTTGAAGGGGGGTGGGTTGTTTCTCCCAAAGTAGAGATTTGCCAAACCCTATGAACTCCAGAGGATCACGGCTCATTGACCTGGACATTAGCTAGAGTTGCCAGATCCTCCATGTTTTCTGGGACGCATATAATACCAGGTGTCTGTAATTAAAGTTCACCTGTTCCAAGCACTCTACAGCAAAAACATCTTAACGGAATGTCACCAAATTTGCAGCACATCATAGTGACGCCATGGGATGGACATTAATGCAAAAAAATAATAATAATAATTAGATGGACTTTAATTATAGACACCTGGTATAGTCATGCTAAGGCTAGGGTCAGACGAACGCATTTTTCGCGTTGTCCGTGAAAAAGTGCGTTCGAACGAATGGACGCATTTTTTCACAGAATACGCGATAACGGTCATATGATGCGCATTTTCGTCCGTGATTTTGTACGGATCATCAATAAAACCCTTTTTGCGTCTGGACGTTATGTTGGCTGGACATTAGCAGCGTCTGACGTCTCCTAATCACGCAAACACGTCGCTAGCGGACGCAGCGCACTCTGTACGTCAGTACTAGCAGTATCACGTTCTCGAAAAAATGCGTTCGTTTGCCACTTGCGTTGCGCAGCCACACTTTTGTGCGGCCGTTCTTCGTATGCTGCCCGGCATTGGACGTCATTTGCTGCTAGCACGGCCGTGATTTAGTGCTGCTAAACGCACGTTGATACTGCGTTAGTCTGACCCTAGCCTTAGGGGCAGCGCACAAAAAATCCAACCCTGCGGTCTGGAACTCATATGCTGCAGGTAAGGCTCGTGTCAGACGAACGCAGTTTTTGCGCACATATTAACGTCCGTGGTAGCATAGAATTATGAGCAATAGGGAACAACACACAAAGTGCGTCCACACCGAACTGCAGATGCACAACGGACGCGGCAAAGGACGCTAGTTAGGCAAGAACGTCAATCCGCTAGGACGGACGCACAGAGTGCGCCACGTCCGCATAGCTTTGTGTGTGAGTGATGGGAGGAAGTCAGACGGTCCGCATTTTTGACGTCCAGCACCTTGACGGACAAGATGTTTTTTAATATCATGTATCAATTTGTATCATTTTTCATATTAATATTATTTCCCATAGGTCCCTCTTTTTCTTTACGTCAGTCAAAAATAACGGACCGTGTGGCCACTACCGAGTCTTGCGTCAGAACGTGCGTCCGTACTGCACGGACGCAAAGTCCGTACAAAATGCGCTCGTCTGACACCAGCCTTAGAATTCAGAGGATCCCAGGTCACCTTCCTTGATCAGGTATCTGATTTCCCTAGGCCTGCAGCATATAAACTATACATGTTGCAGGGCAGCACTATTCCCTGTGCTCTCCCCCCTGGACGAAATGGTAATAGGAGTCCGGGAAAACATGGCCGACCTGGCAACCCTAGCGTTAACACCTGCGGAACAAATTACTTCCCTTATAGAAGACGACTCTTTTCTCCCCACTTCTCCTTTCAAACTTTCCAAATCCAGGTCACTTTCCCCAAAGGAGAGGGGAACGGGGAAATGATCATGGAAACCTCGCAGCATGTTCTTCGGTTGCGTTTATTACTAGTATTTTGCCAAAATTCATACAAAATCCACTTTTAGCTAATATTTTACTCCCGTTACAACTGGAAAACCACATGATGTATGTTTCAACTGAGTGGCATGTCCGCTTAACGGCGTAACATCCTCTACAACTAGTGCCATATCGATAGAGCTTAAAGCAAACGGTTTGGCACTCGGTTACGTAGGGGCAGATCCGCTCCACAGGGCACTCGATACTCAGATTCTGGCACATCCAAAATGAAGTCCAAGAAGAAACCTCACTTGTGGCTCTGTCAAAGCCTCCTTTTATGATCTACACTACAGCAGTGGTCCCCAACCCTGGTCCTCAGGTCCTCCTAACAGGTCAGGTTTTAAGGGTTACTTTGAGGAAATGCAGGCTGAATCCTGCAATCACTGAGCAGCAAATCATATCACCTGTGCTGTGCTTCAGATATCCTGCAAACCTGGCCTGTTAGGGAGACCTGAGGACCAGTGTTGGAAACACTAATCTAAAATGAAAAGCATCTAATAAAAAGATGCTTCCGCTGAGCCCATGAGCGATGGTACGTCTCAGTTTCTTGGATATCAATAAGGCAAGTTATTTGTGACGCTTCGGCTGTGGTTCTGGTGTAGACTGACACGTCACTCTTGTTTTGTGTTCATTGTATTTTAATAAGAAAATGATCTCGCTAATCTCGGCTGCGTTTGGCGGTCCTCCGGACGGTTTTCTGCGGTTGCCGGCGGCAAGCAACGTGTTTGCTTCGCTTTAAAGGATCAGATCAGATAATGTATCGATAACGTAATTCAACAAAAAACGTCGCTGACTCGTCGGAATTATCGGATCTGATCATTTCAGCGGGTTTGCGGCGGCTTTTCCCCGCACTCGGGGGATCCTGCGGTGAATGCATAATTCACTGCTGGGTGTGGAAATTTGATTCCTCGAAGTGCGTGGAACGAGAGAAGAGAGCACCTAAGGCTAGGGTCAGATTAACGCATTTTTCGCGTTGTCCGTGAAAAAGTGCGTTCGAACGAATGGACGTATTTTTTCACGGAGTACGCGATAGCGGTCATACGACGCGCATTTTCGTCCGTGATTTTGTACGGATCATCAATCAAACACTTTTTGCGTCTGGACATTATGTTGGCCGGACATTAGCAGCGTCTGACGTCTCCTAATCACGCACACACGCCGCTAGTGGACGCAGCGCACTCTGTATGTCAGTACTAGCGGTTTCACGTTCTCGAAAAAATCCGTTTGTTTGCCACTTGCGTTGCGCGGCCGCACTTTCGTGCGGCCGTTCTTCATATGCTGCCCGGCATTGGATGTCATTTGCTGCTAGCACGGCCGTGATTAAGTGCTGCTAAACGCACGTTAATACTGCGTTCGTCGCCGACATTTCGATGCTTTCTGAATAACCCCGATAGTGTTTCTTTCAAAAAGTACAATTGTTTACTTAATCGATTTTATGAAAATAATCATTTAGTTGCAGCCCTGATCATGTCTCCATAACCACAAATAAAACCGCGAGTTAAGCCAGGGCCCTGGACCTGCGGCAGGCACAAGATGAGCTGAAAATATCCGTTTAATTAAAATCTGACGGCAGTTGGATCTGGCATTTTATAACGACGGAACTAGATATCGGTCTTGCTACAAATGCAAATGTTTATTTGTGTCATTTTATTTGTTTGTTTCTTTAATGATCAAGCAAACCACAAAGTGGGTGGAAATAATGAATATATTTATTTTTGTTCCTGTTTTATTATTTTGTGCTTCCTTGATGAATGTAGTGAAGGAAGTTTTACACAACCAATCATTCCTATGGTCTGTTTTGGTTTGTCATATTTTATGCGATTGGCGCTCCTCGTCCACCCGTCTAATAAGATCAGCGTCTCTGCAGAGGAGCGCTAATTAATTACAGTTGTGTTCAAAATTATTCAACCCCCACTGAAATTGAGTGTTTTGGCCAGTTTGACATTGATTTTGATCATTCAGTCATCTTGCTTACAATTAAATCAAAGAGGCACGTGTAGGTCAAACAAATATAACATAACATTTATAATGAAATAACCACAAATGTCTTTTCTGTGCTCACATCATTATCAGTTTTATTCAACCCCCAAGTGACATTCAATCTTAGTACTTAATACAACATCCTTTTAAGTTATAACAGCTTTTAAACGTGAAGCATAGCTTGACACAAGTGTCTTGCAGCGATCTACGGGTATCTTCGCCCATTCGTCATGGGCAAAAGCCTCCAGTTCAGTCACATTCTTAGGCTTGCGCACTGCAACTGCTTTCTTTAAGTCCCACCAGAGGTTCTCAATCGGATTTAAGTCAGGTGACTGCGATGGCCACTCCAAAATGTTCCAGCCTTTAATCTGCAACCATGCTCTAGTGGACTTGGAGGTATGCTTGGGTTCATTGTCCTGTTGAAAGGTCCAACGTCTCCCAAGCCTCAGGTTTGTGACGGACTGCATCACATTGTCATCCAATATCTCCTGGTACTGAAGAGAATTCATGGTACCTTGCACACGCTGAAGCTTCCCTGTACCTGCAGAAGCAAAACAGCCCCAAAGCATGATTGACCCCCCGCCATGCTTCACAGTAGGCAAGGTGTTCTTTTCTTCATAGGCCCTGTTCTTCCTCCTCCAAACATAGCGTTGATCCATGGCCCAAACAGTTCTAATTTTCTTTCATCAGTCCACAGAACACTATCCAAAACTTCTGTGGTTTGTCCACATGACTTTTGGCATACTGCAGTCGACTCTTCTTATTCTTTGGAGACAGCAAGGGGGTGCGCCTGGGAGTTCTGGCATGGAGGCCTTCATTACGCAGTGTGCGCCGTATTGTCTGAGCTGAAACTTCAGTACCCACATCTGACAAATCTTTTCTCCGTTCCTCAGCAGTCACACGGGGACTTTTCTCCACTCTACGCTTCAGGTAGCGCACAGCAGTCGAAGTCAGCATCTTCTTTCTGCCACGACCAGGTAGCGTTTCAACAGTGCCCTTTGCCTTGAATTTTCGAATGATGCTTCCTATGGTCTCTCTTGGTATGTTTAACATCTTTGCAATCTTCTTATAGCCATTGCCCTTCCTGTGAAGAGTAATCACCTCTTCTCTTGTCTTCCTGTACCATTCTCTTGACTTCACCATGTTTGTAACCACACCAGTAAATGTCTAGAAGGAGCGGAGTATGACAGTCATTTTAAAGCTGCCTAATTGGTGCTTATTATGCTTTATTGCTGCTCCGTGACATCCACAGGTGTTTTCAATACCTGATTGAAAACACTTGAATGAACCTCTGTTCTTCAGAGTGGTAGCCTTTAAGGGGTTGAATAATTGTGTCAATGAAGAATTCACAAAATAAACATTTACTACTTTATTACAAAACCAATTGATGTCATTTTAGTTGCATATGGTTCTTTAAAAAGTCCTTGTAGGATTTCATTCTGAATACAATTACAAATGTACACTAAATTCCTTAAAACCCTTTACAGCATTGGGGGTTGAATAATTTTGAACACAACTGTATATAGGAAAACCAATTAAAAAAAAAAACCTAGTCCAGCTTTGCCTCTTTATTGGAATGAGGGTTTATTCATGGGATTATTCGTTCAGATCGTTGCACTGTGTTGCTGTGCAGATTCTTCTTAGTCACTCTTACACACTTTTTTTTTCTCCTCAATTCTTGGCAAAGATATTTGAGCTGTGTTGGAAGAACATTTTGGTGTTTTTCCAAAATTTCACCAGACGCTCCGATATTTTTTTTTTTTCTTCTCTCATTTAATTAGTTTCTATCTACTAGGTTTTTTTCCTATATTCTTTTGTTATTGTTATTATTAAAATTCAAATTTTATTGACATTCGGTCACATAAGGTACCCCTAAAAAGAAAACCGGGTAAATTCGGGGAGCATAAAATCATGAATGTTTTTTGTAGGAATTTACATTGATAGTACAATTATATGGATATAATAAAACTCAACACAGTAGGTCAGTAACGTATGGCTGATCCACAGGCTTATTCAGAGAAAGGTGAAACTCTGGAGAACTCTTGGAGAAGTGAAAAGTCTAGGTCAAAATAGCCAAACCAGAAAAATTCTCCCTTTTTATCTCCCTTTCCAAATCCGCTATTTTAACCCAAAAGTTCTCCCGTGTTTCACCTTTCTCTGAATAACCCTGCCAGTGTTATCCGAGAAAATAAAAGTGAGAACAAGATATCCTTAAAACCGACAAACCCTCTTGGACGCACTATGATGAGCTCAAGCCCATTCTGTATTGTTTTTTGGTTTTTTTTCCATTTGTTGTCGTTTTTTTATATATTTTTTAAACCGTGTAAGTGTTGATAAACACATGTAAATCTCATTTCTTAGGGGATTTAGGCTAGGGACAGATGAGCGCATTTTCTGCGGCCACCGTCAAAATGTACGTCGATGCGTGCGCACGCATTTTTTCACGGAATACGCTTAAGTGGTCAGACGATGCGCAATTCTGGACGTATTTCATGACGGTGGGGTAAAAAGAAGTCTAGGGAAATCCGGCTGTTTGAGCGTTATGTAGGCCGTACACTAGCAGCGTCTGACGTCTCCTAATCACGCACACACGCTGCTATGCGGCCGCAGCGCACTTTGTACGTCAGTAGCAGCGGTTTCACGTTCTGAGAAAAATGCGTTCATTTGCCGGTTGCGTGGTGTCGGCGCACTTTTGTACGCACGTACTGCGTATATTGGCCGTCATTGGCCGTTATGTGCTGCTACTGCCGCCGTGATTTAGTGCGCCTGCACGCGCGTTCCGACTGCCCCACTCTGACCCTAGCCTTATATAAACTGGTTTAAACGCACAGGCATAGAAAAGAAAACCAGAGGAAATGCAAAAATATCGCACACACACATTTATATCCTATTTTTTTGTTCTATTTTTTTTGCCACAAATCGTCTTTTACTGGATACTTATTTTACTTTTTTTTTTCTTCTCAGGGTAATTCCACTCTGCTTTTATCTTGTCTCGCACACAATGCTATTTTTTTTTTTACAGGCATTTTTTTGCAGGTGTCAGATTAAAGGGAAACTCCAAGGGGATTTATTTTTTCCCTCCAAGAATAATGGGGTTACTTACTAACCCCTCTGCTAGCCTTCACTTTATTTTAATTTTTTTAACAAGTGGAGTAAGTTGCCTTCAATTCATGGTTCCATGGGGATCAAGAACCTTGGTTCTCCAGATGTTTTGGAACTACATCTCCCATGTTGCTCAGCATCTCATGAGGTTGGCTGAGCCTCAAAGGAAATGTAGTTCCAAAAGCATCCGGAGGATCAAGGTTGTTGATTTCCCTCGCTGGAACCATGTACTGAAGACCACACAGGGCAGGTTTTAAGGATCACCTTGGGGAAATGCAGACTGAATCCTGCAATCACTGAGCAGCAAATCATATCCCTTGTGCTGTGCTTCAGATATCTGCAAACCTGGCCTGTTAGTGGGCGTTGGGGACCGCCGGTATAGAGTATACTCAATATCTAAGCACCAGCAGGTACTTATGACAGATTGAGTACACTCGATCCTGGTAGTGAACGAGTTAAACTTAAGTGTTCATGGTAACTACAGTGCCCCTTTAATTTTTTATTTATTTATAAAAGGATTTTACCAGGAAGGATACATTGAGATTTCTCTCGTTTTCAAGTATGTCCTGGGTTCGAGAACATTGAGTGGTTACAGAAATACAAAAAAAAAAAATAGTAAAATGCAAGATATTAACACAAGACCAAATATACAGATTAACAGAAAAATAAATATGGAGCAAATAAAGTCATTATGTTACATGTTTACAGGTGCATTTTGTATTGAGTTATGTTAATAGGGAAGTCTTAAGGGACTTTAGACTGGGGGAAGATTTGACGGCGTCTGGGAGGTTATTCCATATTTGCGGTGCTCTGTAGGAAAATGAGGATCGAGCCATTTTCTTTTTGTATTGCGGTATTGCAAGTAAGGTGCTGGTCCTGGATCTGAGGTTATAGGATGAGGGAACTGCCGGGGGAAGCAGCCTATTCAGGTAGGGTGGTAGCTTCCCAGAAAAGCTCTTAAACACCAGGTTGGAAAGGTGAAGGGTGCGTCTAGAGTCCAGTGATGGCCAGTTTAGTTCTTTTAACATGTCACAATGGTGTGTCATGTAGTTACATTGTAGCACAAAGCGACAGAATGAGTTATACAATGTAGTAAGTTTATGAAGGTGTGTTTGCGGGGCGGCTGCATACACTACATCTCCGTATTCAATGGCTGGCATAAGCATTTGTTGTACAATCTGCTTTCTTACCGCGGGGCTCAGGCAGGATTTGTTTCTGTACAGGGCACCTAGTTTGGGGTAGAGTTTAGATGAGAGTTTTTCGATGTGGGGGCCAAAAGATAGATTTGGGTCTAACCACATACCTAGGTATTTGAGAGAAGTGACTGTGGTCAGCGTGCCATTTGATTTTGTCCTGACACATAGATGGGGTGTTTGCAATTTGTGTAGTTTAGGTTTTGTTCCAAAGAGCATTGTAACAGTTTTGTCAGTATTTAGATAAAGTTTGTTATTTGCGATCCACTTTTCTACCCCTGTGAATTGTTCTTGCAGCACTGCCTCCAGCTGTGGGAGATTTGGTTTGCTGGTATAGATTACAGTGTCATCTGCGTACATGTGTACAGTAGAAGCTTTGCAGACATTGGGCAGATCGTTTATGAATATTGTGAATAGCAGGGGGCCAAGTATCGAGCCTTGGGTACACCGCACGTGACTGGGAGGGGAGGGAAGTGCTGTCAGAAATGGACACAAATTGAGACCTATCAGACACATATGATTGGAACCAGGTTAACGTACTATCACCAATAACAGAGTTCTTAAGTTTTTGTAATAGGATGCCATGGTCTACTGTGTCAAAAGCCTTGGCAAAATCAAGGAAGATGGCTCCCATTGATGTGTTTGATTTCACAAACTTCTCCCTGACCTGATTCTACCTGTTGTTACAGCACGGGGTGAGGATTGCAGCTGGCCCGCTGGCCACCAAAACCAATAGCTGGAAATGCCTCCTCCGCTGGACATTGTGAAAGTAGCCATCGAGTGGCCGGGAGCTAACGCACAGCTCATAGAAATTGACCAGGTAAGCTGTGTGACATGAAAGCTAATTATTTTAATCCTGTCGCCAGGGCCGGTGCTAGACTCCTTTGCGCCCTAGGCAAGACCAGCTACTTGCACCCCCCCCCCCAGAAAACAATTGTTCAAATGCGGGGGGGGGGTGCACACACTGTGCATGGGGACACACACTGCACGTGGACAGCAAACGGTCGTTCGGTGTTCATCTTTTCCCTCTGCTGGTCGAGCCCAGGATCGGTCTGTGCCTCTTTCTTTCCACTGCCCTCTGTGCCTCTTTCTTTCTTTCTTCCGTGCCTCTTTCATTCACCTTTTCTTTAATCTGCCTCTTTCTTTCATCTGCCCTCTGTGCCTCCTTTCATCTACCTCTTTCTTTCTTTCATCTGCCTCTTTCTTTTATCTGCCCTTTGTGCCTCTTTCTTCTGTGCCTCTTTTTTCTCTCCTTTCTTTCCTCTGCCCTCTGTGCCTCTTTCTTTCTTTCTTTCTTGCCTCTTTTGCCTTTTCTTTCATCTGCCTCTTTCTTTCATCTGCCTCTTTTTCTTTCTTTTTCTTTCTTTCTTTCCCTCTTTCTTTCTTTCCCTCTTTCTTTCTTTATTCTGCCTCTTTTTCTTTCTCTTTCTTCCTTTCTCTTCTTCTGTGGCTTTCTTTCTTCTGCCTCTTTTTTTTCTTTAATCTGCCTCTGGTGGCTCCTGCACGTCACCATAAGACACCCAACCATCTGCGCCGCTAGCAGGGGTCTGCGAGTCGACAATATCGGCTTTGTGATCCGCCACTGCCGGCTACATGAGTCACAGAATGAGGAATGGGTACAATAATGGAACCTGGGTTGGGGCTAACTGCGCCCCTAAGCGGCAGTGCACCCTAGCCGGTTGCCTAGCTTGTCTAGTGGGAGCACCGGCCCCGCCTGTCGCATAAAGTGGATTCTCTGGACATGTCTCCTGTATTAGACGATGTAATAGAACAGCAGGAAATGCTGGCAGAATGCTTGGTCGTGTAGTGAGAGGTATTAGCAGTAGAAAGAGGGAAGTTCTCATGCCGTTGTACAGAGCACTGGTGAGATCTCGGAGTATTGTGTGCAGCACTGGAGACCGTATCTCCAGGAGGATATAGATACCTTAGAGAGAGTTCAGAGAAGGTCTACTAAAATGGTGAGGAGATACAGCACTGTATTTCGCTGGCAATTCGCCACTATTTGGCAAACTTCCTGCTTTTCGAAAATAGCCGAATGGCCACAAAATTGCACCGTATGGGGAAATTCACCTTTTCGAGGCAATTTCGGAACCAATTTGGCTCTTTGAATCACCCCTTAAATCTAATTCTATGTGCACCAAACACAAAACAAAGAAAGCTCTGTTTCCTAGAAACAACTTGAAAAGGGGAAGAAAACAAACTAGAAAAACACTCTTTAAAAGGAAAAAGAGTGCCCTGAAACCGGTTCTGGCGCTAGATAACTATAACCCAAGTAATTATTTTTTTGGTGTGGATGCTGTAAGATGAGCTAAGCTGTAAATGAATCGCTTCTCTTGTGAACGCTCGCTTCCTGTGGGTTTTGGCTGTCAGTTTTGTTTGGTCTAGGTTTTGTTTAAGGAGTATTTCCCTGGGTGAGGTCTGGTTTTCAACAGATCTTTGTGAGAAGGAGCGCACAGGCCTTTTCTAACACAGCCATATTATTAAGGGCTCGGGTGGCTGTTAATGTTAGTTTTGCTCGCGGCTCGGATTTAACAGCTGGTTACTGGAAGTTAACGCTTCCTATACTTCGTGTAGGAGGCAATAACCATCAGCCAGCCGTACAAGGACCAGCTACTCCATGGTAGCTCATTATTACATAGTTATATAGGCTGGAAAAAGACGTGCGTCCATCGGGTTCAGCCTTTCACACATCACCTACTGCTGTTAATCCAAAAGAAAAGTTAACCACAGCTTCTGCGGAATCCGTTTTCCACCAGCTACAAATCCATCCCCCCCTCCAAAAAATCGCATACTCTCCTCTCATCCTGCGGCGAGGACGGCTGCCCGATCCGCCTCTTCTGGCCGCCAGGAGCAGAGTGAGACTGGGGGGGGGTGTCCCGGGGGGGGGGAGTCCCCAGCCTCCCTCTGCGATCACTCCGCCGACCTGCAGGATCTCACGGGAGGCGAGATCCTGCAGGTCATGTGACCTGACAGTCAAAGCCTCAATGGAGTCCTACAAGATGTTTTATAAATATCTAACAACATTCTTTTTCCTCTGTTTCCATGGCGATCTGCGATTGTGATTGTGACACTTCGCAGCAGCAGATTAAGTGTTAAAAGTGCCTGTTTCGCCACTTTATTTAACCCCCGTTGATGAAGGGTATTTGCCTGTTCACTTGATTTGACGTTTGATCCTTTTTCATGGTTCTTACCCCACGAACAGCAAATGAGGGAACAGGTTTGGTGACGTCCTATAGGTCCTGTTACACGCGTTACACCGTCTGGTCAGTTACTTATATCTTACATTTTTTGATGGAGTAAAACAATCCCCTGCTCGCGCTTTGTGTAACCTGCGGACGTCCGGCAACTGTCACGCCAATATCTCTTTCTATCTTTGGAAGGAGCCGGTCTCAGGCCTAAGTAGAGGTAATCCGTCCCATATGTTAGGCATTTAATTACTTCAGCTGCTGAGGGATCATCCAAACGAACCCCTTCAGAGTTTGATGCCGGCTTCCTATTGTGTGCAGCATATTTTTATTTCAGCGGGTTCAGCTGAGCGGCGTCTACATACAGCTACACATTTTTAGGACCCGGCAATGGTTTGGTTGTGGATATTTGTTGAATAATTTCTATATTTATGGGGCTATATGTAAAATTCTAGTAGGTGGCGAATATAATGGAACTGAAATGCACTGGAAGCCCCGCTTCGTTGCCAGGGTGACCGATTTTAAACCACATTTATTGACACAGGAAGGAAGAAGCTAACAAACGTGTCGGGAAATCTATCCCTTTACCAATGTTTAAGTTGCTCGTTGTATGAAAGAATTCTACTCGCAAGAATATATACAAAACTGCCATCACCCATCTGACCCCAATCCCACTCCCACGCATGCTCTTCTGGCATACAGCGGAGTGAGGTCACATGAAAGTGCGAGAAGAAGTGCTTACATCATCACCCTGTGTCTGTGTCCACAGTGCAGTGAGCACAAAAATCAGCGATCACGATGTACCCTAGCATGTAATATACATACAGGGATGTATCAAGGTCACTGTGAATGCTGTCTGTCTCTGCCAAGACCAAGAACTGTCTCAGCCAATCAGAAGCTACCGTGTGACTAAGCATATACCTTTCTCAAACTCTGGCTCTCCCCAGATGTTTCTGAACTACAACTCTACAAGATTCTTTGGCCATCGTTGTAAACTCATCCAAACAGGGCCCTCTACGCCTCTTGTTTCTGTCCCTAGGATTGTTTCAGTTATTATTTGTTAAGCGCCACCATATTCCGCAGCGCTGTACAGAGGTACAATGGGTAACGAGACAGTTTTACAATACACCCAGCGGGCAAGTCAATATTTCACTAACAGATAGAGGAGGAGTTTAGGGCCCTATTCCCGTGGGAATTTACAATCTAGATGGGTGGAAGGGTGAGAAACCGGAGGGGAGGTCTGCAATGATGGCAATATAGAGAGACGAGGATGGGTTTGGGGTTGGTTGGGTGTTTATTACAGAATTGTGTCTCGTTCTCACCGGTTATTGTAAAGCGCTGCAGAAACTGTTGGCGCTATATAAATGATGATAATACTCTAATGCTTTGGAAAAATTCTGGGAATTGCAGGTCACGAACGTCGGGGGTCACGAGCGTTGAGATCTCTGCTGCGTAGCGATTTTCGAGATGCTGCCAAGTTTAACCAACCAATGAAAGCTCTATTCATCATTTCCCCTCATGTTCAGTAGAGACGATTTGGATTTTGTGTACCAGCACAGAATAGCTTTTCTGGGCCCTGCAGCAAGTTTTCTACATTGGCTGTGCTGTGCAAGTATCTGAGCCGCTGTCGGCGTATAGGGCAGCCTGAGCCACTGGGGAAGATTTGCTCTTCATGACCGGGCATATGTTTTTAAAATCGCTTAAAGGGACATGCATGCTTTGCTAGTGTGCTTTTAAAAACATGCCGTGCCTTTTTTGAGTGAGTCAGCAGACATAAAAAAAAGCAAGTAAATATGATATTTTTTCTTATTTACCTGCTTTTCTTTCTTGGCGTTTTCCACTCACAACTCCGGAGGCACTTTGAGCTAACCAATCAGTGTGAATACCTAGGAATAGATGAACGCACTGAGCACGTGCGACTGAGTTGCTCCTCCTCCCTTCTGCACTGTGAGCTCATGGGAAGGCGGGGCTGAGTGCCTTTCCAATCTGTAACCCTTTCACCCCCTCAGCTACTGTAGAGACCCGGAAGAAATCCATACACACAGGGAGAAAAAGAGACAGCGGAGAGAGGTACAGCAAAAAAAAGGACAGAGAGACAGCAAGAAAGGATAAAGCGAGAAAGTGCAAGAACAGGTGCAGGGAGAAGAGAGCACGCACAAGAGACAGACGGCACAAGAAAGAGTGTAGTGACTGTGTGAGGGTGTTTGAGTGAGACCGTGAGTATGTTAACCATGAAAGCGCGCAAGTGAGCATGTCGGTGAGTGAGTCAGTGGGTGAGTGTGTGAGTGAGTTTGTGCGAGCAAGTGAGTGTGTGAGTGAGCGTGAGCGAGTCTTGCTTTCACAGTTGCAGAGATGCTATTATTCAATTCCTCAGTGTCCCCAGTCTGAGGTCTTGAGCGTGCACAGGGTTTCACGTGCACAGCTTGTGCTAGTTCATGTGAAGCTTTGATGGCTGGAGTAGTGGGCGGGGAGGAGGCGGGGAATATTCAGGAAGTGGGAGCTGAAGAAACACCCCTAGCTGAGGGGCGTCGCCGTAGAAGATGAAATGACAGAGTTTAAAGCAAGAAAATAAAAAAAAAATTAAAATTTTTTTTTAAAACTTTTATTGTTTTATTCTAGTTTGTCCATAGGTTTGTTTAAATGTCAATTTTAATTTTTTTTTCTCTAGACATGCATATCACTTCAATAATCAAAAAGAAGAAGGCACGATTGTGAATCTTTGTGGTTCTTTGTTACTGAGAATCAGGCAGGCTTGTACCTGCAGTGATTTACATTCTCTGCAGCCATGAGGAACAAGGAACCTCTGTGCACCATTATCTATGAAGGAAGCACATGTTAATATAGAGATTGACGTGGCTCATGGTACTAGGTGTGGATGTTTTATCTTGCTGATTTAAAAAAAAAACACAACAATGTTTTAAAAAAATAATAATAAATTGTTATTATTATTTATTTATTTTGAAGATTATTTTCTATTCCAGGCGCACCTAAGCAGTAACTTAGTATATTATTCCAAATGCATTTTGTATAGCAGCAATTTTGGGAAAGAAATATAAATGTGTAGAGAAAGAATAAGAGTAATACTTCTATTTCAAGTTGATATAAATTCTTATTCCTCATTTTCGGTGTTGGATTCTTCCGGTTGAATACAGGATAGTTGCATGAATTCCTGGATAGCGAGGAGATATCCAGGAATAGAAACATTTAAATACGTAAAGGGAATCCACAAGGCAGAGGAAGGGAGTATATTTAAAAGAAACAAAGTAGCAAAACAAGAGACATAGTCTTAAGATTAGAGGGGCAAAGGTTTAAAAGTAACATCAGGAAGCATTATTTTACTGAGAGGGTGGTGGATACATGGAACAGTCTTCCAGTTGAAGTGGTAGAGGCCAAAACAGTAATTGAATTTAAGCACGCATGGGAAGCATAAGGCTATCCATAAACAAAAGATATAAATCCAGGTTAAAGTATCCATGTAATGGGCAGACTAGATGGGCCGAAAGGTTCTTATCTGCTGACATTTTTCTATGTTTCTATATTCCTAGTGCATTACGATACTCGGAGCCAGGAAAAAGAAAAAATTATAATTTTTTTTATATAAATTAAGCAGCAGAGCCGGTTTCTGGTAGTATTAAACTAATTTATATCAATAAAAAACAAGCCATATGGCAAGGCAATAAAATGCATAAAAGCGTAAAAAATAGTGAACAATCTTTGGTAAAGATCACTAAGAACGCTTTTTCGCCTTCCTCAGTAAGTGTCCAATTAACAATAGGGTAGTCTCTTGATGGAAAAAAGTCAACATTATTGACTTTTTTCTATCAGAGACTACCCTATTGTTAAGGACACTTACTGGAAGGCGAAAACGCGTTCTTAGTGATCCTTACCAAAGATTGTTCACTATTTTTTACGCTTTTATGCATTTTATTGCCTTGCCATTATGGCTTGTTTTTTATTGATATAAATTAGTTTATACTACCAGGAACCGGCTCTGCTGCTTATTTATAATAAAAAAATTAAAAAGTTTTTCTTTTTCCTGCTCCGAGTATCGTATGCACTAAGAATATCTCCTCGCTATCCAGGAATTCATGCAACTATCCGGTATTCAACCGGAAGAATCCAACACCGAAAATGAGGAATAAGAATTCATATCAACTTGAAATATAAGGATTACTCTTTTTCTATTTCAAAGCGCTTTCTCTACACATTTATATTTCTTTCCCAAAATTGCTGCTATACAAAATGCATTTGGAATAATATACTAAGTTACTGCTTAGGTGCGCCTGGAATACTTTTTGCTTTTCTTGTTCTGTCGTGTCCTTGGAGGCGTGTGGACACTTTCAGGGTTATTTCAAAAGAGCTCCGAATTGCTTGAGAAGGTAACCGAACGCTGAAAATCAGCGTTCGGTTACCTTTCTTGGCCATTCGGCTATCCAGAGAGCAGGCAATTCGCCAAAATCCTGCGAATTGCCTGAACATACGGCGCCTGTTCGGTTGCCTGTTCGAGGCAGTGAAATCCCATGAAAAAAGCACTGCTTCGGCTATTCAGAGAACACAAACCAGCAGTGAAAGGTTCCCGAAATGCCCTGCCATTCGGTGGTTTAATTCGACAGGTTTATTCAGGAGAATCCCATAGGCTTCAATGTTAAAAATATTCCCGTTTTAATTCAAATCTAATAAAACCGTTCATTATAAAATTCTGCAGTAAAGAGTCTCTTTATTTATAGATTTGTTTAGGATATTTTTAAAGCAATTTTTCGATTTTTTTTTTTTTAAAGTTTTCTTTCTTTTTCTGTAACAGCCCTTTTTTTATCATTCCTTGGACCTCATATGTAAATTTCAGACATTTTCGCTCAGTAGTTTCTTTGCAAATAGCATTTCACTTTCACACATTCATACAAACTGTTTTGCTAATTTATTCACTGCCTCTTCTGCGGTGCCAAAGGCTGAGATCGGCTCCTGTTCGGGTTTTTCTGTGGTTTTCGGCAGGTTAATCCAGATGTTTTTGCGTGTTTTCGGTGTGCATTCGCTGGGTTTTGCGGTTAGTTTTCGTCAAGTTTGCGGCAGCCTTTCCCTGCAATTCGGGGACCCTGTGGTGTTTGCTGAATACACCGCAGGGTCACCGAAATGGGATCGGCAAAACAAACCGAATTGAAAAGAACGAAAAGTCACGGAACGTGCGGTGACTTTTCGAATCTCTTTGAATAATCCTGTTTGTATTCTACCACGGCGGCACCCCTTTCTAACGTTTATTTAATTGATATATACTTAAAGCACATAGAAGCGCTGCCTCCACATTCACACTATTTAAGATTATTTTCTATGCCATGTTTTTGATATCTGGATACTGTCGAAGCTCATTTGCTTTCATGCAGCGTTGAGTACTACTGCGTGATCCTTAACCCGGCCGTCTATGAATACATTACATCTGATAACCTTGTTTTCTTTACCACCGAAAAAGGATGAATTTCGAGCCTTCTAATTTTACCGCTGTGATGTACTTATTTGGCTATTGACCCAAAACTGCCATGTTTATGTCAGCGCCCTCCTATTATTCCTCTTACTAATTAGCCTGACAGACTGGATAGATCGTCCTAACCCAATTATCCAGGAATGCGCGTCCCTTCGCTGCTGTACGTGACTGATATACAAGGTTTTCTGTAGCCTCCTCTCTGAATCAAAAGCAGATGATTCAGGATTGACCTCAGTGTAAAACTGGATTACAGCTCCCATAAACCCAAACCGACATGTTTATGGGCCCTATAACCTAGACCTTGCTAAAACGGGGTCACTAAGGGGAAGAATTGGCATTTACTAATTTCCCCTTAGCGCCCCCGTTTTACCATTAGATTACAGACAGGTGCCGAGTCCAGCAGCCTGCCCCGTAGCAGCTGCTAACCTCCTGAGCCCCGTTCAGTTCCTCAGCAGCTGCTGAATTGCTGCAGCGCAGCAATTCAGTTTGCTGCAGCAGTGTCACTGAACGCTTTGGATGCGAATTTCTAAGCAAAATGGCCAACGATTTCTTAATGAAAGATTCAGATTGTTTTTCGTTCACACTTTCGTATGACTCGGACAACGGCAGTCAGCACAATTCCGTTTTGTACGCACACACCACAAATGATAGTTTTTATTGAATAAACGTTATGTTTACTTCTGAAACTAAATATAAATTGAGCTGTAACATATGTCTACGTGCAGGGTAAATAATAAATAAATATTTTGTGCTTGGGTGAACAAAAACCTCAAAATTAACATTGCCGTACGCAATTGTTACTTGCTTCATGGCGGCGGCCATCTTTAATACGTCACACTCAGCTACTCGCAGCATCTTTCCGGGTCGCTGCAAGTGCTAAGTTAGCAGTGCTGAGCGCTGAGCGGCAGAATGGCGTTCATTGGCAAGTTGCTAATTTAGCACTTGCAGCGGCTGAGCAACTGAACGCGCCTCTGAATGCTCGGCGCCTAGAAGGTTGCTGAAGCAGGAAATGGGGCTGGACCAAACTAACTATGTGAGTTAGACAGGGAGAGCGGACTTGTCCATTTTAAGTAAAAGCATAGGGGTAAAGAAAATAAACATACCCAGGTGAATGTGGTATGCTGTACCTTCATGCAGGCAAAAAGAAAATTTCTCAATAGGATGGCGGCAATGGCCTATATACAAATTAGTGTGAACAAGGAATAAAAATTAACTTTTAATACATTAATATGAAAAGGATCCACAGATACTGGTGGTACGAGACAAGATGTAAATGTAAGGAGTTGGGGTATGGAAAAGTCAAAGTCACATACACCTTCGTACAGCACCTCCGTATAGGGGGAAAACAAATAAGAAATCTGGTTCCATGACAACTAGGATTGGCTGCTGAGAAAGTGGGAGGGTCCTGTATGAAATCAGAACTCTTATCGACCAATTACAGCTTTTGAAAAACCTGGATCGGGGGTACAAAAAGGCTGCTCGGGACATCCGTGGTGATAATACAAGCACAGAAAGTGGGGATAGGGAAAAGGACACAGAGGAAATAGCTGAAACGTCAAAAAGTGTTCAGTACCAGCACTCAGAACTAGTAATATCAAGCCAAAACGTAGATTCCCAACCGCGGTCCTCGGATACCCCCAACAGGTCAGGTTTTCCAGATATCTGATGCACAGCACAGGTGATATGACTTGCTGCTCAGTGATTGCAGGATTGAATCTGCATTTCCCCAATGGAATCCTTAAAACCTGGCCTGTTGGGGGTACTTGAGGGCCGCAGTTGGGAACCACTAACGTAGACAATGGGTTAGTGATCCAAATGCCTTAAGCGAATCACCTGAAGGTTATTCTATAGAATATGTTTAATGATCTTGTCCCCACAACACAAGGTCAGGTGCGGAATGTTCCACCTACAGAGTCATACCAGCACTCAAGGATTTCATGTTTTGGGATAAGCCTGTAGTTTCAGGTTTCTGACGGTTTTACCAAAACACAGACCGCTCATATCTCAGGAACCTCCATCTCTTCAGAGATTTAAAATCGTATGCAAATAGTTTTAAAAACACCTTTAAATCCCCCCCTCCCTCCAGCTCCAAGGGGAACGTCTGAAGAAGGACACCAAAGGTTACTTTGAGTCGGTGAAATACACTATATTGCCAAAAGTATTCGGTCACCTACCTTGACTCGCATATGAATTTAAGTGACATCCCATTCCTAATCCATAGGGTTTAATATGACGTCGGTCCACCCTTTGTCAGTCCACCCTATAACACTCTTCTGGGAAGGCTGTCCACAAGGTTTATGAATGTGTTTATGGGAATTTGTGACCATTCTTCCAGAAGCGCATTTGTGAGGTCACACACTGATATTGGACGAGAGGGCCTGGCTCTCAGTCTCCGCTCTAATTCATCCCAAAGGTGTTCTATCGGGTTGAGGTCAGGACTCTGTGCAGGCCAGTCAAGTTCATCCACACCAGACTCTGTCATCCATGTCTTTATGGACCTTGCTTTGTGCACTGGTGCACAGTCTTGTTGGAAGAGGAAGGGGCCAGCTCCAAACTGTTCCCACAATGTTGGGAGCATGGAATTGTCCAAAATGTCTAGGTATGCTGAAGCATTCAGAGTTCCTTTCACTGGAACTAAGGGGCCAAGCCCAGCTCCTGAAAAACAGCCCCACACCATAATCCCCCCTCCCCCAAACTTTACACTTGGCACAATGCAGTCAGACAAGTACTGTTCTCCTGGCAACCGCCAAACCCAGACTCGTCCATCAGATTGCCAGATGGAGAAGCACGATTAGTCACTCCAGAGAACGTGTCTCCACTGCTCTAGAGTCCAGTGGTGGCGTGCTTTACCCCACTGCATCCGATGCTTTGCATTGCACTTGGTGATGTATGGCTTGGATGCAGCTGCTCGGCCATGGAAACCCATTCCATGAATCTCTCTGCTCACTGTTCTTGAGCTAATCTGAAGGCCACATGAAGTTTGGAGGTCTGTAGCAATTAACTCTGCAGAAAGTTGGCGACCTCTTCGCACTATGCGTCTCGGCATCCGCTGACCCCACTCCGTCAGTTTACGTGTCCTACCCCTTCGTGGCTGAGTTGCTGTCGTTCCCAAACACTTCCACGTTCTTATAATACAGTTGACTGTGGAATATTTAGGAGCGAGGAAATTTCACGACTGGATTTGATACACAGGAGGTGGCATCCTATCAGTTCCACGCTGGAATTCACTGAGCTCCTGAGAGCGACCCATTCTTTCACAAATGTTTGTAAAAACAGTCTGCATGCCTAGGTGCT
This sequence comes from Leptobrachium leishanense, assembly GCA_009667805.1. Classification (NCBI taxonomy): domain Eukaryota; kingdom Metazoa; phylum Chordata; class Amphibia; order Anura; family Megophryidae; genus Leptobrachium; species Leptobrachium leishanense. The sequence continues at coordinate 39,948,365 of CM019074.1, read as the reverse complement.
TGATTTTATATACCTGTGGCCATGGAAGTGATTGGAACACCTGACTCTGATTATTTGGATGGGTGAGCCAATACTTTTGGCAATATAGTGTATCTGCGTATTGTTCCGGATAAGCGTCTTGTTTCTTTATCTTTTTTCCATTGAATGGTTTGGTTTTGTTTCTAGTTTCCTAAAGTTCTTTTTATTCTTTCATAACAGAAACGGCCTCTGGCATCAATCATCAAGGAAGTGTGTGACGGGTAAGGATCCTGCCCGGTTGTGTTACTGGAACGTACGTGGGGATTAATGGAGCAGGTGGTTTACATGTTCAGGGAGTCAAAGACGGGGCATTTCTTTGCATCGTGCCCTATGAAAGAAACTTTAAGTTGCCGTTCTGTTTGAAGCATCCCCCTTTAAAGGGTCCCTCTAGAAAAAATAACACAAAAAGAGGTTCATTAATAAACCCTGCAGATCCCTACTTCTTTTTATTTCTCTAATTAAATATATTTAGATTCAAACATTACCGCGCCGCGTTGTCCTCCGGCTTCCAGGCATCTAACTCCATGAAGCGGCCCACACAACATCCAATCAGAGGCCTGAATTACCTCCTCGTTGATTTATAAAGTCAGCAGACCCCTCTAACTTATCTCTGTACAGGAGAATAATTTGACTCCACTGAACCCCCCAGAAAGCTGTCCAGCGGCTTTTGGTTGGGGGGAACCTTCAGGGGCAGTCAGAAGTGGGCAGAATATGGGGAAATATGTACGTTAGCTTAAGTGGTCATGGTGGTTGTAAGTTTACGTTGTTTCCACTTCTAAACTAGTGATTAACCCCTTCACTAACAATTGATTCTCCAAAAAAAAAATCACTGTCAGGAACTTTTTAAAACCAGCTGGGAAATGTGTAAAAAAAAAAAAAAAATCACCGTCAGGAACCAGTGGTTTGTGTTTTTTTTTTTAAATTCTTTTTAACAATATAGTAATAAATATTTGGGAATATTCCAAGTGTATTCCTTACTGTAATAACCTATTTGGTGGGGAGACGGCACCATCTGCTGGCCAAATGGTGTTTCTACAGTACTAAGATCCCTGCAGGATCAGCTGGGGAGACATCATTAACACCTTTCCCAGCTGGTTTTAAAAATTGTTAGCACCTCTGGCATCATGCCCACAGTGTTAAAGCTTTAGGGGCATGTCCTGGAACCCAAATGCAAAATAATTTAGTTTGCAACAAACAAATTTAATTTGCTATGATGCAATATAGCTCCAGATAGTGTTAACACGATCTCGGGCTCCCGTGTGAGCTGCTGCTGATCATGTAAACACGATCACAGCAGTGAAGGTGTTAAGGAAGGTGACACAGACAATTTTTCCTCTAACACTAGCTTGTTCTCTGTCTTTATCAGATGGTCCTTGCCCAACCCCGAGTATTATGCCTTCCGTTACGCTGACGGCCCCCAGCTCTACATCACAGAACAGGTGAGCCTGTATGTGCATCTGCACCTTCTGTTCTAGGATTTCTGATCTTTCCTTTATATGTCTCTGTATGTCTGGCCATTTTCTTCCTACTGAATCTCTATAGTATTACAGACTCGAGGGGACATCAAGAATGGAACTATCCTACGCCTGGCCGTGTCACCGGTGAGTGCTGCGACTGACAGAATTGACTACCTTTCTAGTTCTCCTAAACTGTGTATTTTATTATGGGATTCACGTTTTATTTTTGTTTATACCTTGCAACCGTAAAGGAACATTCTTGTGTTTTTTAACGTTACTTAAATCAATTCGGCATGTTAAAACAAGCATTTTCTAAATTTATATCTGTTTTCTGACCAAATCCATCCAATCTCCAAAGTAACTGCAACCCCCAGCAGCCAGAAGCCCATCCTCTGGTTACAGGACGGACTCAGTATAGATACTATTACCTATTGTTTTCTCTTTTTAGTCTGTATTGTTTATTTTTTGATATTGCCATCTGTAAAAATTCCCGTATTTGCATTTATTAGTTTTTTTACTTCACTCGCAGTATGGTGTTGTATCGCTCCACCTCTCTCCAACATAACATATCCTAGCAGGTCTATTCAAAGAAAGGTGAAACTCAGGAGAATGACTGGAGAAGTGATAATTCTAGGTCAAAATAGCCAAACCTGAAAAATTCTCCCATTTATCTCACTTTCCAAATCGGCCATTTGGTCTAGATTGTTCTCTTCTCCTGACAGTTCTCCTGAGTTTCACATCTCTCTGAATAACCCTCAGGGTTATTCAGAGCAAGGTGAAACTCTGGAGGACTTTTGGAGAAGTGAAAATTCTAGGTCAAAATAGCCGATTTGGAAAGTGAGATAAATGGGAGAATTTTTCTGGTTTGGCTATTTTGACCTAAAATTTTCACTTCCCCAGTCATTCTAGTTTTCACCTCTCTCTGAATAACCCTGCTAGAATTTTCACTTCTCCAAAAGTTCTCCAGAGTTTCACCTTTCTCTGTCAGTAAATTAGCTTTATTTTACCTTTGCTTTCTTACAGATCTGACCAAATGCATCTTCTTTCCCAAGTGACTAATTGCTCACTCACCCTGTTCTTGATTTACTTTTATGCTGTCAGCCTTCAGACGTTTTCCCTTTTCCATACACCTTATTAACTCCTGTTACAGCCTTCTCATGATGCTCACTCTGGACATTATGTTCACTTTACACTCCCCCTTTCATCTCACGATCTTTAGATTGTAAGCTTATGGTCCACCTGGCAGAGCACTTTGTTCTGTAATTTCCAGATCAGTCCAAGTGGTCAAGGCACTCTGTATCGTTGTGTATTTTGTTTCTATTTTCTCATTTATAAAGCACCGTGGAGTATGCTGGCGCTATATAAATACCAAGGGCTCAATTCTATCCGAGCCATGAAGCTAACTGCGACTGTTTGGATGTCTCTTTTGTTTGCTGAATAACTCCCGAAGTAGGGATGTCCTGATCCGATCAGTAGTATCGGGACCCGATCGCTGCTTTATTTGGGAATCAGTAATCGTTTTTTTTTTCAAGCCAATCCGATCCAAAAGTCCAGAATCTGCCTGGCAGACGTCCAGCTGGTCCCACAGATGGTGCAGTGACTCGTGGCTTCTTCCCTGCCTTGTCGCTAAATTGCAGGAGGCGGGGAAGATACAAGTAAATGCAGAGGCACCCGGAGACTTGCAGCAAGTGTCTTCCCTGCATGCCGCAGGACCCGAAAGCACGCAGGGGAGATGCCTGTGTCAACACAAAGCCCCGGGTACAAACAGAGCTGCTCCCGGCACCGCAGTCAAACATGCTCCCCATCAGGTCCACCTAGCACAGACATACAGAGAAAGGGTCCTTGTTCGGGAAGATTTAAGCAGTGTCACTCATGGTAAACCCGCATGAGGGCGGCTCTGAGCACAGGGCTCCGTGACCGTAACCATTAGCAATAAAGATATTAACACATAACACAGCCATCAGGGAATAGGGTACAGATGACACAAACACCCCGTACATACAGGCAGATGGTGACTTCAACATAAGAGATGGCAGGGAAACAACATAAAACGCCAGACCCGCACCTCCCATACGCATCTCCAGGTCCATGAACCTCAAGTCCAAGGTGGATACCGTCACAATCCTTTTGAAGGGTAGTCTGTCTCGTGTTTAATTAATGGTTTCCGTGTTGCTTTTTTATAACTAAATCCGATGCCTTTTGATATCTTTTCTCTTTTTTTAGTCCCGAGCAGCGCGGCAGCTTCTCGAGAGAATCCAGTCCTCCAGTATGGACACACGATTGGACGCCATGAAGGAGCTGGCCAAGCTTTCTGCAGACACTACATTTGCCACTGAATTCATCAACATGGAAGGAGTGACAGTCTTGACTCGAATGGTGGAGAGCGGCACCAAGCTCCTGTCACAGTCAGTACCTGCGTCACTAACCCAACTTGTTTACGTGGCTCTGGTCTACAGTCACTTTGTTTTTTTTCTTAATATTTCACTATTTGTAGTTTTCAGGAAAACATCAATATCTCTAAAAAAATATTCTCCAGCTCTTTTAAACTAGGAGCTGCGCCTAGGAAGACTGAATAAGTAAATAACCTTGTACGCTTTTTAGCTCTTTGCTCGGCAATCTTAGTTTAGGAAATAATTTCCCAATGATGTCCAGTCCCTCATGAGACCGACAGGGTTATTCAAAGGGAGTCAAATTGGCTCCAAAATTGCACCGAACAGTGAATTTCCCCATACGGTGCAATTTCGTGGCCATTCGGCTATACAAAAAGCTGGCAGTTCGCCAAATATCGGCGAATTGCCTGCCAAATACGACGATCTTCGACGGCAGTGAAATCCCCATAGAGAAGTAATGGTTAATCTATTCAGACACCGAACAGCACCGAAATGTCAGTGAAATGCCCTGATTTTCATTGGTTTCATTCAACTGTTTTAATCAGGCGAATCCCATAGGTTTCAATGTTAAAAATATTCCCGTTTTTATTAAATATTTATACAACTGTTTATTCTTTTCATTTGCGGCAAAAAGTCTTCTTTTGGGTTTTTTTAGGCATTTCTTGGAAAAATTCGTTTTTTTGGAATTATTTTCTAGGTTTTTTTTTTCTGTAACAGACATTTTTTATTATTATTCATAGCATCTTATATATTATTTCCAGACATTTTCGTGGAGTAGTTTTTTTCTAAACACCATTTAAAAGTTAGAATTTTTATTATTTTTTTAGCCGTACGTCGACTTTTTCAAGCAGCTGTTTGGCGGTATCGATTCGGTGGTTTTTCGGATCGATACTGTATTTTTGCAGCAGTGTTTTAGGTCCTTTGAATAATAATAATAATAAAAAAAAGGTCTGTTACAGAGAGAAAAAAAAATGGCATTTTAAAAAAATTCAGAAAAAATCTCAAATGCCTAAAAAAAAATAAAGAGACTTTTTGCTGCAAATTAAAAGAATAAATGGTTAAGAAAAATGGGGAATTTTTTACATTGAAACCTATGGGATTCTCCCGCTTAAACTTGTCAAATGAAACCACTGAAAATCAGGGCATTTCACTGACATTTCGGTGCTGTTCGGTGTCTCCGAATAAATTGACCATTACTTCTCTATGAGGATTTCACTGCCGTCGAAGGTCACCATATTTGGATGGCAATTTGCCAATATCTGTCGAATCGCTAACTTTTTGAGTTGCCGAATGGCCACGAATTTGCACCGTACGGGGAAATTCACTGTTCGGTGCAATTTCGTTGCCAACTTGGTGTTCTTTGAATAACCGCTTTAATTTTCTGTTTTTATCCAAACAAAGAGACGGGCAGGTTTATTGGCTGAACATATAACAACGTTTCAGCTTCGACGCCAAGTGCACCTCCTGTGTGCTTGGAAATGCTTTCATTTATTTGACTCACACCATATGTATGGTAGTGTTTTATAACATACGTATCCCAGCTTACTACAATGAGGATCTGCAGCCTTACAAATGAACGCGATCTATACATTTTGGGCCCTATTACAATCATACATTTGCACCTGCGCAAAACCGCATTAACACGAGGGGCAAAACCCTTTGCGCTGAACGTCATATTACAATGTCAGCGCAACAAACGCACGTATACGTCTACCGTGGGTGGACCTGCGCGAGCTTACTGTACTTCGCGCATCCTATACTTAACATTGTGAGCGCAAATGCGTTTGTGCGCTGGTACGCGGATGGTATTACAATCTATGAAGTGGTTGAGGCCAAAACAGTAATTGAATTTAAGCAAGCAGCATAAGGCTATCCTAAACAAAAGATAAATCCAGGTTAAGTATCCATGTAATTGGGCAGACTAGATGGGCCGAAAGGTTCTTATCTGCCGACAGTTTTCTATGCGCAGTTTGTAACGCACAGCCTTTTCGCGCATAGTTACATAGTTACATAGTTATATAGCTATGTAACTATGCGCGCAAAGGCTGTGCGTTACAAACTGCGCATAGAAAACATAGAAAAATGTCGGCAGATAAGAACCTTTCGGCATAATTTTAGCAACTCCTAAAAGCTGGTGTTAATGGCAAATTCTATCAACCTGGCCGAAACCAAATACACCAGCCCAAAAAACAATACGCAGCGAAGTATAGTTACACATTCTACACATACCCAAACAATAAAATGGAGAAGTTGTGTGTTTTTTTTTTTATTGATGCAGCGTATATGCGCAGATTGACTTTGACAGGTGCAAAAACTTAACGGGAGACAATTGTGGTTCTTAATTCTGATTGGCTGAATCTCGTGAAAAAAACAGTCCGCATACTGATTTCTAAGAGTAACATTGCTGCACGCACGTTTTTTGCGCGTCCGTTTTACACACGTTATTTTTTGACGGATAAAAAATGCACGAGGATTGTAATACCAGCGTTGATTTACGTGCGTTAACGTTTAATGCTTCGCGCAAAAATTCATGCGTGCGTTTTTGCGTGAAGAATGTAATAGGGCCCATTATATTTTTAAAGCCACCCTGGTCCTCTCTGTGTTAAAGTATCATCAGATCAGTCCAGTTTGTCTGCTTTTAGCCTTCTTTTTTCACAGGATTTTGTTTCACACCATTGGTTCTAAAACACTTCCTTTTGTGTAGTGGCTAAAAACTATTAATGTCCATTTGTGTCCTCGCTGCACTGCCTCCCCTCTTTTATGTTTCCCCATCACTCCTCACGCATTCATCTTTCACGCTACCTCCTCATTCTCTGCCTGTTACCGTTTCCGCCGCTGCATCCTTTCCTTGCCTGACTGCTTTGTGTCACAGTTACAGTGAGATGTTGGCCTTCACGCTCACAGCTTTCTTGGAGTTGATGGATCACGGGATTGTCTCCTGGGACTTGGTTTCTCTCATCTTCATAAAACAGGTCAGGTCTTTGTGAAACGTTGGTTTCTGCACATGTGTGACACGGGTTCACCTCTCTTCATCTCATCCTATATTCTTGTTCAGATTGCAGGATATGTATCCCAGCCTTCCGTAGACGTCTCCATTCTGCAGCGATCGCTTGCAATCCTAGAAAGTATGGTACTAAACAGCCAGGCCTTGTATCAGAAAATCGCAGAGGAAATCACAGTTGGACAACTAATTTGCCACCTGCAGGTGTAAGTCTGCTTCCCACTCCATGTTTACCAATGGCGTGTACACCATGCCAAGGATACGGCTTTCCCTTACTCCAGTGTATCCCAAATCTGTGATCAGGAGCCACTAACAGGCCAGGTTTGCCAGATAGCATAAAAAAGGAGGTCTCAGTGGCGCCAAAGATTAAAGGAAAATGAATATTACATGCAAGTGCAATCCGTGAGAAGAAATGTAATACTTAAATACTCAATAAATCCTTAGGGGGATCCTTCTTCTTGAGTAGCACCAAGGATCTCAAATTCAGACACAAAACACCAAAATAATGGTACAATATCGCACGGGTAAGGCTAGGGTCAGACGAGCGTGATTTCTACGGACTGTACGTCCGTGCAGTACGGACATCGTCGGTACGGATGACGCAGTAGTGGTCACACAGTCCGTTTTTTCACTGAAGTTATTTTATGACTGATGTAGGAGGGAAAAATAAATTACAATGAAAAAACATTCTGTCCGTCAAAAATGCTGGACGTATAAATGCAGTCCGTCTGACCTCGCTCCATCACTCACACACAAAGCTATGCAGACGTTGTGGACGTGGCGCACTCCGCACGTCCGTTCTAGCAGTATTACGTTCTTGCCTAACCTGCGTCCGTTTGCAGCGTCCGTCATGCGTCCGCAGTTCAGTGCGGACGTACTTCGTGTGTCAGGCTCCAATGGACTTTCTTTCATGCTATCACGGACGTACTTTTAGGCGCAATCACGTTCGTGAACACTACGCTCGTCTGACAGCAGCCTTGATCAAAGAGATATATTACAGATCCGTCTTTTGTACTACGCACTCACATCTTGCAGAGCCATAAAATACCAGCTCTGGTTATTGGGGCATCCAGTTGGCTAGGGCAGTGTTTCGTAAACCTGTCCTCAGGACCCCCTAGCAGGCCAGGTTTGCAGGATATGTGAAGCAAAGCACAGGTGATATGATTTGCTGCTCAGTGATTGCAGGATTCCGACTGCATTTCCCCAAGGTGATCTGTAAAACCTGGCCTGGTTGAGGGTCCTGAGGGCAGGTTTAAGAAACACTGAGCTAGAGCAGCGTTTCTCCACTCCAGTCCTCTGGACCCACTAACAGGCCAGGTTTTAAGGATCACCTTGGGGAAATGCAGACAGGATTTGCTGCTCATTGCAGGATTCTCATCACCCGTGCTGTGCTACACATATCCTGCAAACCTGGCCTGTTAGTGGGACTTGAGATCTGTAGCACAGCACAGGGGATTTGGTTTGCTGCTCACTGATTGCAGAGTTCAGTCTGCTTTTACTGAAGGTAATACTCAAACTCTGGCCTGTTTGAGGGTCCTGAGAACCGTATTGGACAGCACTGCCTTACTCCTTCACATCCGCGCGCACACACAGGTTTTCTGCTGTCTCATGCTTCTTTTCTCTCTCCGTCCTCTAAGTTGTAACCAGGAGATCCAAACATATGCCATTGCCCTAATCAACGCTCTATTTCTCAAGGCTCCAGAGGACAAAAGACAGGTGTGTGACACATCCCCAGCATGACGTTTTTCACTCCGTGTGCACAGTTTCCTTTGTTTTCTCCTGTGCTTTTGTGTATTTAACCCCTTGAGGCTGCTGTGCTTTTTATTTTATTTGTGTCTGCTCTTAACACACCTCTCTGCTTCTATTTGTGTGCGTTGTGCACTCAGGAGAAGCCACGGAATCTCGTGGATGTTCCGGTTAGTGTGAGTACCACTGGTTTTCATTGCCTTTATGTTTGCTGTAGAGCTTTCAGCTTTTTAGTTCACTTTCTGTCCCCCCCCCCATAATGTATTTATTTTGCATTTTTAGATTCAATCTGCACTTCGTCCCCTTCTCCAAAATTGATTTTACTTTTCTCAAGTTTATTTTTTTTATTTGTATCCGGTGCAGGAAATGGCGAATGCGTTTGTACAGAAGCATCTTCGATCCATCATTCTTAATGTAAGTATGTTACAGAGCATGCTGAAGCCTCCAAAAACAGCCAGAAGCAGTGATGTCAAACTCCGACTATCCAGATGTTTCTGAACTACAACTCCCATGATTCCCTGGCCATCTATGCCCCCTATTACGCTCTTGGCGTTAAAACGCAGGCGCAGGGGAGGAAAAACTGCGCCCGCAGTGTCCCCCCTTGCGCCCGCGTTTTAACGCCAGATTACAATGCAGGCGCAAAAAATGCTGCCTGCATTGTTGTTGAGCGTTAAAGTTAGGGATGCGCGCGGCAGCGCTGAGTGCAGCCGCACGCATCCTCTCAATGGAGTCCATAGGACTCTATTGAGTTCCTCTCTGCCGGCCACGTGACCGGCCGGATCTCGCATCACGAGATCCGGCCGGTCAGCGTAGTGATACGCAGGGAAAGACAGGGTTTTTTTTCCCCATGTCTTTCCCTGCTCCCGCCGGCTGGAGGAGGCAATCGGAGCCGTGGTCCACGCCGCAGGACAGAGGGTAAGTATGTGGCTTAACGGATTCTGCAGAAGCGAAATCCGTTAACACCAGGTCCTGGCTCTGGTTAACTTTTCGTTGACCAGAGCCAGGCGTTAATCAGCGCTGGGACATTGTAATCTAGCTCTGATTAACACTTTGCGCTCCCCATGTTAAGTATAGGGAGCGCAAAGTGCAGTGACCTCGCGCTGAGGAGCGCAAGGTACCAAACGCAAATGGGTTTTTTAACCCGTTTGCATTTGGATTGTAATAGGCAGCTAATACCGCAGCTATCGTTCGCGTTAGGTATGTAATAGGGGCCTATAGGGGTTATTCAGAGAGCTCCGACATTTCAGTGCTCTTTCATTCGGTGAACTTCAGGTACCTCAATTCACTGACCCTGCGGTGAATTCAGCATTCACCATAGGATCCCCGAAGTGTGCCAAAATCGATCCGGAACCGTCTGCTAAACTGCCGAATTCAGGCGCAAATGCAGCAGACAATCCACCGAACGACACCGACCAGCTGCCGAACAGACCGAAGAACACCGCTGGAAAAAGAAAACCATTTAGAAAAACTGGAATCAAAAATTTGCCGATTAAAAATGCCTAAAAAATTCATGAACAAAGAGACTTTTTGCTGCAAATGAAAAGAATAAACCGTTTAATGAAAACAGGGATTTTTTCTTTACTTTGAAGCCTATGGGATTCGCCTAATTAAGGCTAGGGTCAGACGAATGCATTCTGTGCGGACCGTGCGTCCGTGCACAACGGACGTATTTTCTGACTGACGACAATTTAGTGGCCACACGGTCCATTTTGTGACGGATGTAGATGGAAAATTAAATTAATAAGAAAAAACATTTTGTCCGTCAAAGATGCTGGACGTCAAAAATGCAGTCCGTCTGACCACGTTCCATCACTCACACACAAAGCTATGCGGTCGTTGCAGACGTGGCGCACTCCGCACGTCTGTTCTAGCGGTTTTACGTTCTTGCCTAACTTGCGTCCGTTTGCCGCGTCCGTTGTGCGTCCGCACTTCTGTGCGGACATACTTTGTGTGTGGTCTCTTTATCATAATTGTATGCTACCACGGACGTTAAAATGTGCGGCAACACGGACGTGAACACTGCGCTCGTCTGACCCGAGCCTTAAACCTGTCGTATGAAACCACCGAAAATCAGGGCATTTCATTGACATTTCGGGGCTGTTCGATTGCCCTTGCATAGATTAACCATTACTTCTCTATGGGCGATTTTACTGCCGCCGAAGGTTTCTGAATAGCCGAATGGCCACGAATTTGCACCGTATGGGGAAATTCAGTTCGGTGCAAATCGGTGGCAAGTTTGGCTTTCTTTAAATAACCCCTTATTTTATTCAAAGAATTCTGGGAATTGTAGGCCATCAACATCTGGTGGGGCCGGAGTTTGACTTTCTTAGCTAAAGGGTTGACTTGTAATTCTCGTTGTGGGGACTTGTTTAAAACCGGGACCTTTTTTTTCTCTTACAAAGCTGGATTTCAATGTTGATTAGATACTACAGCTTTTTACGGGACTTTTTTTTCTCTCACGACCATCTCGATCCATCTTTTTGTTCTTCTTCTTTTTTTTACCCCAATTCTATTCTGTGAGTGTTGTGATTTTTATTGCACGGCTCTCATGAGTTTTAGGAGTTCACATTCCTTTTATTATTTCCCCTGGTCTTACTCAACCCCAATCCCTCTAGATTGTAAGCTCCTATGAGCAGGGCCCTCTACACCTACGGCTCTATTACATTCTTGGCGCAAACGTTAATGTGTGCGTAAAAACGCATTATTGCGAGGGACAAAACACTTTCGCGCAGAATGTCGTATTACAATGTCCATGTCCAATGAGCGTTATGTACTTTGCGCGTCCTATACTTAACATTGTGAGCGCAAATGCGTTTGTACGCTGGTACACGGATGGTATCTTAGCGCAAAATTTAACGGACAACTTTTGCGCGCATAATTTTAACGTCTTTGAAAAGCTGGTGGTAACGGCAAATCTGAACGTTCTGGCCGAACCCAAATACACCAGCACGAAAAAAACAATACAGCAAAGTATAGTTACACATTCTACACATACCCAAACAATAAAATTGAGGTTGTGCGTGTTTTTATTATTGCTGCAGCATATATACTCAGATTAATTTTGACATGCAAAAAAAAACTTAACGGGAGACAATTGTGGTTCTTAATTCAGATTGACTGAATCACGTGAAAAAAGTCCGCACACCGATTTTCTGCGCGCAGCGTTAATGCGCACGCCTTTTTGCACGTCTTTTTTACGCACCGTATTTTTTGACGGATGAAAAAATGCGCTCGGATTGTAATAACGCGGGTAAATTAACGCTGGTAACGTTTAACGCTGCACGCAAAAAAAATAGCGCTGCGCGAGCGTTTTTGCGCAAAGAATGTAATAGAGCCCCTAATGTTTCCATCCCATGTCTGTTTATCTGTATCTTGTTTCCTTTGGTTATTGTAAAGCGCTGCGGAAACTGTTGGCGCTATATAAATGATGACAATAATAATTCATGTCTCTCCCGATTTACCCAGCACATTATCCGAGGGAATCGACCTATCAAAACTGAAATGGCCCATCAGCTCTACGTGCTTCAGGTGTTGACGTTTAATCTCCTCGAGGAAAGGATGATGACCAAAATGGATCCGAATGATCAGGTGACAAGATTACATTTGCACATTCACAGATTTTTCTATCCGGATTATGCAGAGAGAGAGGTGAAAACTAGGAGAATGACTGGAGAAGTGAAAATTCTAGGTCAAAATAGCCAAACCAGAAAAATTCTCCCATTTATCTCACTTTCCAAATCGGATATTTTGACCTAGAATTTTCACTTTTCCAGTCATTTTCCTGGTTTTCACCTCTCTCTGAATAACCCTGTTAGTCACTGCTTCACAACCACATCCTTAATAACCTCTAAACAGCTCAATGTTCTATCAAACAGTCTCCGTCAACTGCCTTCAACCCGGCACTAAAGCAACACGTTCCATTTGCAGCGCTTTGGCATATGTAGGAGCATTATAAAGAACACCTTTGCGAATCACTGGACAAATACAGCTTGACATTTATCTACCGATTTTCCTTTTTTTTTTCCTGTTACCGATATTTGCTCATCCGGGTAACTTTCGCGCTGATTTTCACTCCTTTCCTCAGGCGCAGAGAGACATCATTTTCGAGTTGAGAAGAATCGCTTTTGACGCAGAGTCCGACTCCAGTGGAATTTCAGGAGGGGGTCCCGAGAAACGCAAAGCGATGTACAGCAAGGATTACAAGATGCTGGGTTTCACAGTGAGTGTTAACTCTTGCTGTCAGACCAAGTAACTAATTGCCAGGTGGACCTTTTATCGTTACCCCTAATTTTTAGCATTCCTGTGTTTTAATCACTTTTTCGGTCCCGGGCCTGATTCCAAGCAGGATGTTAAGCTAACGTCTGGAGCCGTTGGGCAAAATAGTTCCAGGTGTTATATTAAAATCTTCTGCGACTATCAGAGCTGAGCCGCTCGCGTGTTGCGGCTACATACTGTAAAGTAACATCTCCTATACCTTTTTATACAGGAGACCTTCATTTGTGCCTTGCTAGAGGAGATCCGGTTATTCCATCCTAGCTCATTCTCCCCTAAAACAAGCCAATATTCCGAAATAAATACCAACTCTTAAGTGATTTTGCTTTCGTAAAATATTAGGGATGCACCAAAACCGATACTAGTATGAGTGCCGATACCGGCATTTGCACGTACTTGATACTCTTGCAATTGCCCCGATACTGGAAGCAAGCACCGGCCTAGTTGCCAGTATCAGAGGGGCTGGGGTGGCTGGTAGAATTCACTAACCGTAACCGCATTCTCCCAGGCCCCTCCGGCTGGCCACGTTGCAGCGAGCAGCCGCCGGCAAAGGTTGTAGAGAGGCCGTTCACTGGCACCCCAGCCTCATCTCGCAAAATCCCTTGAGGAATGCGGCTGGAGGTCCTAGCGAGAGGCGGCGTTACAACCTTGAACGCGGCCAGCCTTGCTTTAGATTTCTCTAAAGGGGTTATTCACTAACCTCCGAATTGCATGGATCAGGGAATTTCAACAGTCAGTGCAGTTTCAGGTCGATTCATTTATTCAATAAGCTGTCAGTTCGCGAAAAACAGGCGAATTGACAACGAAATACAGTACGATCGGGCTGCAACGAAATTGCCCCATAGAAGGGCCCTATTACATTCTTCACGCAAAAACACAGCGCAACGCGGGAATTTGTGCACCCAGCATTAAACGTTAACGCGCATAAATCAACGCTGGAATTACAATCCTCACACATTTTTCATCCGTCGAGCAATAACGTGCGTAAAACGGATGCACAAAAATGCGCGCGCAGGGTCGTTGCGTGCAGAAATCAGTGTGCGGACTGGTTTTTTTCACACGATTCAGCCAATCAGAATTAAGAACCACAATTGTCTCATGTTAAGTTTTTGCGCCTGTCAAAGTCAATCTGCGCATTTATGCTGCAGCAATAATAAATGCACACACAACTTCTCCATTTTATTGGTTTGGGTATGTGTAGAATGTGTAACTATACTTTGCTGTGTATTTTTTTTTTTTTTTTGCTGGTGTATTTGGTTTCGGCAGGTTGATAGAATTTGCCATTAACACCAGCTTTTAGGAGTTGCTAAAATTATGCGCGCAACGGCTGTGCGTTACAAACTGCGCATAGATTGTAATACCATCCGTGTACCAGCGCACAAACGCTTTTACGCTCACAATGTTAAGTATAGGACGCGCAAAGCACAGTAAGCTCGCGCAGGTTCACCCGCGGTATACGCGCGTTTGTTGCTTCTGACATTGTAATACGACGTCCAGCGCAAAGGGTTTTGCCCCTCGCGTTAATGCGTTTTTGCGCGGGTGCAAACGTATGCGCGAAGATTGTAATAGGGCCCAAAGACTATTGTGTTTTCATCTCTCAGAATGCCGAATTCCACTGAAATTGGGGCAAATTGCTCTGATTTTGGTGTTTCAATTCGACAGGTTTAAACAGGCAAATCCCATAGGTTTCAATGTAAAAAAGTCATCTTTACAATTTTTTTTAAAAAGACCATTTAGTCTTTTATTTTTTGCAAAAATCCTTTTTTTTTTTTTTTTTTTTTACGTCATTTTTGTTTTTATTTGTTTAAAAGACTTTTTTTATTTTGTAACCGGCCTTTTTATTATTTTAAAGGACTTCTTTATTGATTGAAACTCCTATTTGTAGACTTTTTTTCTTCTTTTTTTTTATTCAGTTCGGTGGAATTCGCCGATACCAATTCGGCGGTTATTGGTGCAATTCAGCGGTTTTCGCCAACATCCAATAACTACTTCGGCAACACCAATTTCGGTAAAATACGGTGACCATTCGCTAAATAGTGAACTCCCTGTATTTTCGGCGAAATGGAATCGCTGAAGTGAACCGGAATGCAAACCCCCGAAATTGATTCTTATTTATCTGAAGCATTATACTGTTGGAGGAATGCTGCATTATTGCTCCTCGTCCGATTCCTGCCGTTGTTGCTTCTTGCAAGCCTTTGGAGATTTGTGTACCTGCTCCTCTTTGGTAGCTTGCCTTACCAGTGCTATTAAATAGAGCGAAACGCATTTATCTGTGCTACGAAGCATAACAGAAATGATTATATACGTCTTTAGTTGTGGACTGAACTATTCTTATTAAATTTATATTGTTTTTGGTTTTTTTCCTCCCCCCCCCTTAGAATCACGTGAACCCGGCCATGGATTTCATTCAGACCCCTCCAGGGATGCTTGCGCTAGACAATATGCTGTATCTGGCAAAATGCCATCAGGACACTTATGTCAGGGTAAGGTGTGCTTTAATGGGACACTACCACTTACACACGCTGTAACAAGATTACTTGTGCATTAAAAATAAAACCACCTTATAAAACACATTATAAGACACCTTATGAAACACACACCGCTGTTCATTGTCTTTGTTTTGAAGTACTTGCATATAAAAAGGAAAAACAAAATTTTGATTTTTTTTTTTTTTTTTCCTCTCGTCTCCTTTTTCTGGATTTTTCGCAACATTTAACAGTTTTTATTTAATACTGTAGATTAGATGAACCATAGAAGTAAAGAGTTTAATAAGATGGAGGGAATGTTTAGATGAGGCTGTATGGGGCTGTTGTTCTTCAGGCTACTCAAGGTAAGATCTGGCAGCTGAATAAGATAAACAGGAAGCTTAAAAGACTTCTAATCTACCCCCTGGTGATGTCCTTTGAATACATTCCACACAATACAATGATGTGAGTCAGTGACTAACCCATTCACTCCATTCTATGGCCAAAGCCACACAGTGAGGACCAAGTGATGGAAAGATACTGGGGGGGGGGGGCTGTTTACAACACAAAATATCACACAATGGATGCACCCAGTGAACCATATAGAGAAAAATATCACACAATGGATGCACCCAGTGACACATATAGAGGAAAATATCACACAATGGATGGTGCATCCATTGTGACACATATAGAGGAAACTTTGAAATTTGCCAAAACCTGGCCTGTTAGGGGGACCTGAGGACCAGGCTTGGGAAACACTGCTGTAGAGGACAAGCTACTTTATTGATCCAGCAAAATGCAAATCTATCTTATGGGATCTTTATGCACAGTAGGGCTTGGCATCACAGTCCAGAATTCATGTTTGCATTCAAGACTTGGCATGGAATAAGTTATCGTTATTCTACAGTTTGGAGAATATGGTCGCTCACACACACACACACACGATAAACACACAACACTTTAAATTCAAGCCATTCTTTATGAGACATCATTCTAGAGCAGTGGTTCCCAACCGCAGTCCTCAAGTTCCCCCTAACAGGACAGGTTTGCAGGATATCTGAAGCACAGCACAGGTGATTTTGCTGCTCAGTGTTTGCAGGATTCAGTCTGCATTTCCCCAAGGTAATCCATAACACCTGGCCTGTTAGGGGTACTTGAAGACGGTGGTTGGGAACCACTGTTCTAGAGCAGGGATCTCAATCTCCAGTCCCCTAGATTTGAATTGCAGTCAATAAACTTCTGGGGGTGCTTGCAGGCTTGAACTCAATTTTGCTCCATAAAGAACTGACAAGAAAATAATTTTCCATTACTGGTAAACCGATACACGTGTTGAGTTCTTCACTTTGCAAGTAGTAAAGATGTCAGCTTCTTGTTAAGAGAAGGAAATCCTAGTTTTATTTCACTATAAATGACCTCGTGCTCTCTATTCCATTGACTCACTGTCTGCTTTTCCATTCCCCAATATGCTCTAAAGATCGTCCTGGAGAACAGCAGCAGGGAAGACAAACACGAGTGTCCGTTTGGACGAAGCGCAATAGAACTGACCAAGATGTTGTGTGAGATTCTACAGGTTGGGGAACTCCGTAAGTAAAATCATCATCACCTTCTTTCATACTGCAACTACAACTCAGCGCTGCGGAATATGCTGGCACTTTATAAATAAAGATCAATAATACAACCTAAACCCTTACAGGGTTATCCAAAGAGATTCGAATTGCTTGAGAAAGGTAACCGAACGCTGAAAATCAGCATTCGGTTACCTTTCCTGGCCATTCGGCTATCCAGAGAGCAGGCAATTCGCCAAATCCTGTCGAATTGCCTGCACATACGGTGACTGTTCGGTCCCTGTTCGAGGGCAGTGAAATCCCCATGAAAAAGCATTGCTTCGGCTATTCAGAGAACACAAACCAGTAGTGAAAGTTTCCCCTAATGCTCTGCCATTCGGTGGTTTCATTCGGCAAATTTATTCAGGAGAATCCCATAGGCTTCAATGTTAAAAAATATTCCCGTTTTAATTCAATATCTAATAAACCGTTCATTATAAAATTCTGCAGCAAAAAGTCTCTTTATTTATAGATTTTTTAGGATACTTTAAGCATTTTTCTGAATTTTTTAAAAAAATTTAAAAGTCCGATTTTTTTTTTTTTTTTTTTTTTTTTTTTTTCAGTTTGCTTATTTTTTTTTGTAACAGCCCTCTTTATTATCATTCCCTGGACCTCCTGTGAAAATTTCAGACATTTTCGCTCAGTAGTTTCTTTGCAAACAGTGTTTCTTTTTCCCAGATTCATACAAATGGTTTTTCTAATTTATTCACTGCCTCCTCTACGTCACAGCTGCTTCGGCTCTGTGTGATTCGGCTCCTGTTCGGCTCCTGTTCGGCTTCCTCGAAGGTTAATCCAGATGTTTTTGCTTGTTTTCAGCGTGCATTCGGTTAGTGTTCGTCAGGTTTGCGGCAGCTTTTCCCTGCAATTCGGGGACCCTGTGCTGTTTGCATTTCGGTGACCCTGCGGTGTATTCAGCAATCGGCAAAAGGAACCGAATTGAAGAGAACGAAAAGTCACCGAACGTGCGGTGACTTTTCGAATCTCTTTGGATAACCCTGTTGAAGTAGTGTTTCTCAACTCCAGTCCTCAGGACCCACTGACAGGCCAGATTTGCCTGACATCTGAAGCGCAGCACAGGTGATGTGATTTGTTGTTCAGTGATCCCTGATGAGGATTCAGTCTGCATTTCCCCCAAGGGAATCCTTAATACCTGGCCTGTTAGAGGGACCTGAGGACCGGAGTTGAGAAACTGCCTTAAAGGGACACTACCACTTACATAAGCTATAACTAGATTACTTGTGCATTACAAATAAAGCCACATTATAAAACACATGCTGCTGTTTATTTTCCTTTATTTGAAGTAATTCCATGTAAAAAGGAAAAATAAAGTTTTTTTATCTCCAGTTTCCATTTTGTTTATTTTTCCTATGATGCAACATTTACCAAAACCTGTGCAAGATTTTTACTTTGTGTCTGTGCTTTATCCTATACAGTATTTAACATTTAATGAGGTGGAGGATGGGATGTTTAGGTAAGGCTGCAGGCGGCTATTGTCCTGCCTCTACTACTAGAGACAAGAGCTGGCAGCTGAATGAGCTAATACAGGGAGCTTAAAAGACTTCTAATCCTGTCCTGTGAATACATCCCACACAATACAATGACTGACCCATTGTTTGCTCAATGACACACAGTGAGAAGCAAGGGACGTAAAGATACTGGGGGGCGCGCAGTTTGCAACACAAAATATCGCACAATGGATGCACCCATTGACACATATAGAGGAAAATATCACACAATGGATGCACCCAGTGATACATATAGAGGAAAATATCACACAATGGATGCGCCCATTGACACATATAGAGGAAAATATCACACAATGGATGCACCCAGTGACACGCATAGAGGAAAATATCACACGATGGATGCGCTCATTGACACATATAGAGGAAAATATTTTCTTAACATACAAGAGAAAAAACAAAGCACATGTAAGATATCAACAACATCAAATAAACACAATAATAAGGACATTTCATTTTTTTTTTGGTAGTAGTGACCCTTTAATCTAGAGCTCCACAACTGACTGATAAAAGGAGTATTAATTGCAGCCCTGTCTCAATCTACACTAAGCCATCTCAAACTGTATCTGCTCATACTGACAGCAGATCATCTTGTATCTCCTACTTCTGTCCTGTATAATGACCGCTTGCTCTTGTTTGCAGCTAACGAAGGACGGAATGATTACCACCCGATGTTCTTCACGCACGAGCGAGCCTTTGAGGAATTTTTCTGTATCTGCATTCAGTTGCTTAACAAGACATGGAAGGAGATGAGGGCCACCGCTGAGGACTTCAACAAGGTCTGCGTCACTGAAAATAGAAAAAATACATTCAGAAATTGATTTCTCTCCCACCCCAACATTAACCATGTCAGAATTAATGATTAAGGGCCTAGAGCAGGGGGAACGCAGGTTCCCGCTGTGGGCAGCTGGGACATTCCTCTAGCAGCCCTCCGAGCCCTGCGTGATGATCCCTCGCGTGCCCGCCTCCTCAGCCCTCTGAAGGGCTGTGATGCGGCCTACAGCCGGGATCTCGCGAGATCGCGTCACAGCCTTCAGAGGGCCCAGCTGAGGAGGCAGCTGCGTGCAGGAGCACGCCTGAGCTCGGAGGAACACGCTTTCCTGAGGTATGCAGGCTGGGTAAGTATATTTCTGGGGGTCTCTGCCTGGCTATAATTAATTCTGGGGGCGTGTTTCTGGCTGTAGCTAATTCTGGGGGCATGTGTCTGGCTAGAATTAGTTCTGGGGTCATGTCTGGCTAGAAATAGTTCTGGGGGCATGTCTGGCTAGAAATAGTTCTGGGGGCATGTGTCTGGCTGTAATTAGTTCTGGGGACATGTGTCTGGCTGTAATTAGTTCTGGGGACATGTGTCTGGCTGTAATTAGTTCTGGGGCAAGTGTCTGGCTGTAATTGTTTTTGGGGACACGTGTCTGGCTATAATTAGTTCTGGGGGCAAGTGTCTGGCTGTAATTAGTTCTGGGGGCATGTTTCTGGCTATAATAAATTCTGGGGGCAAGTGTCTGGTTATAGTTAGTTCTGAGGGCATGTGCGGCCCTCCGCTAACCTCCTTTCCCACAAAGTGGCCCCCGAGCCAAAACAATTGCCCACCCCTGGCCTAGAGAATAGGATGTAAATAAGATTAGTATCATAAGCCCAGAAAAATGTTACGTCCATCCAGATATACAGACAGAGCGCCACCAGAGTTCTGAAATCCGGAAGACGTTTTCAGAGTCTTCTGTACATAATTTTTACCTCCATGCCGCTCCTGACATCCTCCTTCCCTCTAGAGCAGTGTTTCCCAAACCTGTCCTCAGGACCCGCTGATAGGCCAGGTTTGCCAGATATGTGAAGCCAGATATGTGCCAGATATGATTTGCTGCTCAGTGATTGCAGGATTCAGTCCGCACTTCACCAAGGTGATCTGCAAAATCTGGTCTGGCTGAGGGTCCCGAGGACCGGTTTGGGAAACACTGCTCTAGAGATTCTATGTGGGCTACAGTGCCTCTGAGTGACTCACTGCACAGGGCCGGCGAGACAAAGGGTGACGTTGCACAGTGTGTCCCCCACAAAGTACTGTGCGGCGTCTCTCATCATGTATCTTGCTGGTACTGCTGCAAGATGTGCCTCGCAGCTTCCCTGCCTCATCTCCTCCTCCCTCCGGCTTTGAAATACTGTCCAGAGTCGTAAAACTGGGAAAATTTAGAAAAAAGGAAGACTTGAGGACTGACTAGTAAATGCATATTATTTATTAACTCTGATGGGGCTTTATTCCAACCATGGTGTAAACTAAACCAGAGCTGTTATAAAATATGCAAATCCTCAGACTATGGGATATATTCCCTAGTTGTCGATAAACGAACTACACAAAACATTCCACATATTATTATTTATTAAGCGCCAACACATTCCGCAGCGCTGTACAAAGGTGCAATGGGTAAAGACAGGACAATTCTACAATACATACAGGAGGTGTCTCCTGTAGCTAGTTTATCGACAGGAAACGCCATGCCATTCCTGCCGCAAACTTAGCTTGCAGCTCTGATGTAGCCGTTTACCTGTAAATGAGCGTCTCCTGTACTTATTATGGGAGACGTTAATTTGCAGCGTCGCGTGGACGCGCAGGGTATTCCAAAGATGCTTGCGCTTCCACCCGGGAGACGATATATCACTGAGAAATACCAACTCCTAAAAGCTGGTGTTGTATGACTTCGCATTTGCAAAATAATTTAACACTCTCTAAACCCCCCCCCCCCCCATTACATCCTATACTCGTCCCCGGGAACAGAGTGAGACTGGTAACAAATTGTTCCTAGTCTCCCTCCATAATCACTCCACGTCTCTGTGCGATCTCGCGAGAGTAAGATCGCAGCTGGGATGTGCAAAGCTCCATGGAGTCTTATGGACTCCACTAACTGATAACCACAGCAGCGCAGAGTGCGGAGTGCTGCTGCTGGTATCTGGCAGCTTTGCGCTGCGTTCTGGGGCGAGGCGATAAGATAGCACCTACCCCGGAATACTACAGTAAAATGGAGACGGTAAGGGAATATCTGCAGGCCCGCATTCTCCTGCTTGACGTCAACTACGGAATAGGGCCCTATAATGGCTCGGCTAAAGCGCTGCTTGAAGTTCACATCAAGGTTGGAATAGGGAGCTGGATTGGTTAAGTGTGAGATGGCAAAAATTACCAGGAATGGGACATCAGAAATCGGGATTAGTTCCCTTTGTGGGTTTTTCTTTTTTCTAGGACTTTGCCCCTGCTTATTTAAATAACATTGTTCTCGCTGTTTGTTTTGCAGGTGATGCAGGTGGTACGGGAGCAGATAACCCGTGCTCTTCCCTCCAAACCCAATTCCCTGGAACAGCTTAAAAACAAACTGCGCAGCTTGAGCTATACAGAGATTTTACGGCTGCGTCAATCCGAGAGGCTCAGTCAAGACGATTTCCAGTCTCCACCAATAGTGTGAGTAAAAGCTTGATCGCTCCTGGTCATCCCTCCTAACGTAATCCTACATGATCAGTTTAGTCACATGTTCGATTCTCTCCGTATCAAACTTTTATTTATTTTATAGTGAACTACGAGAAAAAATCCAACCTGAAATCCTTGAACTGATCAAGCAGCAGCGTCTCAACCGTTTATGCGAAGGGAGCAGCTTCCGCAAGATCAGCAATCGCAGGAGGCAAGGTAACGGCTGTGGTTGGAAAGGTAGAACGACGAGGGATCACCTATAGCAGGAATGGCGATCCTTGACATCCCAGATGTTTTGGAACTACATATCCCATGATGCTCTGGTGGCATTGAGGCTGGATGAGCATCATGGAATATGTAGTTCAGAAACATCTGGGCTGTCAAGGTTTGCCATCACCGGTCTACATTAACCAGATCCTTAGAGCATTGGAATAATGATCATTAGTCATGCATGTTCTCTATATGGTGATGGCATAAATAAGGGATACAAAACACAATGTAAATTAATTGGGGCATCAGTCAGTGATTCCATAATGCAATTGGTTTCCAGTAGCCAATGCAAATGTGTTTTTAACCTTTTTGGGTTAACACCTACGCTTCCACAGGGTATTCTATCCAAACAGACATTCTCTACTGAAATGGGGAACAGATCAGCTCATCATATAAACAGACGATGAGAGGCTGGTATTTATGATTTAGCATTTTTTCTTTCACTAAAACATCTATAGGAAAAATTTTAAGGGGTTATTCAGAGAGCACCGAAATTATATCCCCAATGCCCGTATTGCACCTTTGCAATCTGTAATGAATGCAGGGCCAGGCTTATTTTTCTCACCAGATGCACTTCGCGTACCTCCCCCCTCTGCCGGTCCCTCCATTGGCTTCCTGTACCGTTTCAGGATACAGTTTAAAATACTGACGCTTATGTTCAAATCACTCAATAACGCGACCCCCCCCCCCTTACATGTCTTCGTTACTTTGCAAGCACGTATCATCTAGACCAGGGTTTCTCAACTCCAGTCCTCGGGACCCGCTATAGGCCAGATTTTGCAGATCACCTTGGGGAAATGCAGACTGAATGCTGCAATCACTGAGCAGCTAATTAGATCACCTGTGCTGTGCTTCGGATATCCCACAAACCAGGCCTGTTAGTGGGTCCTGAGGATACGAGTTGAGAAACACTGATCTAGACCAGTGGTTCTCAACCTGTGGACCCTCAGGACCCACAATTGTCCTTGGTCATTAAGTCGCGACCCAAAAATAATTGAATTTCTGAAACCTAATTTATTCCTCACAACAACATGCGCAATATTCTACAATGTATGCACTTTTTAAACAATTTTGTAAACAAACAGGGATTTTTTTCCAAAATGGATAGTCATAGTGCGGTAATCACAGAACTAGTGAAAACGAAAGTGCTGTTGAGGCAAAAACACAATAAAATAAACTGTAACTGAAACATATGAAATTAATTAGAACTTAAGGGAAAGCTGGGGATGCTTCTTGCTCTTAATAAGTGTCTCAAAGTGTGGGGTGATGGTAGACAAAGCAATAATAATTTAAATCACTACTGAATGAATAATAAAATATTATAAAAAACGTAAACTCATCTGCTCCGCACTCCGCCATCTGTCTCTGCCGCTGCGCACATTATTTTTTCGCAGCAGCCTGCCCTCCCTGAGCCTACGCAATTTGCTTAGCTGAACGTTACGCTAATCGCATAAGATCAAGCTAGCCAATAGATTGAGAAGTCTGCAACGCACGTCCGGCACTGCCTACTTCCTGAACCTACGCTTTTCAGTGCCTCAGATACACTGAACAGCAATGGAATAGCTTTGACCAATGGGAAAACACCATTGGTCCAAGCCATTCAAAAAACGCCTCCATGGGAGGCTGGCCTATATAAATATACGTTGCTTCACTGAGGTTTGGATTATGCACAGTGGCTCCTGGTGTTGGTAATACAGAGCGTGCCACCAGTCACGGAGTCCCTTCCCACACCTCCCATTACAGATTCTTTCCCCATCCCACCTTGCCGTTAGAGTATCTTACCTGATGCAGCAGGTCCCAGATGGCGCCTGGGAACATTCAGAGGTAGCCATGCCGCCTGAGACCCGCTGCCGCAGTAAGATGCATCAGCAGGTCCCAGGCATTAGAGCGGCCTGGGGGCACTTGCCCCGTGACCCAGTCCGCCCCTGTTCACGACCCACTTTTGGGTCGCGACCCACCACTTGAGAAACCCTGATCTAGACAACTCCGGTCAGCTGTTGACCTACGCCTGTCCCTCTGTCTACACCTGTGCTGCCAATTCTCGCCTCCAAGACTTTACAATGGCAGCTTCGGGCCTGTGGAATGACTTACCTTGCCCTGTCAAACTCTCCCCTGATCTTCAGGCCTTCAAAAAATCCCTCAAAACCCATCTCTTCAGATTAGCGTACCACATCACTGATGCAACTCACCCCTCTACTCATCTACTCACACATGATTGAAGCTGCTTCTATGGCCCTTGACAAAGACCTGGTTGCGGGTCGAAACGTTGTTCTACTGTTGATGGAATAAAACCAAAAAATTTCTTGCTATATACTGGAGTATTTTTTCTTAATATTGCTTCTATGGCCCCACTATTCCCAAACCACTGGCACTAATGATCCTGACATCCAGTAAAACTCCCCTGGTCGTTCTCAACCCCAATCCCTCTACACCTCTTGTTTCCATCCTATGTCTGTTTATATGTATCTTATTCTGTTTGGTTATTGTAAAGCGCTGCGGAAACTGTTGGCGCTATATAAATAATGATGATAATGGTGCCCCCCAAGGTATTAAAGAAAGGGAACAGTAAATGAATCTAAAATACATAAAATTTATCACAGAATAAACGCAAAATATATCAGAGAAACGAAGAGATACTTAACTCACCATAAGGAGCAGCAAGAAAAAAAGAGAGGAGGAGCTACCCTCAGGGCGGCACTACATAGACTGTTGGGGAGGGATAGTCTGGGGAGTGTGCTAACCCCTGTTGTAGGGGAAGGTTTTGCATTTTATTAAATATGTTAAATATTCTTGCTGCCGAGGAGAAATAAATGAAAAGAGAAGGCAAATACTTGCCTCCGAGTCCTTACTATAATTTTAAATTTCCTTTAGGAAACTTTCACAATTACAGTGAGGAGCACATTGTGAACATCCCAAATATCTCTTACTGTAAATTAAATAGGTTTAGAAAAACAAACAGTGGTTCCTGACAGTGGTTTTTAATAACTTGGTAGTAAAGGGGTTAAATATGAGGGGTACTGTTGTGGTTTTGGGCTGCAGCTGAAATGTACATTTGATTCAGCACTGCATTTTTGCATATGAGGAATCTCTTACAGCTTTCTGGTTGTCGCATCCATAGAGGACTGTGCCGGATGCTTTTCCTGATATGTTTTGTTTCTGTGTTTTGTTACAGAGAGGTTCTGGTTCTGCCGGTTGGCTCTGAATCATAAGGTTTTGCACTATGGTGACCTAGAGGACAACGCACAAGGAGAGGTGCCCTATGAATCATTACAGGAAAAGAGTAAGAGCCACAGCTTGACTTTTTATATTTGCTCTTTGACCATTCGCTCGCTGTTAAATATAATAATAATATCAAATCAATATTCCTATTCATAGTTACCAAAGCATGGATCCCAGAAAACATCTGTCATTTCTCTCATATAACCAAGAAAGGCGCAAAAGCAGCGCTACGCTATAGCGGAGATAATTTAAGTCAATCACACAGAATGTGGTACTTCAAATGTATCTGACGTGTCTTTTGTTCAGCCAGGTCTTTTATTAATTGCAAACAATAGAGCCTAGGCACTACTCACAAAAAGTGGGCAGGAGGGTGGGAATCCTTGCTCGGCGACTACAACTTCAAGACAGCATAAAGAAACTCCAAAAACCCACGTAATAAATCAAAAGTGGATTTATTCCAGCACCAACAAGGACGACGTTTTGACCAGAACTGGTCTTTGTCAAGTCAAGACTTGACAAAGACCTGTTTTGGTCGAACGTCATCCTTGTTGGTGCTGGAATAAATCCACTTTTTTTATTTAATACGTGGGTTTTTGGAGTTTCTTTATGAGGTCCTTTTATATAAACTCAGATAAATTTATAACCAATGAGATTGTTCCAACAACAGACATAGTTTATCTCTGCCCCGCAACAAGGATATGATGTAACCGCCAATCACGAAACCGATCGCATCAGAGTTAAAATGGAGCGGATACATTTTGCCACGTCTGAAATTGGTAAACTTAAACACATCTGGTTTACATTTTAACTTTTGGAGTAACATACAAAAGGAGGGAAGTGAGAACCATAGGGAGAACCATAGCCCATCTGTATTAGACCATGCTTTTCAAACTAAATGGGGCATATTAACTAAGGTATGTATTTGAATCACAATATTTATATATTCATATAGGAAATTAAATCGATAATTATTTCTTTTCACTCGCATGATTATATTGACAAATCCCATATCGTCCTGTGAACTCGCTGTTTTGATTTTATTTTTTTCTGTCTCTCCTTTCTCCTCCAGTCCCTGTCGCAGACATTAAGGCCGTCCTCACAGGAAAGGACTGCCCACATATGAAGGAAAAAAGTGCCCTGAAACAGAATAAGGTGCCTCTAGTGATGTGTTTCAGTGATTAACTTTTCGTCTCCGTTCCTCCGTTGCATTTTACAATTACTTTCAAATCTGTAATGCCAATATTTTCAATTTTGTCTTTGTTGGTTTTTTTTTTAGTTTTTTTTTTTTGCTTTGCAGGAAGTGTTGGAATTGGCTTTTTCCATTCTATACGACCCCGATGAGACATTGAACTTTATAGCACCGAATAAATATGAGGTAACCATCCGATGTTAAGAAAAAAGGAATTTAAATATGCTTCATGGACGGGAGAATAGCGTTCAACGTGTAAACAAAATTGAGGCTGCCCAAAAAAAGGATGGTCAAAAAATTTAATAAATAAATAAGAATATTGAGAATGAAGATCCTGACTCGGGGCTATATTACATTCTTAATGCTAACGTTAGCGCTCAGCTATGTGAGTGTTATCGCTAGGTTAAGTGGCCCTAGCGTTGGCCGCCCATATTACATTCCGAACGCTAGCGGCTTAAATCGGAGATTGCGCTCGTTTGCCGAATTTACTGTACTTTGCGCTCATTATGCTTAACATGGGAAGCGTAAACCGTTAAGACTTTGTAATCCTAACGCTAATTACCGCACCGCTGCGGTTAACTGAAAAGTTAACCACAGCTAGAAGCTGGTGCTAACTGATACGTCTTCTGCGGAATCAATCAGCATCAGCTTAAAATCCCCCCAAAAATCAGATACTCGCCTCTCATCCAGCGGCGAGAATGGCAGCTAGATCCACCACTTCTGACTGCCGGGAGCAGCGTGAGACTGTGGGGGGGAAAAAGTCCCCAATCTCCCTCCATGATCACTCCGCGGTCCTGCAGGATTTCGTGTGAGGCGAGATCCTACAGGTCATGTGACCCAGCAGTCGATGCCTCAATGGAGTCCTATGGATCTCAGGAGGGATGCGTTGGGCGGTGCGCTAGTGCTGTCACAAGTATCCTATGGGTTTCCGCTGCATTACGGGGCAGGCTGCTAAATCATTGGGTTTTTTTTAATCCTTCAATCTATTCTCCTTTATTGTTTTTCTGTTTTCCCTCTCTTAGTACTGCATCTGGATTGACGGGGTGAATGCCCTGCTCGGGAGGGAGATGAGCAGCGAACTGACCCGCAGCGACATGGATACCCTGCTCAGCATGGAGATGAAGTTGCGTTTACTGGACCTGGAGAACATCCAGATTCCCGAGGTGCCTCCTCCCATCCCCAAGGAGCCTAGCAGCTACGACTTCGTCTATCACTACGGCTGACCCAGCGTTTTGTCGATGGAGAACACGCACAACCACTAACTAGGGAAGGATCTCTCATTACCCAGCTGTGTTTAACAAGCCACGGTCTGCTTCTGAAAAGGAGGGGTAGATTCACATTGCTCTCGACCCCCGCCAGCACCCACAAGCCCTGTCTTCAGCAGAGTTCCTGCTGGATAGGTCTCTGTAGTGAATCTCCAGTTCCTTGAAGAACAAGGAGCATAGCGGGTTCCTGCGGGTACGTGCGGTGCTTTGGTGAGCAGACCCTGGCTTCCCTTGCTCCCCAAGCTCCAGAAACATTTCAATCTACCGAGGTACTGACTAAGGATATGTAAACTAGCTGCACTGACACAGAGAGAGTTCTAGATTGATATAGTTCTATTTTTGCCTTAAAGATTTCATTTATTACCCAGAGCGCATTGAGCTGCCGTCCGTCGCCCCGTCTCCGACGACGGAGCCGCATATCGCATCATAGTAGTTTTTAAAATCTGAGCACAATCGGTTTACGTACTTTTATTTCATACTGTGACATTCTCGTTCCGCTGGAGACAGAGGTTTGTCTGTGACCGATGAAACCTTTTGCTCCGTCCTGCATGAAGGAGACTTATAGGCTGCTTTCCATTGAATGTGTACGTACGAAAAGCCTACTCTCCGCCCCAGGTACGAACTTCTCCCCACATGTGAACTGCCAATGTAAATATCCTTAAGCGAGATCTATTATGTGCCGGGAAGATATAACTGGCTGC
This sequence comes from Leptobrachium leishanense, assembly GCA_009667805.1. Lineage (NCBI taxonomy): Eukaryota > Metazoa > Chordata > Amphibia > Anura > Megophryidae > Leptobrachium > Leptobrachium leishanense. The sequence goes on along the minus strand of CM019074.1, from coordinate 39,919,797 downwards.
CGTTCAGAATGTGTAATGTTACTAATAAAATTATTAGAACAAGTGCTTTATCTTACATGTAGACCTGGCGTGTAATAACAGAAACCATTCTGACCACATGTGCAACATGCTTGTGTCTGCGTGAATCGGGACACTGACTGCTCCATGAATAAGTCAAAAAACATATAGCCGGGCACCTGCAACTCCAAATATATATATATACTGCACCAGCCGACGTTCCAACGGACCGGGGTCACCAGTTCAGATGTGGACAGCAGGAATAGAAGAGGGGCTGGTTACACAAGGCTTTGCGGCAGTGGGAACGTTTATTAGAGGAGCAGCAACGTTTCGGTCCTAGTCCAAGGACCTTTATCAAGCTGCGGCTTGAAAGGTGCAGAGAACAGGACCGAAACGTTACGTAGACTAAAAAAAGATGTGCGTCCATCGGGATCAACCTTTCACACATCACTTTTTTTTTTGGAGAAAGGATTTTACCAGGAAGGATACATTGAGATTTCTCTCGTTTTCAAGTATGTCCTGGGTGGTGAGTATGTACCGTTAGGTGTCTTGCCCAAGGACACTTACTGGAGAGGTGCTCCTGGGGATCGAACCCATGACTCCACAGGCTCTCTCCATGCAGAGCAGTGATGTTACATCTACTCCACCCAGTCAATCCAAAAGACGGCAAAAATTCCAGTCTGAAGCGCTCGCCAATATGCAACATACTAGGTAAAAATTGAGGAATTTTCCTATTTCCATGATGGAAAGTTTGAATTTTAAGACCCGGACAACCGTGCAGTAAATAAGACACGGACAACCAGAGGAAGCTTTAATGAAGGAACAGTCTATAGGGAAGGAACCAAAGGGGGGGGAAAAAAATACTCACCTCCGAGTCCTTATTAAAATTAGAACTTTCCGTCATGGAAATAGGAAAATTCCTCAATTTTATCCCAGGACTCGGAGGCTCCTATTTTGCCAATTCAAAGCTGGGCAACAACTGTCTCTGTCCAGTGTCTCAGAGGACGTACAGTTGTGTTCAAAATTATTCAACCCCCAATGCTGTAAAGGGTTTTAGGGAATTTAGTGTACATTTGTAATTGTATTCAGAATGAAATCCTACAAGGACTTTTTAAAGAACCATATGCAACTAAAATGACATCAATTGGTTTTGTAATACAGTAGTAAATGTTTCTTTTGTGAATTCTTCATTGACACAATTATTCAACCCCTTAAAGACTACCACTCTGAAGAACAGAGGTTCATTCAAGTGTTTTCAATCAGGTATTGAAAACACCTGTGGATGTCACGGAGCAGCAATAAAGCATAATAAGCACCAATTAGGCAGCTTTAAAATGACTGTGATACTCAGCACCTTCTAGACATTTACTGGTGTGGTTACAAACATGGTGAAGTCAAGAGAATGGTCCAGGAAGACAAGAGAAGAGGTGATTACTCTTCACAGGAAGGGCAATGGCTATAAGAAGATTGCAAAGATGTTAAACATACCAGAGAGACCATAGGAAGCATCATTCGCAAATTCAAGGCAAAGGGCACTGTTGAAACGCTACCTGGTCGTGGCAGAAAGAAGATGCTGACTTCGACTGCTGTGCGCTACCTGAAGCGTAGAGTGGAGAAAAGTCCCCGTGTGACTGCTGAGGAACTGAGAAAAGGTTTGTCAGATGTGGGTACTGAAGTTTCAGCTCAGACAATACGGGGCACACTGCGTAATGAAGGCCTCCATGCCAGAACTCCCAGGCGCACCCCCTTGCTGTCTCCAAAGAATAAGAAGAGTCGACTGCAATATGCCAAAAGTCATGTGGACAAACCACAGAAGTTTTGGGATAGTGTTCTGTGGACTGATGAAACAAAATTAGAACTGTTTGGGCCCATGGATCAACGCTATGTTTGGAGGAGGAAGAACAAGGCCTATGAAGAAAAGAACACCTTGCCTACTGTGAAGCATGGCGGGGGGTCAATCATGCTTTGGGGCTGTTTTGCTTCTGCAGGTACAGGGAAGCTTCAGCGTGTGCAAGGTACCATGAATTCTCTTCAGTACCAGGAGATATTGGATGACAATGTGATGCAGTCTGTCACAAACCTGAGGCTTGGGAGACGTGGACCTTTCAACAGGACAATGATCCCAAGCATACCTCCAAGTCCACTAGAGCATGGTTGCAGATTAAAGGCTGGAACATTTTGGAGTGGTCATCGCAGTCACCTGTCTTAAATCCGATTGAGAACCTCTGGTGGGACTTAAAGAAAGCAGTCGCAGTGCGCAAGCCTAAGAATGTGACTGAACTGGAGGCTTTTGCCCATGACGAATGGGCGAAGATACCCGTAGATCGCTGCAAGACACTTGTGTCAAGCTATGCTTCACGTTTAAAAGCTGTTATAACTGTAAAAGGATGTTGTACTAAGTACTAAGATTGAATGTCACTTGGGGGTTGAATAAAACTGATAATTATGTGAGCACAGAAAAGACATTTGTGGTTATTTCATTATAAATGTTATGTTTTATTTGTCTGACCTACACGTGCCTCTTTGATTTAATTGTAAGCAAGATGACTGAATGATCAAAATCAATGTCAAACTGGCCAAAACACTCAATTTCAGTGGGTGTTGAATAATTTTGAACACAACTGTACATAGAAAAGACGAGCAGTAGATTCCCTCGACCAGTCCGCGGACCGCATGACGTCCTCCAGGCGACAGCCAGCCGCCACCGCTGAGGAAACCATGGCGGCCCGGACCAAGTGGGCCCCATAGGAGGCGGTATCGACCCTCGTCAGCTCCAGCAACCAGCGCACCCATCGAGCCAAGGTCGCCGAGGCCCCTGGGCGATGCGGGACACGGAAGGACAGGAACAGGGGGGAAATGGACCCAGTCCGAAAGCCCACAAGGCGGCTCTCATAGAACCTGAGACATCTAACCGGGCACAACAAAGGACGGTCCGGGTAGGACGGAAAAAACACAGATGAAATAGAGGTCTTAGTACGTCTAGACACATCAAAAGTGACACCGTCCGGGCCAAAGGAACGCAAAGGGTAATCCAGGGCCCGAACATCACCCACACGTTTACAGGAGAGTAAACAGAAAAGCATCGCCAGTTTCGCCGACAACTGCCGTAGGGACAGATCCCCGTTATCCGGCCAGGCCTCCAGGAAACTTAACACCCGGGAAACATCCCACGTGGAGGAATACCGAGGGGGGGGGGTCGTTTGAAGCGAGCTCCCCGCAACAGACGGCAGACCAGAGGGTGTTGTCCTAGAACCACTCCGGCGAAACCAACATGACCCGCGGACATGGCCGATCGGTATACGTTCAGGGTGCGAAAAGCCAGTCCAGAGATGCCAGAAAGTCCAATGCCGAATTCAGAGATGCAGAAACGGGATCTTGATGTAGTCCCATACACCAGTCAGCCCATCTGCCCCAGGCAGATCCGTACGCACTCCGGGGGCCCATGCTTGTAATAGAAGTTCCCCAGTCCGGATCGAAATCTCTTGGCTTTGCCAGGCAAACTGGAAACCAGCCATGCCAGAAGATCCAGAGTGCCGTCCGCCATCAGAGGGTGGGGTGCGTCCGCTGCGTCTCGAAGGAGGTCTGACCGGCGGGGTAGCAACCTGGGGACATCGATCGCAAGTTCCAGGAGGGTCGGGAACCAGGGCTGAGTCGTCCAAAAGGGAGTAATCAGGACCAGTGTTGCTCCTTGTGTCCTGAGTTGATCCAGCATCCGAGCAATCAGGGGGAAAGGCATAATGACGGGACTCGGACCAATCCTGCAGGAAGGCATCCACTGCCAGAGTGCCCGGATCCGGTCTCCAGCTGAAGAACTCCCGCAGCTGGGCGTTCAATCTCGAGGCAAACAGATCCCAGCGGAGAGGTCCCCATAGTGAGTGAAGTTGATCGAACACTGAAGACGGTATCCGCCAGTCGCCCGAATCCGACAGGTGACGAGAATTCCAGTCGGCGATTCGATTGGAGAGGCCCGGGATGAACTGGGCTTGAACCCAGAGATCGTGTCGAAGGCAGTACCCCCAGAAGTCGGAAGCCATGAGCGACAGAGATTCCGATTTGGGGCCCCCAATGGCATTGATATAACGCACTACCGGGAAGTTGTCCAGACGAAGGAGGATCAAGCGATGTGGGGAGTTCCGTGCGAAACAGCGTATGGCGAAGAATCCCGCCAGTAGTTCCAGGACATTGATGTGTCGGGTCTGTTCTGTGGTAGACCATCGTCCCCCTGTCTCCGCACCGTCGCAGTGGGCACCCCATCCGAGGCCGCTGGCATCAGAGTCTATGGTGAGAGTCGGGGGAGGAGGAAACAGGTGTTTGTCGTTCCAAGACGTCATCTGGGAGTGCCACCACGTCAGATCCGATCAGGCGTCTTCCGTCAGGAGCACCATATCCGAGTAATCCGAACCTGCTCGGAGGGAACGGGCCTTCAGGCGTTGGAGGGCCCGATAGTGATGGGGAGCTGGTACGATCGCCAGTCGTGCTGCCGCCAGAAGACCTACTACCCTGGCTAAAGTCCTCAGAGTAGGCGCTGAGTGTCGGAGGAGAGAGGAAGTTTCCTTGCGGATGGTCCGAATTTTGGAGGGAGGCAGGAACAATAATAGGTCGTGGGAATCCAGGAGAAAACCCAAGAATTCGATGCGGTGTGTTGGAGACAGTAGGGATTTCTCCACATTGATCAAGAAACCCAGTTCTTGCAGGAGGGAGATTGTCCATTGAAGGTGCGTCAGAAGTGTGTCCCTAGACTCGGACATCAGGAGGATGTTGTCCAGGTATATAATCAGGCGGACCCCTCTGGTTCGCAGGGAAGCGACCACCAGCTTCAGTAGCTTTGTGAAGCACCCTGGTGCTGATGAGGCCGAACGGGAGGCACGTGAACCGCCACACCCGATCTTGCCAGAGGAACCTGAGGAAGTCCCTGTGGGCCAAGCAGACCGGCACCGTCAGGTAGGTGTCCTTCAGGTCCAGTTTGACCAACCAATCGTCCTTCCAGAGGACGTGGCGTAACATGTGAATACCTTCCATCTTGAAATGGCGGTAAACGACCGATAGGTTCAACTGTTTCAAGTTGATGACTAGGCGGAAACCACCGCCTTTTTTTGGCGACCAAAAACAAAGTGCTGAGAAAACCGTCCGTGGACGAGTGGGCGGGTTCGATCGCCCCTTTGGACAACAGGTCCTGAATCTCCGCCTGCACCAGTAAATCCTGCGCGTGCGCAAAGTGGAGCGGCGGGGGGTTGTGTCCGTGTAGGTGTGTCCAGAAAGTCTATAGAGAAACCCCGTATCATGGCCAGGACCCACGCATCGGTAGTGAGGCGCGACCACGCGTGCGCAAAGTCGGTCAGCCGACCCCCAACCCTTACCCCTGACGAAGGGATAATCTGAAAGGTGCTCACCTGAGGGTCTTCTATAGGAGGATCTGCCTCCTCTGTAGACGTTTCCGCGCCATGGTCTGGCTCTGGATGGAAAAAATCGTGAGCCGGACCTGGGGTTGTCGGCAGCACAGCGGGTGGAGTTGAAGGCGGGGCCAGAGGTACGGAAGTAACCCGCTCGGCCGGCAGAGCGACCCCTGCCTCTGCCGGCCCTGTGAGAGACCCGTCCTGGGAATACGCGTTTCATCGTGGCCTCGGCCTTGTCCAGCATAGAGAAAGACCCTACATATGTGTTGAGCTTCTTAGCAAATGGGTCGCCAAAGAGTTGGCCTTCAGCTTTGGCGCCCAAGTCGGTAGCGGCCATGTGGGTCAGGTTTGTATCCATTTTTAATAGGATAGTCTTTCTGCGCTCTGATGCTAATGCAGCGTTCGCGTTACCTAGCAGACAAAGGGAGCGCTGCAGCCATTCCTCAATTTCTGAGGGATCCAGTTGGAGCTCCGTTAATTTAGCGTGGTTAACGATGTCTAGGGCTTTAACTAAAGGGCCAGCCGTGTCAAGCAATTTGTCTTGGCATGTCTTTATGGCAAAATCTATGCCTTTCTTAGCCGACCAACCTTTGTTGGCGACGAACTGCTGGAATGCTTCATCCACCTCAGGGGTGATACATATTTTACCAGCAGTGGTGGGCCGAGGGCATTCTGCCCGCAGGTTCAGTCTAGTTCCCTTGTCAAGAGGGCAGCGCGGATTAAACATGGGATTTCCCACTGGGTCGTAGATCGTATCCCCAACCTGCATAGGGGGTGGCTCCTCCATAAGGTCCTCATCATGGACCGGGGCGTATAATGTAATGGAGTCATCTCCCTCATCGCCCTCAGGATCGCCTTCCCCTGAACTTGTCCCTCTTGGGACGAGACTCCAGGGTGATGCCTTGGGTCTCTTGTTCTCTGCCGCATTGGGTGCCCCGCGGTCAGGGGCTCTCTTGCGAGGATCCGACTCGCAATACAATAAAGGCATTGCTGTGGGGTTGCCAGCCCCTCCATAAGCACCAGGTGGACGTGGGATATGGGGATCAATATGCCCTAAGGCTGAGGGGTCTAAGACCCTTTGAGGGGAGGCGTCCTGTAATTGTTCCCAGGGTTGGGAAGGTTCTGAGGCTTGGGACACATTCCCTTGCAGGAAAGCGGAGCAGGAGGCTATTTGGGGGGGGCGCTTGCAGGGCAGTCACTGCTTCCGCCATGGAGCGTCTAAAAGTGTAGTGCATGTCTGCTACAGCCGCAGACATGGACTCGGTAATTGAGCGGAGGGAGGCCTCGAGGGCCGCAAATTTCGCTGAGGAACTAGAGCGCTTGTGTTTTTTTGGTAAAGGAGGGGTATTCCCCTCAGGGGCAGCCGCTATGTGCATGGAGCTACTCTCCGATCTGGAGCCCCGGGAGGGAGAGTGAGACGCGCTGCGGTGGGAGTCTGACATCGCTGTACCTTGCTTTAGTGATCGGATTCGAGCAGTAAATGGCGGCCAGCGTGAGGGAGGTGGGCGTGGTCTTATGCCGTCGCTGGAGGAAGAGGGCCTCAAGCGGGAAGCCCGCGAAAACTGGTGAATGCACGCAGGCGGGAGCAAGCAAAAATGACCCGAATGAACGTGGATACGTCCGAGCGGGGTTAAAACAGTGCACGAATGGCGGGTCAGACGCAGGGACCTAGTTGGTCTCCCGGTAAGACCCGGTTGGGAGCGCCGACCCCCGCGGCTAACAACGGAGGGTAGCGGCGTCCCAAAAATAGCAGAGTGTGATTATCTAAAAAGAAAATGTAAAATATCAGCTAGATACACATGAAATTGTAGGAGAAATATATAAAAGCAACTTATCTGTCTGAAGAGCAGCAAAGAAAGAGGAGGAGCCTATCTCTGGGCGGGACTAAGTTGACAGACTGGGAGAGGGTGTGGGCGTGTTTACCCCTGTTGTTGGGGAAGTTTTGTTTTTTCATACTGTTAACTCTTTGCTGCTATGAAGAAAGTAAAGAAAGAGATGGCAAAATAGGAGCCTCCGAGTCCTGGGATAAAATTCCTTCTTGACCCCGGAATGGCGTCAGATTTCTCCTTGGATCAAGCAGCTTTTACCCACACATTAAATATTATAACCCTTAATATTATGTTTTTGCAGGAAGTCAACCAGTCAGTGTTTAAAAGTTTGTACAGTCTCTGACCCAACCACCTCAACAGGCAGAGAATTCTACAGCTTTATTGTTCTCACTATAAAATAACCCTTCCTATGCTTTAGGCTGAATTTCCTTTCGTCCAGTCTAAATGGGTGACCACATGTCCTGTGTATAGTCCTGTTAATGAATAGGTTTCCAGACAATGGTTTATAATGGCCTCGTATATATTTATATAATGTTATCAGATCCCCTCTAAGGCCCTGTATATATTTATATAAAGTCATCAGATCCCCTCTAAGGCATCTTATAGATTTATATAAAGTTATCAGATCCCCTCTAAGGTCCTGTATATATTTATATAAAGTTCAGATCCCTCTAAGGCCCCGTATATATTTATATAAAGTTCAGATCCCCTCTAAGACCCTTATATATAGTTATCTGATTCCCTCTAAGGCCGCATATATATTTATATAAAGTTATCAGACCCCCCTCTAAGGCCCCGTATATATTTATATAATGTTATCAGATCTCTTCGAAAGGCCCCGTATATATTTATATAAAGTTATCAGATACCTCCTAAGGCATCGTATATATTTATATAAAGTTATCAGATCCCCTCTAATGCGCTGTATATATTTATATAACGTTATCAGATCCCCTCTAATGCACCGTTTCTCTATTAAGCTTGTTAGCCTTTCCTCATAACTTAAATCTTCCATTCCCAATAAACTCTGCCACTGTTGCTTAGCTTTGTGCGACCAGTCCCTCTTCTTTTCCTGCTCCTTGTATAAGGTCTGGATCGCGCTGTAGCCAGTGTTAGTCTTACATCGGCTGACTGGGAACTTTTGTTTTCTAGTTGGCCTGTGCTTTATGACCATTGTAGCTCAAGGCGCACTTGCCCGCTTTGCACAATGGCCAAAATACATCTGTTACCATTGACTCTGGATCTGATTAGGGATGTGCGCTTCGGGTTTCGGAATTTTCACGAAATTTCCCGATTCGTGTTTTCGGATGCGGCCGAATTTCCGAAAATTTTTAGATCCGAAAATGGCAGATCCGAAAAGTTTTCCAAGCCGAAACGAAATATTTTCGGAATTTTCGAATGGACTTGAAATGTGTCAAATCGAAATTTATTGCTTTGAAGCAAGGAGAACAGATGTTCCGAAAAAACGAAAATTTCCGAACTTACGAAAAGTCGATACAAAAACGAGCAAAGTGACACGAAAATACGAAAAATGGTCGAAATTCAGAAAACATGTACAATTCCGAAAAACGAAAATTTCCGAAATCACGAAAAGTCGATACAAAAAACGAGCTAAGTGACACGAAAATATGAAAAATGGTCGATATTCCGAAAAAAAAGTACACGAAAAAAGAATCGAGCCGAACCGAATCGAAACAGAAATCGGTCGAAGCGAGCCGAATCGAAAAGTTTAAAAATCCGAAAAATCTAACCGAATCAAACCGAAAAAAAAATCGGTGCACAAGCCTAGATCTGATGTTCCACGACCATGTGGGATATTAGATCTGTGCAGGAGCAATGATGAAGATTTAAGTGGTGGTATTGAACTATTTTCTACGGACACAATGTTCTCCCCTGCAATATAAACCACTTATATCATTGATGGAAAACCTTGGCACTCCATATGTTTCTAAACTAGATGTCCCGTGATGCTCAGTCAGTCTTAACGCTGTGTGAGCATCATGGGGCATGCAGTTCTGAAACCTCAGGGGTGCTGCGGTTTGCCAGCACTGGCTTCTCATCCTTTAACGCTGGGATCAACAACCTTGACCCTCCAGACGTTTTGAATCTACATCTCACATGATGGTCAGGTACGCGATAGGTTGGCAGAGCCTCATGGGAAAAGTAGGGCCAAAACCTATATGGGGCCAAGGTTGCTGACCACTGCTGTAGTAGAAACATAGAAAAATGTCGGCAGATAAGAACCTTTCGGCCCATCTAGTCTGCCCAATTACATGGATACTTTACCTGGATTTATCTTTTGTTTAGGATAGACCTGCCACATGGGAGTTAACATAAATAGCTTGTGTGAAGGGGTTAAACTGGGGATCTAGAGCTGTGGCCCCTCAGATGTTGCTGAGCTGCAAATCCTTGGATTCTCTGGCCTTCTGTTTCAAGCCACGAATTCAGGGAAATGTAGTCCATCAACATATGGGCCCAGAGTTTGATATCCCCACTTTAAATGTTCCTTGAAAATCTCTGAGAAGCCTTTAATTCAACAGCATAACTCACAAACTACTCAGAACATCACTGGCCAAGCGCTCCTCTCCTCTTGTCTATAAATCCATATGTGATATAGATTGTATGTACCTTCAGGAATCAGGTCCTCCAATCCTACCGTCACAACACAAGAAACGGACTGCCTGCACATAGGCCAACCGCCTTACAAATATTAATACGATACCAATTAGTGGGTACTCGGTGGGTCCCGGCGTGACCAACTCCCCAGGGCATCCAGAGAAAACAGGTGGGAGCCAGGTACAATCCAGTTATAAAGGCAGTCCTTTGGGAGAGAGAGACGGCAATGTTTCGGCTGCAGGTGCGGCCTTTTTCATGGCTTGATAAAGGCTGTATATAGCAGCCGAATCCTTGCTGTCTGTAATAAAAAGTGGATTGTGCTGGCTCCCATCTGGTTTCTCTGGCTCCACTCCCTGTGTATGATCTTTTTTTTCAAGTTATGTATCATTCAAATGTTTTATATCCACATTCACTTTATTGAATATCAATTTGTTCCTTGTCCGGCACAATCCAAGACGTTACTGGCTGACAGTGACATAACACGTAACTATTAAGGCGCTGTCACCATGCGTGGCTACGGAGGACAGCTGTTCGAGCTTTCAAGTCTGGGTTGCGGCCATCTTTACCTTTTGCTGTATTTTATGGATTAAAAGGTAGGTTTTTTTACCAAAATAATTCCACAATTGGGGTGTAGGACAGCAGGGGTTCATAGTTAACCTCACATTTTTTTATTTTCGTTTGGTATTAAAAAGAGACTCTACGAAAAATAATGTTTCCATCGTTTTTAGCGGAACTTTTTCCACATCCCAAGTTTGCCTTCAACGCTCTTTTGAGTGTCAGCCTTTTTATCAGAAGCCTCTGCAAAAAACACACAAGAAGAACAGATGTGGATCAATTGATACAGGGGCAACACAAGCCAGATGTTTCATAGCAACACCTGTGCTTTTGTACAAAAAATGGAGCCAGGAGACACTGGTAGGATGTTGGATCACCTCACCTGGCTGTTCATGCTACAAACCCTAAAGTTCCCACCACCCTTCTGCAATGCCCTGACTGATCTCTAGGACTACCATGGGGCCCAGCTTCGCACCCCTGGTGCAGGCCACTGTCAATTTATCTTGCATAAAGGGACACGTCAGTGCTGCCTCCTCTCTCCATTTGTATTTGCACTATGCATAGAATCCCTTTTATCTGCAATCAAGCTCCGTCCACAAATATCTGGAATGTCCGTTCAGTCCCCTGAATACAAAGTAGCAGCATACACACAAGTTCTTTATGAGGTCATTGATAAAAACACTGCAAAAAAAGAATAAGAGAATAACAGAAATGGTACAATAACACGACTTAAGTTACAGTTACAAGTTTTTATAAAGCGCTAACAAGTTCCGTAGCACTTAACAATAAGCACCATGCATAGTTGCATACGATGAAAAAAAGACGTGCGTCCATCAGTTCAGCCTTTCACACATCACCTACTGCTGTTGAACCAAAAGAAGGCAAAAAACCCAGTCTGAAGCGCTCGCCAAAATGCAACACACTGGGCAAAAAAATCCTTCTTGACCCCAGATGCCGTCAGATTTCTCCTTGGATCAAGAAGCTTTTACCGACCTATTAAATATTATAACGCTTAATATTCTGTGTCTGCAGGAAGTCATCCAGTCGTTGTTTAAGGCTAGGGTCAAACGAACGCATTATTCGCAGCGACCGTCAAAAAGTGCATCCGAACGCATTGACGTATTTTTTCACGGAATGCGCGAAAACGGTCATACGATGCGCATTTTCGTGCGTGGTTTGTTACGGATCCAAACCGGGAAACTTTGGGTGTCTGGACGTTATGTTGGCCGGACATGAGCAGCGTCTGACGTCTCCTAATCACGCACACTCGCCGCTATGCGGGCGCAGCGCACTCTGTACGTCAGTACTAGTGGTTCTGCGTTCTCGATTAAAAATATGTTCGTTTGCCGCTTGCGTTGCGCAGCCGCACTTTCGTGCGGCCGTACTTCGTATATTGCCCGTCACTGCCCATCATTTGCTGCTACTGTGGCCGTGATTAATGCCTAAACGCACGTTAAAAATGCGTTAGTCTGACCCCAGCCTAAAATTCTGTACGGTCTCTGACCCAACCACCTCAACAGGCAGAGAATTCTACAGCTTTATTCTCACTGTAAAATAACTCTTCCTATGCTTTAAGAGGGGGGTTGAATGTGTCCTATATACAGCGCCAATGGTAAGATGTGTTGAAAGTGTTACCAGAATAATTAGTGCAGCCAAATATGGAGGTGTGAGGTATCCACAACCTCTTAGATACCCAGAGTGTGAAATTAACACGCTAGTAACTTTAGCGGGGGGGTATTGTTAGACTCTTAAAGCAAACCAGAATAATTATATATAGGTGGAGCTTGAGGGGGCAAAGCGGATAAATACTGAGGAAGGCCGGGGAGGGTCCAAAGGACCCCCTGTATCTCCTCCAAAGGGAATTCCCTGCCCAGCCGTGGGGGAAGTCCCATTTCTGATGTCACTGCACCACATGTGATTACGTCAGTGGGCGGGGCTAGGTCTCCTGTGTGAGAAGTCTGCAATCGGCAATAGAGTGGCGGTGGGCCATGGCTTTTGCCGGCTCAAGGGACAGCTGCTTGAGGCCCCACAACAATGACTTGTTTTTTTTGCCCCCGTTAAAGACTGCCCTGCTGAAGAGCAGTGCCTGAAAATGCCACCCCGCAGCATGTAGAATTCATACGCTTCAAGTAAGAAATCAGGAAGGATTCCCAGATGACCTGCCTTTGTTTCCTTCCTGCAGCATATGATTTATACATGTTGCAGGGCGACACTTTTCCCTATGCTCCCCTCTGCATGAAAAAGTAATGTCCAGGAAAACGTGGCCGATCTGGCAACCATATGCTACACCCAGAACTGCCTCCATGTATGAATTTTGCACATTGTTATGTGTTACTGTACCAGATTTATTATTATTACATTGGATTTATTGTTATTTATTTTTTAAGCTATGTGACTGTTATTGACGTATAACATGACTGTAATTACGCTATATATCTATGGAATTTGTGTATGTTTTCTTACACTGTATATAGTTGCATTCAGTCAGGGTTATTCAAAGAGCTCCGAATTGCTGGAGAAAGGTAACCGAACAGTGAAATTCAGCGTACACTTACCTTTCCTGGCCATTCGGCTATCCATAGAGCAGCAGGCAGTTCGCCAAATGTTGGCGAATTGCCTGCACATACGGTGCCTGTTCGGTGTCTGTTCGAGGGCAGTGAATCCCCATAGAGAAGCAATGCTTCGGCTATTCAGAGAACACAGAACAACAGAGAAAAGTTGCCGAATTGCCCTGCTGTTCGGTGGTTTCATTCGGCAGATTTATTCAGGCGAATCCCATAGGCTTCAATGTTAGAAATATTCCCGTTTTAATTCAATATCTAATAAACTGTTGATTATAATATTCTGCAGTAAAAAGTCTCTTTATTTTTAGTTTTTTTTAGGATTTTTTAGGCATTTTTTGGGCTTTTTTTGCGAATTTTTTTTTCCATTTCTTATTTTAAACGTTTTTTCTTTTTTCTGTAACAGCCCTTTTTATTATCATTCATTGGATCTTATATGTAAATTTCAGACATTTTTGTTCTGTAGTTTCTTTGCAAACAGTGTTTCACTTTTCAAACATTCAAGCAAACTGTTTTTTTTTCACTCCATTCGTCTGCGGTGTCATCTTTTTCCGGCGGCTGTTCTGCTTTCTGGCGGCTGCTCGGGTTCCTCCAGCGTATTCGGCGGGGTTAATCTAGCTGTTTTGCTGGTTTTAGTGAGTGTTCGGCGGGTTTTGCGGTGAGTGTTCGGCGAGTTGGTGGTGAGTGATCGTCTGGTTTGCGGCAGGTTTTCATTGCACTTCGAAGACCCTGTGGTGCTTGCTGAATACACTACAGGATCGCCGAAATAGAATCGCTGAATTGCGCCGAATTGAAGCGAACGAATAGTCACCGAACATACGGTGACTTTTCACCTCTCTTTGAATAACCCCCTGTGTGTTTTTATCAATTGAGCTACTGTAGATACTCGAGTATACCGCTAGACTTTGGTGACAAAAATTTACCTTAAAATTGGAGGGGTAGCGTTATATTCGAGACATCTGCATCGCGTGAAAAAAAAAAAAAAATTATCTTGCTCTGGATCCCAAGTCTCCCCGAAGTTCCGGTAGTCTCGCTGAAGTGAATGCGGGCTCCCTGATGCTTGCAAACACTTCAGATTCGGGAGAGGTGGGATACATCACAGCCAGAGGGCACGCTCGGTTTAAGCCAATCATTCACCTCGCTTGCCTCCGCCAGTCATCTAATCGCTAGTAAAGATGGGTGGCCGGTGGCTTCATACTTAGTAACAACTGTAATCATTCTAGAGCAGAGCACCCCGGCCTGAGGGGCAGCCTGACTGTGTTAAGAGAAACTGGAAGGATTTTAATTGTTTACTGGTACAGTATAATTTTGCTCCTCGCGTTATATTCGAGTCTTGAGTATTCTCTCATTTTCATAATAAATCTCTATCCATCGCGTTATATATTCGGGTCGCGTTATACTCGAGTATCTACGGTAATAACTTTTTTATTCTTTTTGCATCTGAGAATTTTATTTAAGTTGATACAATGAGATCATAATATTTTTTCGATGCTTTAAAATCCATGAACTCTCCATCTGGTATATGACCTGTGTCACACTAAGCCTGGTTAATGTAACCAAATACGAAAGCCCCCATGGGTTAAAGACTGCTGTCCCAACCTGTTTTTATTACCTGATGGCAATAACTCTAAGGAATGCAGTATAGCAAAGGTTCCCAACCCTGTCCTCAGGTCCCTCTAACAGGCCAGGTTTGCAGGATATGTGAAGCACAGCACAGGGGATATGATTTGCTGCTTAGTGATTGCAGGATTCAGTCTCCATTCCCCTTAAAACCTGGCCTGTTAGGGGGGACTTGAGGACCAGGGTTGTGACCACTGCTGTATAGCCAAGTTAAGGGAGTTACAGGTGTTGGCTAAATCTTATGCTAAGATATTAACATTCAGAATCTATTTTCCCTCTTCTCATTTATTTTGGGGTGATTTTTACTCACTTTTTGTCCCTCGCCGCACGCAGCTCCTTCTCTTCAGCTCAGGGACTCCTGAACCCAGAGGACCCGGAGGCTTTTTTTTTTTATGCAATTTGTATGGGAACTTGTGTCTGTAAATTGTGCAAGTCCAGACAGAAGCGCAGTTTGCGACGGTACATAATTTGTGTAGCAAAGCTCCATTGACTTCAGCGTCTTCAGGAACAGCGCGCTGTGAGGGAGAAGGCATGAGTATGAAAAACGGTTAAATACTGTAGATTAGATAAGCCACAGAAGTAAAGAGAAACCTTTGGTAAAGGTTGCCTCATGGGGGGGGGGAATCAACAAAATGGTAGGGAGAGAAAAAAAATAATGATTTTATTTTTCCTTTTTTTTTTTTTTTACATGCAATTACTTCAAACAAAGAAGAAGACCGCAGCGTGTGTTTTATAGTGTGGTTTTATTTGTAATGCAGACGTAATCTAGTTACAGTTTATGTTGAGTATCAGTCTCCCTTTAAAGGGGGATAGAAGTGTTTAGGGGGCATTCTTTTTATTAGATGCCCTTTAACAAAAGGGGAAAAAAACTAAAACGAGATCTTTTCATTCTGAGATCTGATGTGTAGGTCACACCTAAAGTCAGAGATTAAATGTGGGTCATATCAATCCTGACTCTGCACGGTCAGAGGTTAGACATGTATGGGATGATTTACTGCTTGCTGACCAATTGACCCTACCAAGATGGCGGCAGAACAGCTACATCTGCTAGCTTTATGATCGTCGCGCTGCCTCCACCAAGATGGCGGAGCAGAAAGGACGTTTTAGAGTGCTAATGAATGCCCATGGTGCACTGCACAGAGAGCCACGTCTTGGTTCAGAGAGCACAGTGATGCCTGCTGGAGGTCGGAAGGGGTGAGTCCAGGACCCTCTGAGTGTGCTGTGATGAGAGGAGACGGGGCAGCAAGGTGATACATGGCAATAATCTGAATTTTACACCCTTATATGGCGGCTGACAGGTGCCTCTGTAATGCGAGAAGCTTTATTATACCAGCTGTTGCTCTGTACTAAGTGCAAACAAACGGCAGGGCGGCTGCTGCTGGG
Source organism: Leptobrachium leishanense (assembly GCA_009667805.1). Lineage (NCBI taxonomy): Eukaryota > Metazoa > Chordata > Amphibia > Anura > Megophryidae > Leptobrachium > Leptobrachium leishanense. The sequence continues at coordinate 39,903,843 of CM019074.1, read as the reverse complement.
CTACAGAGCTAGCAATCTAATGTATATCCTAATCCGTGTTCTCCACATGGAGTTTGTATGCAGAGGGATGCCAGGATATGGGGAATATATGTTTTTTTTTTTCTTGGCATCTCTGGGCAGCAGAGCTGACAATCTCCCATGTGCAAGGAGTATTATATATCTATATCTATTATGCAGACTCCAAACAATGTTTGCAGTGTCCGGGACTCCTCTCAATGAAGAAATGCAAGCTGGAACAAGAGCTAGCACTCTAAGGTCTTTTAATAAAATAAACTTTATTGATGCATATTAAAAGCCGACGTTTCAGCTCACAGCAGCAGAGTTTATTTTATGAGGATCCTAGACCGCAGGGATCTCAAACTCCGGCCCCAGATGTTTCTGAACTACAGCTCCCATGATTCACTGGTCATGGAATTCTGGGAATTGTAGGCAATAAACACTGGGAGGGGGGCGGGCTGGAGTTTGAGATCCCTCTCCTAAAGCGTTAGCCCTCGTTCCAGCATATATATAATTAGCAGCGAGGCTTCGATACATATTTAAGTTGAGAATATCTGTAGCTTAAACGCCAGATTTTCCAATTATTCTCTTTTATAAAAAAAAAAACATTTGTCTGACACCCCATAAATCCCAAGGCTGCTTTAGGTCTGGCGCAGTCGCAATGGACGCTAAGAGTATTAACCCTCAGTTTGCCCCTTCTCCAGCTGCTGCCCTTCATACCTACAGCCTAATCTGCATACCACCCAACCGTGACATCATGTTAGTGATGTCATCAGTGAGTGGACACCTTAGACCTGGTGTACCTGCTTATCTTTTGTGGGGGATTTATTATTATTATCATTGTTTTTTATTTTATTTTTCTCCCCAGTTGCTGTATGAGGTGGCATCTCAGGCCGACCTCCCGCCCCTCACTGGTCCAGCAGTGCAGCAGAACCCTGACATGACCCGGCGGCCATGGGGTTCCATTGCTGTGCAATCCTGTGGAAGGTTCTGCTCACCGTGGGATTAGTCCTTTTCTACTACTGCTTCTCCATTGGAATTACTTTCTACAACAAATGGCTCCTGAAGGTGCGCGCCGTCCCCCCTATCCCTGTATTTTTTTGGGGGCGCCGGTCTATCTCTGCATGTGACGTTTTCATTAGTTCGTGCCCTCCCTGCGGGCACGGGGTTTTCAGCCGTTCTTCACCTCTGGCAGCTTGTGTTTGTGTGAGGCAAACACAACGTAGCGATTTGTTTGTTTATGTAACATTCCAGTCCTCTATATTAAATATTTATATAGACATATTTTATTTATTTTTAATTTTAAACGACTTAATCCGTGCGGTTATTAACGTGCGCCTAGAAATAGCAACTCTCTGCTTTAAAATAAAAGAGCCAGTTTATAAAATGTGCAAAACCGTCGCAAGGTGTATATCCCAAAGTAACAGCATTAACTGAAGAGTTCTTTTTGGTCCGTGTTCTGTCAGCCCGAAATCTACAGCTATCTTTAAACTCCTCCACCAATAGAAAGTCAAATAACTCCACCCCACCCACACCCCAATGATATCCTTAGAATATCTGCGTTTCAGTCATATATCTGCGTTTCAGTATATATATATATATATATATATATATATATATATTTATTTATTTATTTATTTTAGCAAAACAATATGGACAGCACATCAGGATTTGCGTGAATAAAATCAAAAAATTAATTAGAAAAAGTTTAAAACATACGGTTTTCAGTCCGCTTGACCGACGTTTCGGCCCCTCAAAGAGCCTTTATCAAGTTATGCAAACACACTATACAAAACATATTTATATACATGTACAGAAATTAAAGCTTACCCAGCAGCTGAGCACCAACGCGGTGGACACCGGAGCTGGTAAATGCGGCGTACACTTCCGGGTATGGCGCCGGATGATGACGGAGGACGCAGACAGACCCGTGAATCACGGGTTGCCATAGAAACATAAAAACAAAGGTAGCCTGGGTGTAAACGGAGACGGTGAAGTTATCAGACATAATGCAAACACATATTAAACAGCGTGATCTATAGCGAATAGCAGCAAGATCTGGCTCCAGCACTATTGATCATGCCCAATATAAATATATATATGATGATAAGCAGCTATGTATAGTCCACCGAGTGCATATAAATAATGCAAAGGAGGAGCGCAGTAATCAGTTTCAGTCACTCAGATATGGGGAAATATATATCGATTACATTTGCAAACCTTCTGTTATGGCACTATCTACATGCCTTAGGGACACTCCCCATCTTTTGTCCAAATTGCATCATTTCCAACTACCTTCTGACTCGATAATTTTGGCGACCTTAGACGTCAAGAGTTTATACACGATCATCCCTCATGAGGGTGGCATAAATGCTTTGATACAAACAATATCTGAATCCACCTGTCACAGCGCCCCCCCCCCCACAGAATTTTTACGTGAGATGTTACATATCACTTTGTGTTGCAATTTCTTCCGGTTTGAAAAGAGATTATATCTACAGTTGGCAGGAACATCCATGGGTCCTTCCATGGCTCCTGCCTATGCCAACTCCTTTATGTTCCATTATGAAAAGCAGCATATTCTACTACCCTTTGCTTCCAATATTGTTTTTTACACCAGGTTCATAGACGATATTTTTTTGATATGGTTCAAACCCTTAACTCTCTTGAATCTCCAGTACACTTTACGTGTGCATCTGATGCCTGTTCTGTGTGTTTTTTTAGACCTACGGATCACCGTCAAAGATGGACACTTGACACACTCAGTTTTCACCCTCCTCATCTTATTAGATCTCTCCCCATTTCAGTTCTTGCGCGTTATGCGCAATAATTCTGACACTCAAATCCGTAACACACAAATTGAAGATATGTACCAGAGATTTCTCACTAGGGGATACAGTAGAGAGACCCTCGATCGTGCTTTGACACGTGCATCGTCTAAATTCAGTGATCCTAAGGAGATTTCATCAGAAACAGGATCCACGAATATTTGTCCCGATGTCATATCACACTTTGAGCCATACCATGACCAAAGCTATACGCTCTGATTGGTCCCTTTTTCGAGGAGATAAATCTTTACCTAAAAAATTCTGCCAAGCCCCATTGATTAGCTATAAGCGCTCGCGCAATATCCGCGATCTGCTGGTCAAATCAGATCCAATCCTATTCTGTAGGCTCACAGCCCCTCAAATCGGGATGCTTTCGTTGCCCAAATTGCGTGACGTGTAGCCATATGAGTACTTCACCTACATTTCCACACCCTCAATCGGGCAAAAGATACACGATCCGACATCATATCACGTGTACTACAGAATACGTGATATACCTCATCACGTGTCCCTGCGGTCTACCTTATGTAGGTAAGACCGACAGATCATTACGCAACAAAATTCGGGGTCACAGATCCAACATCACCACAGCTTTCCGCGATGGTGTGTCGGATAAACCGGTTGCCAAACCTTTAAGTGCCAAACATCAATTGACTACATTAAGGGTGATTGCCATTGACCATGTACCCCCTCTTACTCGAGGTGGAGACCGTTCACGCTTATTACTACAAAGGGAGACCTTTTGGATCAAAACATTAGATACCATCTCACCTAAGGGTCTCAACGAGTATATTTCATTTACTTTGTTTTTGTCATCTAGATAAACTAACTCATTCAGTGCTGCACTCTATTTGTGGTTGATCCGCTCTGCAGTCGTTGGCCCTTGTTTCCCGTGTGGGGAGCTTTACATAAATCTTCTTGTCATTTGTAAATATGGATTTAAATATCTGAGTGACTGAAACCGATTACCACGCTCCTCCTTTGCATTATTTATATGCACTCGGTGGACTATACATAGCTGCTTATCATCATATATATATTTATATTGGGCATGATCAATAGTGCTGGAGCCAGATCTTGCTGCTGTTCGCTATAGATCACGCTATTTAATATGTGTTTGCATTATGTCTGATAACTTCACCGTCTCCGTTACACCCAGGCTACCTTTTGTTTTTATGTTTCTATGGCAACCCGTGATTCACGGGTCTGTCTGCGTCCTCCGTCATCATCCGGCGCCATACCCGGAAGTGTACGCCGCATTTACCAGCTCCGGCGTCCACCGCGTTGGTGCTCAGCTGCTGGGTAAGCTTTAATTTCTGTACATGTATATAAATATGTTTTGTATAGTGTGTTTGCATACCTTGATAAAGGCTCTTTGAGGGGCCGAAACGTCGGTCAAGCGGACTGAAAACAGTATGTTTTAAACTTTTTCTAATACTTTTTGATTTTATTCACGCAAATCCTGATGTGCTGTCCATATTGTTTTGCTATATACATATCCTTGGGATACTGCACTCAGGTCTATAGTACCTATGTCTTGGCGTGATTGGGCTGAATATTGGAAAATAATAATAATATATTATTATTATTAATAATAATAATTATTATTTTTTTTATTTTTTTTTTTTTTTTTTTTTTAAATGTCACTTCGTGCAGTGTGTTTTTGCTCTATCCGGGCGTATCAGTAGCAATCTTCGATATTTCTATGTGCATGTGCCTGACCTCATTCCCTGCCGTCTGTCCCATTTAATAGGTATTCAGAATGTGACGCCTCGGGCTGAAAGCACGCGTCACGATGCTCAGTGAAAGTGTAGTTGAAATAGGTTTGGGTTGATCAGTGTGTAGCTAGCAAGCCTACAGATCAGTGATGGTGAACGTTGGCACCCCGGATGTCTCAGAACTACATGTCCCATGATGCCTAGTTACGCATAAGACTGGCTGAGCATCGTGGGACATGTAGTTCTGAAACAGCTGGGGTGCCAGGGTTTGCCATCACTTCTATAGGTCAGCAACCTTGGCCTTCCAGATGTGTTTTTTTTTTTTTTTAACATTTCCAATGAGGCTGGGACAGTCTAGTGAGTGGTAGAGCATCATGGGAGATGTAGTTTGAAAACCTCTAGAGGGTCACGGTTGCCGACCTCCTGCTGCAGCTGAATAGGACAGAAAATGTACACAGGGCAGGGTCTGATTCTGCACGAGCAGCATCGTCTCTTGAATGTTTAGTGCGTCGTTTTACTACTTCAATGTACCACAACACAAATGCAATCTATACTCTGGGTATGACGGGCCGAGCATCCCTTATCTGACATGTTCGGGGGGCAGGGAGCGTTTTGCATGTATTAATGTGATATCCTGTGCATGGGACTCGAATCTAAAGCCAAAATACACTTATGTTTCATATACACACGAGCTGTCAAACTCCAGCCCTCCCAGATGTTTCTGAACTACAACTCCCATGATTCCCTGACCATCTATTGCATTGAAGGAATTCTGGAAGTTGTAGGCATCAATATTTGGGGGCAGGGGTGCGTGAATTTGACAGCTCGGATATACACCTCCTACACAGCAGGAAGCATATGATAGTATATGATGGGCCTAAGGCTCGGCCGTCCACAGGGTCTGTCTGACTAATCCCACAATACAGAGGAGATTCAGCCCTCGTCCACGGCCTCCGACTTCCATCAGACGACTTTGTGCGACTATACATCAGACTAGCGACCTTTCCCATTCAAATGGGATTTGCCGGACGAAGACTAACGACCTGGTACAGCAAACCTGAAAAAATGTCCTGATTTTCAGTGATTCAGTTCGATACCATTCAATGTAAAATTTAATATTTTTGTTTTTTTAATTTAAACCTTTTCATTCTTTTCATTTTCAGCAAAGTCTTTCTTCTTTATTTCTCTGAACATGTTTTTGTATTTATGACGAAATTTGTTTAAAAAAAAAAATTTAAGACCTTTTGCTTTTTTTTTTATTCTTAAGGACATTTTTTTAAAAAAAATTTTATTTACACGTTTTTATTTTTTCTTTAATGGTTTAAGCACCTATTAGAAAAATAGCAGAGTTCTTCTTTTTTTTTTTCTGCCGTTCCTGCGACCTGTCCGTCCGGTCTTGCTGGGTTGTTTTATAGTCGCTTGCAGGTGGGAGGGAGGAGCCTTATTCTGACAGCGTTGCGATCCTCCCAGAGACCTTTTATAGTCTGCGGATTTGTTACTTTTTATTTACAGCTATGGTTACATTTACACCGAGGACGGAATAAGGCCAATATATTTAATCATTTCTCCCATACGTTGAGGTGTTAAGTTTTCCACTGGCAGCGTCATGTCGGTGATCACATTTTTTGGATTTGGAACATTTTTTTTTTTAATTTTTTTTTTTTTTATGAGGGACACTCGACCTGCGTGTGTTTTTAGTGTACAGTTTCTTATGCAGGTTAAAGTCACACGATAAGGGGTCCTCCATCGCCACAAATCTGTGGTCATCGTGTCCATGTTCACTTCCTCCTGTATTTACTCACAGACCCCCTGAGTGATCCTCATGGAGTACACCTCCCTATTCAAAACGATGCCAACACGCTCGCTCCATCGAGGATGCTGTTTAGTGGTCGAGAGGCATTCGTGTATGGCTAATCGGTGGTCTCCAACCCTGGTCCTCAAGTTCCCCTAACCAGGCCAGGTTTTAAGGATTACCTTGGGGAAACGCAGTCTGAATCCTGCAATCACTGAGCAGCAAATCATATCACCTGTGCTTTGCTTCACATATCCTGCAAACCAGAGGTGCGTTCAATACCTCAGCCGCTGCAAGTGCTAAGTTAGCAACTTATCTTTGAACGCCGTTCAGCCACTCAGCGCTCAGCACTGCTAACTTAGCACTTGCAGCGACCCGAGGAGATGCTGCAAGTAGCTGAGTGTGACGTAGTAAAGATGGCCGCCGCCATGAAGCAAGTAACAATTCTGTACAGCAAGATGGCCGCCGCCACGAAGCAAGTAACAATTCCGTACGGCAATGTTAATTTTGAGGTTTTTGATCACCAAAGCACAAAATATTTATTTATTATTTACCCCCTGCACATACACATATATTACAGTTCAATTTATATTTCGTTTCTGAAGTGAACATAACGTTTATTCAATAAAATCTAACCTTTGTGGTGTGTGCGTACAGAACGGAATTGTGCTGACTGCTTTTCTTTATCATATTTTGTCCGAGTGATACGAAAAACAATCTGAATCTTTCATTAAGAAATCGTCGGCCATTTTGGATTCGAAAATTCGCATCCAAAGCGTTCAGTGACACTGCATTGAACTGCAGCTGCTGAGGTATTGAACGGGGCTCTGGCCTGTTAGGGGACCTGAGGACCAGAGTTGGAAACCACTTGTTGTAGGCGAATCCTCACACTTCAGGACACGTGGGATGAGTATAATCTAATGTGCCTTCATCTCATTTCTTGGTTACTTTGTACAGACTCTTTCTCGTCTCTGTTGCCTTCAGAGGTTTCATCTTCCGCTCTTCATGACGATGGTGCACCTCCTCATGATTTACCTCCTGTCGGCCGTGTGCAGAGAGCTCATCGCGTGTTATAACGGGCGCACGAGGGTCATGTTGCTTTGGACAGACTACCTCAAAAAAGTGGCTCCCACAGGTAACGGATCAAACTGATATGTTGTAACATTTTTCTTCTTATACGTCTTACTCTGCTCCTGATTTGATTTTAATGTTCAGGTGGTGGGATCCAGGGATGATCTAATATCCATACCCCTCCATCAGTGGCGGAAGTACCAGGGTGGCAGCGGTCGCGGTTCCGACCGGGCCCTGGCATTCCGCCACTGGAGGGGGGGCCCAGGGCCGCCTGCCAGATTCCGGCAATCAGCGCCGGAATCTGGGGGCAGCACGGCCGTTCCTCTCCTGCGAGCGGCCGCTGGTTTGCAGCTTGACCGCTCGTGGGATGGGAACTACCTGACTGGCGCACGAGATCCTCTCGCAAGAACTCAGCTGCGCTGGTCAGGTGGTTTCCAGTGAGCAGCCAGGCTGCATGCTTTCAGCGGCCGCTCGCCTTGGAGAGGAACAGAACGCCGGCGGCAGCAGAGAAGGTGAGCTGGGGGGCACTTGTATATACCCATAAGAGCTGGGGACACATATATCCATGAGCTGGGGGCGATTTATATACCCATAAGAGCTGGGGGAAAATATACCCATGAGCTGGGGGCGATATATACCCATGAGCTGGGGGCGATATATACCCATGAGCTGGGGGCGATATATACCCATGAGCTGGGGGCGATATATACCCATGAGCTGGGGGCGATATATACCCATGAGCTGGGGGCGATATATACCCGAGAGCTGGGGGCGATTTTATATACCCACGAGAGCTGGGGGTGATTTTTATATATACCCACGAGAGCTGGGGGTGATTTTTATATATACCCACGAGAGCTGGGGGCGATTTTATATACCCACGAGAGCTGGGGGTGATTTTTATATACCCACGAGAGCTGGGGGTGATTTTTATATACCCACGAGAGCTGGGGGTGATTTTTATATACCCACGAGAGCTGGGGGCAATATATGCCCTTGTGAGCTGGGGGGCAATACTATCTTTTTTTTATATTGCAGGGGAAAAAAGTAAAAATTTATAGATCTTTTTTGGGGGGCCCTTCATGGATTCTTGCACCGGAGCCCTCCGGTTTCTAATTACGCCGTGCTCCCCATTATAGCGCCACACGCGTCCTATAATATTCTCGTGGCTTTACATAGAGCTCTGTGTTTCCCAACAGCATTTCTGATCATATACCAGGAATGGCAAGACTTGTTACCCCAGATTCTGAACTACATGTCCCATGATGCTCCGCCAGCTTCAGAGCAGACTGACGATCATGGGACATGTAGTTCAGAAACATCTGGGGTGCCACAGTTTGCCATCACAGACACTGGCACTGTATCAAGTCCATCAGGTCGATGCGCCGTTTAATTTATACACCTGGTTTTGCGGTTCCCTCGGTTACTTTCTGGACACACGTTGCTTATCTATGTAGAGGGGGAGCACAGGAAAGGTGACACTGCCAAAATATAGTCTTTTGTGGGACAGCTATTAAATTGGAATCCCATCCTGATTCATGAATTGATATTTGTTTTGTTCTGCTTTATTGCAATGCTTGAATACGGAGTAGTCGGTGGCAGCACTATTAACGCACTTCCCATCGGTATGTGTGTGTATATTCTATATATCCAGGAAAAGGCACAGAGTATCCGGAAGCTAATAATCCTATTAAAAACAGATTTACCAACTAAACCATCATAACTGGTAAAGCACTTCATAAATACTTACAACCGACATGGATTGCCTCCCTGGAAAGTGCCTGCAGATCCCTGTAACATGACCTCAGAGGCCGCTAATGGTATATGAGCAAGGAAGTGTAATTCCCCGAGCCTGTGATCGTACGGCCAACCGGAAGCTTGTACGCTTCACATATGGGCTTGTTTGTGTTGTTGAAAATTGGGGCTGCAGGGACGGAGTCCTGGCATTAAATCCAACCTCGGCAGGATCCCAACTTCAGCTCATCAGGCTGTCCCTTTATATTGACTACCCCGGCAGCCTGGATGTCTAATTCATGCGTGTGTTCTATTTCTTTTATATTGACGCTGCGCTGCGTCTCCAATTTGATGGTTTTTAGAATTTAGGAGTTGCTCCAGCATCAGCGCTGACCCCGGCTCTTGTGTTTTAGATCGGTTGCTTCGTTATCGGGTGTTTATTGTAGTCTGGTTTAGATTCTTCATTATAATTTTTTTTTTTTTTTTTTTTTCGCTCCTTATTTTTCGTTTGTTTGTTGTTTTGTCTGTTTTACCAATGTTTAATAAAGAGAAGCAACCAATAAAATCCAGGAAAAGGGATGGATCTTTAATATTTCTAAGTTGTTTTTTTTTTTTTTTTTTGTCTTTTCTTCCAGCCTTGGCCACAGCTCTGGACATCGGACTTTCCAACTGGAGCTTCTTGTACATCACGGTGTCTCTGTGAGTTGAGGACAAGGGGGGATTGAGCATTGGGCATTTTACGATAGTGTATGGTGCTGGGCTGAGACATAAACCAATGACACACACAAACACTCTGTATCACATGACGCACTCTGTATCTCAGTACTTCTCTCTGGTGCTGCTGTCACTCTCCCTCGATCTCCTTTGATGTGACTCAGGGTGAAAAGGGAGGTTTGGGGCCTGGACATGAAGGGTGGGCATGCACTGGAGATACTGGCAACGTTTTGATCCTGGCACAGGACCTTTCTCAAGCAACCATGGATCAGCACCGAAACATTGCCACTGTTCCGTTAAACCAGGGCTGGCCCAAGACCTTATGCTACTTGGGCCCAAGGATGAAATGCTGCACCCCCCCCCAAACCACACGCATCACGGAGCTCCACAGCAATAAAACAAACAAAAAAAAGGATCGCTTTTAATATAACTTCTATATTCAAGTAAATTAAAATAATAGATTCAATAATTATACTAATATCAATTTTATATTGTGTATTTTTATAATACATTTTATACATAATACATTTTTATAATTAAAATCTAGATTACATTTAACCTATAAACAAATTTTATTAAAGTAGATTTATTTTATTAAAAGAATATAAAATTATAATAATGCATTTGCCAGCAAAATGCTGCCCTTGTGAAATTGCCACCTAGGGCCATCGGTACCCATCAATGGGCCAACCCTGCGTTAAATGCTCCCTTGCATTCGGTGACCGGTGTTTTCTTTGCTATTGGATTTCCTCTTGTTGGTGACGCTGGGCTACAGGAACCTGGCCGGTGCAGTATATTTCCATATACACTTATCTGTCTGCACATTGAACTGCTTATATAGGGAGGAGCAGACTGGGACTGTGACCCAGGATGATCCAGGTGCCTACCTGGCACCTTCAGTCCCCATAATTGTTGGGTTGGACAGCAGCAAATGGTTTCCGTTGTGCAGAGAACACTGTCAGAGTGCTGGCCAATGACCTAAAGGGCTACCCCCGTCGTCCCACCCGGACCATTGGTGTCCATGGTTTGATGAGTGATGTTGTAGTCTTACGGTTGGGTCTAAATACCAGTTCCTACTCGGCCATACTCCATTTGCTGTGCCCATGGGCCACTAAATGCCACCCACTGCTGGGCACTGTGATCTTAATTTCGTTGTTCATTTGGGCTTCAGGATAACTCTTGGGATTAGGGTTTGTGTTATTTCTGTCCTCGAATTTTGGTTAAATAAAAAACACTAAATCCTTACACCTGTTTGTACCTTTTCAGATACACCATGACCAAGTCCTCGGCTGTTCTCTTCATCCTGTTCTTCTCCTTGTTGTTTAAGCTGGAGGAAGCGGTGAGTTACCGGGGAAAGAGGAGGGAGAAGGTGTTTTATAAAGTCAATCAGAATTTGTGTTTGTTGTGTTTTTTTGTTGGTGTTTTTTTTTTCTTGCCACTTTAAAGCAAAAGATATTTTTTAAATCCGAATGTCCAGAATTTCTGGTGGATTTACCTGGTTACAACGGTTTCAATCCAGAGGGTTACTAGAGCATTTTTAAGGGACGTATTCTCGAGCCGCCGTGATCGTTGAAGTTTAGTCTTTTGTGTACGTCCACCATGTTGGCCGTCCCTGATCACTGACTTCAAAGCCGAGGTCTCCTGCCTTGGTTGCATTCAACGGCGGCAGCAGAATCCAAGTTCCCTCTCGGCATTGTCGGAGTGATAGTTGACAGAGGGCCGGCACCACGTGCTTTCTGCAGCAGCTGCCAGTAAGGGGTTAAAGTAACACACACGACAATCTGTTTTTGCACAGAAGAGAAACCCACAAGGCCGTACAATCAAGAGGTTGATGTTTGCTGTCGTGGCTCATTATCATACTATATTTTATATTTCTAGTCTTACCCTCCCCCTCCACCCATATGGTTTGTGTTTTTTATTTTTATGGATGTTTTACGCTTTGTTTTACTTTGCTTTGAGTTACAGAATGTAATGCCGCGGTGTGGTTCTCTTGCAGAGGGCAGGTCTGATTCTGGTGGTGTTGCTGATTTCGGGAGGACTCTTCATGTTTACGTTCAAGGCCACGCAGTTCGATACGGAAGGCTTCCTGCTGGTTCTGGCCGCTTCCTGTCTAGGCGGGGTCCGGTGGACCCTCACTCAGATCCTCATGCAAAAAGCAGAGCTAGGTGAGTGTGAGCCAACGCTTGAGACCGGTCTACGTGAGCCAAATAAGTGGGAGAGGAGAGGTACATGTGATCACGTCCAAAACCTGGGGGAAAAACCTACATATTTAAATAGTTTCTTTTAATATTACTCGGGTTGGTGCATCACATGATTAGGGGTTATTCACTAAGCGGCAAACTCGCCACTAAATGGTGAATTTCAACATATGGTGCAATTACATGAAAGTTTGTCAATTCGCCGAATACTGGCAAAAAACAGTGCAGTTCGGTGATCTTCGGGCGGCAGTAAAATTCTCCATGGAGAAGTGATGGTTGATCTATTCAGAGACACTGAAAATCAGGGCATTTCACTGACATTTCGGTGCTGTTCGGAGTTTCAGTTCGATGGGTTTAAACAGGCGAATCCCATAGGTTTCAATTTAAAAAATATTTTTCATGTGTTTTTTTTTTTTGAAAAAAAAAGACTGTTCATTCTTTTCATTTTCAGCAAAAAGTCTGTCAAAAAAATATAATCCTTCCTTTCTTTTCATTATTCTGTAACGGATTTTTCTTAAGTACCTTAATATTCAGACACATTTTTATTGGTTTAAACACCTATTGGGAGAATAAGAGACTGATTTTTGTTGGGGGGGGGGGCTTCTGCGATTCCATCTTGGTGCACTACGACCGAAGGGTCGGCGAAATGGAATCCCTGAAGTGCAAAGCGCTGAGATTCATGTGCTTCGTGAATAACCACTAATGTTATTTGACATGTGGGACTTATCGAAGATAATATTTGTTGTAGTCTGGCAATTAGCATCGATTTTGGTTATTTGGATCTAATCCATAGTTTATTCCTATTTGTTATTGTCCGATCCAGGAGCAGAACCGAAAAGTAACGGATCATTAAGGTGATCTATTCACAAAGCACCGACACTCAACACAATTTCGATGCTTCTCATTTCAGGGATTCCATTTCCTGGAATTCACAATTTTTCAAATGTTCACCATGTTTTGCATAAAATGAAGTTGCCGGCGCTGTTACCGGATGTCGGCGGTAAACACCGGAATTGCCTCTGCATGGGGGGGAGGGGCGTTGGTGCTATTGCTGATCATGGTAGTGAAGGTGTTTAAAAGGTGTAAGAAAAAAAAGACCCTTTTTTTCAGATTTAATCCTGATGCAGAGGGCGGTAGATTTTGAGGAGTCTGTTTTTTCCGGTGAACGTTTTTGTACCCGTGAATTCGATGGCATGACTTGGCAGGTGTCCACTGCGCGCTCTTACTGACTGTCTCACTCCTACTTGTCAGGTTTGCAGAATCCCATTGATGCCATGTTCCACTTGCAGCCTCTCATGTTCCTCAGCCTCTTCCCTCTGTTCCTCGGCATTGAAGGTGAGTATCCGTTTTAAAACCGGGTTTAAGGTTGTGTTGTTCAGTTTACTGCGGAGGACGTGTGGAGTCTAGGCTGTTTTCCCTGTGTGGCGCAGATGAGGTTCCCCCACGTTCCTCCTGAGGTTCTTACCTTTAGATCTCTCTCCCCCGGTGATATCCCTTTTCCCTCTCAACAGACCGACTGGCGGGAATTCCCGGAGTGTGCTGAATATTATTTTTTTTCACTACATCCGAAAAGCCCCTTTATCTCCTGTAGGAGCGGTGGGTGCAGAGTTCTTTATACCCCTCTCCTCAGTGCAGTGAGGCAGCTTCTGCTTTAGATGGCACAGTGCATTATTACGAATTGTTTCATCACCGTCACGCTTGCTCCTGGCGTGGGATTTGAGAAGGTGAGTTCTAAAACCAACTATGGAGCTGCAATAAGTAAAAAGAAAAAAAATCTGCTGCTTAAAATTATTTTATTTTTACAGACTCTGCCCTTTCCAACGATACCTCACTTAGGGCTGTAACCTTTTATGGTTGAGAAGATGGAGGGGTTCAAAGGACCCCACCCAATCTCCTCTAAGGACGTTATGGCTGATTCTTCTGATGTCATCACTATGTGTATTTTTCAGAAAATGGTGACATTTTCCACAAGAATGCCCCTTTTTAGGGACGGTGAAGTGATTAGTTATTAAATGTATGTGTCAGAACAAAATCAAATGGCACACTTACCTAGATATTTGAGGGAACTGACTGTGGTATGTGGTTATATCCTAATCTATCCTTTGGCCCCACATCAAAAAACTCTCATCTAAACTTTACCCCATATTAGGAGCCCTGTACAGAAACAAATCCTGCCTGAGTCCCGCGGTAACAAAACAGATTGTACAACAAATGCTTATGACGGCTATTGAATACGAAGATGTAGTGTATGCAGCTGCCCCGCAAACACACCTTCATAAACTTACTACATTGTATAACTCATTATGTCGCTTTGTGCTACAATATAACTACATGACCCACCATTGTGACATGTTAAAAGAGCTAAACTGGCCGTCGCTGGAATCTAGACGCACTCTTCACCTTTCCAACCTGGTGTTTAAGAGCTTTTCTGGGAAGCTACCACCCTACCTGAATAGACTGCTTCCCCTAGAGCAGTGTTTCCCAAACCTGTTCTCAGGACCCTCCGCCTCGCCAGGTTTGCCAGATTTCTGAAGCACAGCACAGGTGGTTTGATTTGCTGCTCAGTGATTGCAGATCTCAGTCTGCTTTTCCCCAAGGTGATCTGCAAAATCTGGCCTGGTTGAGGGTCCTGAGGAGAGGTTTGGGAAACACTGCCCTAGAGGTTCCCTCATCCTATAAGCTCCGATCCAGGACAGCACCTTACTTGCAATACCACAATACAAAACGACAGTGGCTCGATGCTCATTTTCCTACAGAGCACCACAATTATGGAATAACCTCCCAGACGCCATCAAATCTTCCCCCTGTCTAAAGTCACTTAAGAGATCTCTATTAACATACCTAAATACAGAATGCACCTGTAAACCTGTAGCATAGTGACTATATACAGAATGCACGTGTATACATGTAACATAGTGACTATATACAGAATGCACCTGTAAACACGTAACATAGTGAATACATTTCCTACATATTTATTTTCGGTGTTAATCTGTATATTTGTGTTTAAAATATCTTGCATTTTATTACTTTGTATTTCTGTAACAATTCAATGTTCTTGAACCCAGGGCATACTCGAAAACGAGAGCAATCCTTTTGAAAGAATAATCCATGTTTGTTCTGAGATGTCAACCAGTTTGTTTGAGCGACTGTGAGGTTTTCGATGTGCTGACGTGTTTCTTTGCCTCGTTCTCCGCTAGGCCTTCACCTAACTACGTCCGAACAGCTGTTTCGTTCTCATGATACTCATGGATTGGTGGTTCTCTTAAGTACCCTCTGTGCCGGGGGATTGCTAGCGTTCGGGCTGGGATACTCTGAGTTCCTTCTGGTGTCCAAAACGTCAAGCCTTACCCTCTCCATCGCTGGCATATTTAAGGTGAGCCATCTCTCTGCTGTATCACACATTAGACCTATAACCTTTATGTTACACCCAAACATCTCTGGGTCATGTGTTTTCTGAAAGTTTCAATGATCTTACAGTTACCTGAAAACCTAGCATTACCCATTTCTGTGGCCAACCCTAACCCCAACCCTTTTATTCACTTTTACCCAAGGGAAGTTGGGTAGTCTGAAAAAAAAATTCTTTGCAGCTCTACCCACTGATTTTGGGTCATGCGGGTTTTTTACCCGTAACCTGACCACCATTCTGGGGTCGACGGATTCCCCCCCCCCCCAGCATGTTGCATATTATTAAAAAAAGCTTCACACTGGGGTTTTTGCCTTCTTTTAGGAGGTGTCGTTTAGAGTTTGAGGTCCCTGCTCTAGGCACTATGGCCCCTCCCATGTACACACACACACACACAGAATATAATTTTGTTTTAATGTGTTTTTGTTTCCGGGTTTGTTTAGGAGCTCTGCGTTCTGCTACTGGCAACACATTTACTGGGTGATGAAATGAGTCTGGTGAACTGGTTGGGATTCGCAGTCTGCATCTGTGGCATCGCTCTTCACGTTGCTCTAAAGAGCACCTATGCGAAAGGTAAGTTGTGCAAATTGCTAAATACAGCAGGTGGTGAACAATATTTTTGGTTCAGTTTACAACAGCTCTTCACCATCACAGACTGAGAATTAATCAGCAAAAAGAAAAGAGGTCCAAGCCCCCCCCCCCCCCCCATTTTGACTGTAAATCTAGTGGATCTATTGGGGAAACGGTGACGTTTTGGCCATAAAACTGCCTTTCTCAAGAATGGCCAAAATGTTGCCGTTTCCCCAATAAATGTACGCTATTTGCAGCCAAAATGGAGCCTGGACCATTTATCCTTTTTGTGTGTATGCTGGGAGCTTGGGTGTGCTCTCAAACCCACGCCCACCTCAGATGTTGAGGCCGATCCATTATAAGTAATCAGATATTCCCCACCCTGTCGGTTATTAAAACTAGGGTGGGTGAGATCCGTATTCTGGGTGGTATGGCCAGAGACTTAATGGGTACTCGTAAAGACGTTTCTATGCGACACATATAAATTGACTTTAGGACCTGCGGATTCCTCCCTTTCATCTTCCCACCCATTCTAATGATTTATATAGCGCCAGCATATTCCGCAACGCTGAACAATGGGCACAATATAGACAGGGTCTCGCTACATTGAGACTGAACAACATTCTGACAATCCAGTACATGAGGCAATGAGGGCCCTATTCCTGTGGGAACTCACAACCTGGAAGACCCCTCATGGTCTTGCGTTGTTAATTCTGTTAGATATGGTCTTGTTCTTGTGTGTGATGCTGGAGTTGTCAACACTTTGTTTTATTAGGTTATTACATTGCGTGATTCTTGTAATGTATTTCCTCATGTACGGTTGCGCATACCTATACCCTTGTCAACACACACACACACACACATACACATATACACACACATATACACACACACACACACACACAACACACACACACACACACACACACACACACACACACACACACACACACACACACACACACACACACACACACACTTTTATTTTTTAATCCCTTTCCCAGTTCTCGTATGTCCTTGGTTTTCTTGCAGAATAAATTTATTTTTTAAAAACTCCCTTGTTTCTTCTGTCTCGGCAGGATCTGAAACTCACAAACTGCACAGAGCAGAGCGCAGTACAGACATGGAGCTCCTACTGCTGGGACGTGAGGATGAAGAGGATGAGGAGACATGATAACAATCAAACTCTTATTTAATAGATCTCATGTAGCAACTTCTGACATTCCTTTACAGAGAAGAAAAGACTTCCCCTTATTGTGACGCCTCTAACTCCATTCTCTGATATTTAGAGAAATGAGCAGGAAAGATACACCGGTATCCCCCAAGGACGGGCAGATTGTGATGACACTTTCTAAAAAGAATGCAGGGACCCGCTCATCTTATCTGTGATGCAGCGTGTTTACTGCCAGACATGCGCGTTACACTGGATACTCACACCCTGAAGATACAGAGCTTTCCTCCTGGAATCCTGCTGCAAAGGGTCTTACTGTGACTAATGCCCGATGTGAATCATGTGCCTATTTTGACAGTCGTAGCACAGTGCTGACCTGTCCTGATTTTATGAAGTATGGAAAGTTCTGAAACAATAAATTAATTCCTTTTTTGGGAAAGTTCTGTCTCTTTTGGCGTACTTGGCATATCGTCACGTGTTGCTTATTTTAAAACATTTAACACGCTAATGGAAAGTGCTTTCCTACAGTGTGTAGAATTTATATGCTGCAGCCTATGAATTCTGCACACTGCAGGGAAGCACTTTCCTACAGTACTTAGTCTTAACTAGTAAATTCTATTTGCACACTTTATACAGATTTCCTGGCTCCCTGTGAGGTACACTAATCATTCTGAATGAGAGGTTATGATTATACATGTTCCCTGGCTGTACAGGACTGGTTTAGTTTCAGTATACTCTGCTACAGCTCACTTTGATGGAACTTCCCTGGATAGAGAATTTACTGTAGTTCGCAGAAAACCCACCATTGTTGAACTGAAACAAAGGTGCTCCATGAATAAACCTTTCGGAACAGTGTTTCCCCAGGTCCCCCTAACAGGCCAGGTTTTCAGGATTCCCTTGGAGATACAGGCTGAATTCTGCAATCCCTAAGCAGCAAATCATAACCCCTCTGCTTCCGATATCATGCAAACCTGGCCTGTTGGGGGGACCAGAGTTGATGCACTGCATTAGTATCTATGGCCTAGGCCCTATTAAGGCTGGGGTCAGACCAGCGCACTTTTAACGTGCGTTCTGGCGCACATAATTACGGCCGCACTAGCAGCAGATGACGGGCAATGACAGCCGATGTACGGCCGCACAAAAGTCCGGCCGTGCAACGTAAGTGGAATTTGAATGCATTTTTCTGAGAACGCTGAACCGCTAGTACTGACGTACAGAGTGCGCTGTGTCCGCATAGCGGCGTGTGTGCGTGATTAGAAGATGTCAGACGCTGCTAATGTCCAGCCAACATAACGTCCAGACGCAAAAAGAGTTTTATTGACGATCCGTACAAAATCACGCCCGACAATGCGCGTCGTCTGACCGTTTTTGCGCATTCCGTGAAAAAAATACGTCAATGCGTTCGGACGCACTTTTTCACGTTCGCGGGGAAAAATGCTTTCGTCTGACCCTAGCCTAAGGCTTACTTTAAGCCAGGGATCTTAATTACAACTCCCATGATTCTCTGGCCATCCATTGCAGTGGTTCCCAACCCTGGTCCTCAAGTACCCCTAACAGGCCAGGTTTTAAGGATAACCTTGGGGAAATGCAGACTGAATCCTGCAATCACTGAGCAGCAAATCAGATCACCTGTGCTGTGCTTCGGATCAAAATATCACGTTAATTTTCGCGCGATAACACTGGACACTGTGTGCAAAAATTTGCACTGTGCGAGCGCATTTGCGCAGAGAATGTAATATGGCCCATAGTAGGTATACACGGAAGATATATGATCCTATATAAGTGCAGGCAAGTAATTCGCAGTGTGGATAGACAAAGGGACTTTGAGTCTCGCAATTGAGTTTATTCGTCTATCCGCACTGCAAATTACTTGCCTGCACTTATATAGAATCATACTGTATATCTTCGTGTATACCTATTGTCAGAATAAGAAGGATGAGAACCACCTGGAGGATTTTCCTATACAGCGTATAAGCTAAGTATTTTTGTATTCACCAATTCTATATCTGTTACCTTTTTAGATATAGTGTAGGGGTCCACAGTACCTTACTATCAGTATGTTTTCAGAATAACAATAGCTTTAAACCTAAATCCCTAAGAATTCTAAAACAAACCACACGTAGAATATATAAAATACATGTATTTATAGGATTTATATTATCTTTGCAAACTGTCACCATTTGAACATTTAAAAAGTCAATTTTTTCCCATCATAGTCCAATAATGATATATATAATACACACACACACACACACACACACACACACACACACACACACCACACACACACACACACACACCACACACACACACACACACACACACACACACTGGAATCCATTGAAATCCAGACGTTGAGTCCCCGTATTCAGATTGGTCTCAGATCCAGTATAGTTTCTGCTAACTCTCTGCATAAACGGGGGGAAAAAAACAAAAGGAAAATGAAAGACGAGATCTCCGAAAAAGCTAAAACCTGATGTTCCTGTATAATACTGTTGTCCGTTTACCTATTTTCTTACAAGATCGTTGATCGCAACTGTCTGGGCAGCACCGCCTGCCATCTTCACATTGAGAGTCGTCTTCACAGGGTTTACCGCAAAGCCCCAAGGTCCCATCAATCACTTCTGGACACGGCAGTGGCGCATTCGCTGCAAGAAAACCCCACCGTTAGGTTATAGTGTCCGTACTTTGGTCAGTATAAGGCTCCTCTCCCAATCGACACAAGCATGCAATTTATCGAAGAGATTCTTCAGGCTTGGGCCGCTTTTTTAAAGCAGAATATAAACTAAGGCCCCTATTACATTCTTCACGCAAATTCATTCGCGCCGCGCAAAGTTTTTCGCGCGCATGGTCCAGCGTTATCACGTGAACATTAACGGTGGTATTACGATCCGAACACGAATAACGTTCGTAAAACCGACGCGCAAAACGAAGAGTAATACGCGCGCAGTAACGTTGCACGCGTAAATCAGTGTGTGGACTGGCTGAATCCCGTGAAAAAAACAATCAGAATTAAGAACCTTAATTGACATCAATTTACCTTAATTGACTCCCTAAAGTGCGCCTGTCAAAGTAAATCTGAGTATACATGCTGCAGCAATAAAAAAAAACACGCACGAATTCACAATTTTATTGTTTGGGTATGTGTAGAACGTGTAACTATACTGTGCTGTATTTTTTTTTTTCGTGCTGGTGTATTTCGTTTCGGCCAGAACGTTCAGATTTGCCGTTACCACCAGCTTTTCAAAGACGTTAAAATTATGCACGCAAACGTCGTTCGTAAAAAGATGTGCATCGATTGTAATAACATCCGCGTACCAGCGCACGAACACATTTTGCGCTCACAATGTTAAGTATGGGATGCGCGCACAAACTTTCGTTTGCGCAGGGTCACTCGCGTTCGACGTTAACGCACATCGTATGCGCGAACGTTGTTATACGACGTTCAGCGCAAAGGGTTTTGCCCCTCGCGCAAATGTGCATTTGCGCGCGCAAAAACAAATGCGCGAGGAATGTAATAGGGCCCTATGTGGGGAAAAAAATCTAGGAATCTGCTACGATCCAGAGAGTAATAGGGAGTAGCTAATGGCAGAAATTGTCACGAGCCGTTAACACCTCCCTGTTTGCATGTAAGCACTAATCACAGTCGTCACCATGCTTTAATTTGTGGCTTGGGGTCTTCAGGTGACAGGCGATGCGTGGCACACTCTCAGTTCACCACTGGGGAAGTAAGGGATCACGTTCTCCTTCTTGAAACACCAACAACTCCATCTCGCCTATGCCCCGGTCAAACTCAATGTTTGCTTTGTGGTTTTGCCAGCCCTGAACACGCTGCCTCCAACCACCCTACTCCTTCAAACGGCCTCTACACCGTATTCATATTTATCAATCATCGCCAACATTCTAACAAAGTCATAAGTCAGTATACTCACTGGTTGCGTTAACTTTGTCTTCCGAGGAGTAGAATCTATCTTTTTCTGAAGAATGTGTGGATGTATTATTCTGAGCGAGCGGCACATGGACAGCTGTAGTAGTAGAAAACATGTTATTAAGGACATGCACCTAAATAAAGCGTATAGAGAAAAATGAGTATCTGACGCCACCTGGTGTATTCAAACCGAACAGTGCACGAAATTTTAAATGGCTGTCAGCAATCCCAAATCAAATGATTTGATGTAGATTAACAGCCAAAAAAATTGCAGTTCATATCAAATGCAGTTCTCATGAATCAGCAGCAAGAATTCAACCTAAACAGTGGTCTACCTCTAACCACTGGAATAACAGAATTACAGAAGATTGTGGAGAATTGAAGCACTTCCTTCTGTAGAGCAGGGTGTTCCCCCTCAAGTGGGATAAAGTTCTCGTTCTTTAAGTCCGCTTATATTGTAGTAAGGTCTTCAGCCCCCAAAGAGAACAGAGATATATTGCCGAACATAGTGAGACCTGTCTTGACCAGCAGAGCTCCCCAAAAAATAGAGGTTAAACTCACGTGGTAATGTGTCACAACTCGGACACTAGATGAAATAAGCCACCGGTATAATATGGAGATACCGGATCCCCCTCTGATGTCTTGTTCAGTGTGCCTCAGGAAATAAAGGTGCTGCAGCAGGACCATTTAATTAATTTATTGCAAAACGCGTCTCAGCGGTGTTTTTTTTGTATTTTATATTGATTTTATACAATAAATCCCTTGATTAATGGTCCTGCTGCAGCACCTTTATTTCCTAAGGAGGCACACTGAACAAGACATCGAGGGGGATCCGGTATCTCCATATTATACCGGTGGCTTATTTCATCTAGTGGCCGAGTTGTGACACATTACCACGTGAGTTTAACCTCTATTTTTTGGGGAGCTCTGCTGGTCAAGACAGGGCTCACTATGTTCGGTATTATATCTCTGTTCTCTTTTAGGGTTGAAGACCTTACTACAATATAAGCGGACTTAAAGAACTAGAACTTTATCCCACTTGAGGAGAACACCCTGCTCTACAGAAGGAAGCTCTTCAATTCTCCACAATCTTCTGTAATGCACCTAAATAAGATCTTCTGTAAACATGGAGAGTAACATGATCCTGTATCGAAAATGGTCTAAAACAGGGCCGTCAAACTCTGTCCGCCCCCCCCCCAGATTTTTCCGAACTGCAGCTCCCACGATCCACTGGCCAGCTATAACATTTAAAGAATTCTGGGAATTGTAGGCGTCAACATCTGGGGGCTGGAGTTTGACGGACCTGGTCTGAAACAGCATGTGTGTGAAAACGACTTTAAGACTTGAAACTCAGGATCGCTATTAAATTGCTAAATGCATTGTGAAATCCCATGGCGTTCCAAGTAATATAGATACCTGAAGCCCTGTGCCCCCGCTGCCCATTTAGCCCCCATCATACGTACACATTGAGTAAGCACGCGTCTTATCTTTGTAGCTGGGAATCTCGGAGATGTTTGCTTAAAAAAATTACAGGTTTTTGCTTCATGATTTAAAGGAATTCCACAGAGTGGACAAAGCACGTGAATCCCAGAACTAGCCTTTCCTGAAACATTGGGCTTTCTTTGTGTGTCCAATAAAAGGCCACTTCTGGTCCACTTATTGGATCTCTTGCCTGCCAGCTTGGCCGCTCATAACCACTGAGCTCCCTTTCCTGCCCCGATTTGTGCACGCCAATTAAACTTTTTGGGGGTTTAAAGGGAGATTTTAGACACCATGATCAGTTAAATTGAGAGGTCATGGTGGTTAGAGACTGTCCCCAACTGCCTCACACACGTTAATAATTAACTCTGCCTGGTTCTTCCCTATCTCTCCTATTTTTTCCTAGAATGTTCGTTAAATTTATATAAAATACCCTGCTTGGCCAAAAAAAGTCATCTATACAGTATACTGAATGAGCAGGTTTTTCCATCAATGGGTTTTTTCTCCCCTGATGGCACAGCGGGCATATTCCAAGATGACAATGCCAGGATTCATCGGGCTCAAATTGTGCAAGAGTAGTTCAGGGAGCATGAGATGTCATTTTCACACATGGATTGGCCACCGCACAGTCCAGACCTTAACTCCATTGAGAATCTTTGGGATAATGTGCTGGAGAAGACTTTACGCAGACGCAGCGCCGCGACTCTCCCATCATCAACACAAGATCTTGCCCACAGATTAATGTGACTCTCTGGGTGGAAATAAATGCGTGAGCTTATCAAAACGATGCCACGGGGAATACGTGCCGGAATCACAGCAAAAGGAGCGTTAATGAAATATTAGTGAGTGGGACTTTTTTTGCCCAGACAGTGTATACCAACCAACATCTTATATCCTCAACTATCTATACATTTCTCTATTTTACCCCCAGGAATACTCACCACATATACTGGCTACTTGGCTCTCTGCTTTCTAAAACGCGATCAAATTGTTCAAAAAACAGTTTAATTTCTAAGTCTGTAAACCATACTTACTGGTTGTACGGCTAATTTCTACTACTGGATCAGACGTATACAATTCCTTTGAAATATCTGTAGACGTATTGTCCGGAGTATATGAAACAGGAACAGCTGAAGCGGCAGGAGATGTAACTTTAGTGACATGAACCTAAACACGGGACACTGACATAAAAATGCAGAGCTGTGAATGTTACTTACTGGTTTTGTTAAGCAGGTCCCCAGAGTTCAGTGGATTGAATTGTTCTGAAATGTATAAATATATATATATAAAATTTATATTGGGATCTTTTGTACAAATCATTTAAAACAATAACATAAACAATAAGAGATCATTCCGTAATTTACCTACATTAGATTTAAAAATGTATTGATCTTTAAATATCTTTCAGTTTATCAGTGTGGAGGCGGCCATCTTGGAATTCTTTCACAGTAAACAGGAAGTGGCTGGTTGGACCCCACGATGGAGGCCTGTGTCTATGTGGTCTTTTTTCCTCACATAGTTTATGTAGTTATCTTCCAGAAGACACACATTATATATATTTTTGTCTTTGCGTACAGTCATAGGACCAACAGGGAGAATACCACCTTTCCTGACAGCTTCCTGGTGCTGAGTTTAACTACCTCTGAAAAGTTTTTTTTCTTGTTTTCTCAGTTGAGCTGCAGGGCCACACATTGCCACCTCATCTCGTTATTTGCAAGAACCAACCATGACCGACGTGACAAAAATAAATAATATATCAGGGGTGGAGGGGGGGGGGGTAAACACTTGTAGAAAGGTCCATAAAGGATGTCAAGACTTGTGTATTGTCCGACAAGTGAAAATACAATAAGGAAAAAATAAAGAAAATATCAACCGCACCTGGCAGTCTGGTCTAGGCTAGAGCTTCCTTGCGGATATTAATTCCACTACTCCATCTGCAAATCAAAGTAGGACATGGGATATTATAGTGTAATATTTTAATATAGCATAGGAAATGTTTTAAAGGTAAAAAACAAACAACAAACACATAACAAATGTGCATATAAGCATTGGCCTCAGTGACTCCGGATCGGAAGGTTTGACCACTGAGACAAATGCTTATATGCACATTTGTTATGTGTTTGTTGTTTGTTTTTTACCTTTAAAACATTTCCTATGCTATATTAAAATATTACACTATAATATCCCATGTCCTACTTTGATTTGCAGATGGAGTAGTGGAATTAATATCTGTAAGGAAACTGTGTGGTGTTTGCATACAATTGTGTGCCTTTGCATGTTTTTTTATTGTTATGTGTAATAAGGGGTGAAATGCAGACTGAATCCTGCAATCACTGAGCCAGGGGCAGATCCAGACACAGGTTTCGGGAGGGGGGGCATTCTACCAGTTTTGGCCAAGAGCTGGTGTTGGGTTCGCAGTAACAGGAGGTTATATTGGCCCCCAGCTCACATAGATATATATATTGCCCCCAGCTCACATGGATATATATATTGCCCCCAGCTCACATATATATATATATATAGTGCCCCCAGCTCACATGGATATATATATTGCCCCCAGCTCACATAGATATATATATTGCCCCCAGCTCACATAGATATATATATTGCCCCCAGCTCACATGGATATATATATTGCCCCCAGCTCACATGGATATATATATTGCCCCCAGCTCACATGGATATATTGCCCCCAGCTCACATGGATATATTTGCCAAACTGCATGCCAGCGGCCACTCGCCTCATGGAGAAGAGAAGAACACCGGCGGGGGCGATTTTCTCAAGGGGGGGATTGCACCGTCCCCCCCCCTGGATCCGCCCCTGCACTGAGCAGCAAATTATATCACCTGTGCTGTGCTTCAGATATCCTGCAAACCAGGCCTGTACCGGACTCGGAGGACAGTGTTTGGAAACACTAGGTTAAGGGACTAGATTAATTAATTCATATACTGTGCCAATTGTTAACTTGATATCCATTAATTATTAATTAATCATGTCCTCCCACACGGCCGAGCTGTAATGTAAACCTCGTCTCACCTATCACCCTGCAGGAATATTGATCACAGGCGTTCGGGCAGCACCTCTCACCATCTTCACATTGTGAGTCATTCTCGCAGGGTTTGCCACATATCTCTAGCCTTCCCTCCTTCACCTCAGGGCAATGGCTCATAGTCACTGGAAGAAAACAGAGCCAGCAAATCAAACACAGGATAGTTACATTACATACTGAATATATATGAACACAGATGCCTGCCAAACAGAGGCACATCTACTAAAACAGAGTTATTCTCAAATTTACGGACTATTTAGGTCAGGGGTCAGCAACCTTGGCTCCCTGATGTTTTGGGAACTACATTTCCCAGGATGCTTAGTCAAACATTAGGCTGACTAAGCCACATGGGAAATGTAGTTCCCAAAATATCAGGGAGCCAAGGTTGCTGACCCCTGATTTAGGAGATGTATATATACGCACAAGATGACGGTATAGGAGGATGAAATTTATACTTAGCTTTGTTCTGCTACCGAAGTCGACTCCCAGGAGATGGTCCACCATACCAAGAAATAGAAAATAGATAGGTATGGAGGCTTCAGTAGTTTTTTGATGTAGATAACCCTCAGAAGGGAGAACCCATTCTCAGTGGAGCCTTGCCTATATCTCCACGAATAAGGAATGACGATAAGATCCAAATAAAAAAAGATCTTCTATTTAATAAAACAATATATCAAATGTCCGACGCGTTTCGTCTATTACTAGACTCCCTCAAGGGTGAGTGCAATATGCAGTAAAAAAAATCAGATTTTGTTTTAGTGCATATTGCAATCCCACTTGAATAATTCTAGTAATAGACGAAACGCGTCGGGCATTTGATACATTGTTTTATTAAATAAAAGATCTTTTTTATTTGGATCTTATCGTCATTATTCGTGGAGATCTAGACAAGGCTCCACTGAGAATGGGTTCCCCCTTCTGAGGGTTATCTACATCAAAAAAACTACTGAATCACCATACCTATCTATTTTCTATTTATGTGCAAGTTACAGGACTCAATTCCATAGTTGGTGCTAATGTAACGTCTCGATATGTAATCAATAGCTCTAGGAGAAGTTTAACGTCTGGCATCGATATTGCAATCCTGATGCTACAGTCAGGTGAAAAGGTTTTGCGCTTTGCAGCGTGCGAGAGCTTACTGTACTTAAGCGTTTCCTATACGTAACATAGGGGGCGGAATATTTTTTTAGCGTCTTGATAAGTGAGGCATTACAAAGTGCTAGAGCAAATTACCGTCAGGAAGTGCAAGCACAAATTAAATGATTCTGCAATTGAAAAATCTTTTAACACCCCCTAAGAACCCTTCTCATTAAATCCCATACTCGCCTCTCATCCCGCGGCGAAAAGGGTGGCCCGATCTGTCGCTTCTTCTGCAAACGGTTCCCATTCACCCTCCGGGATCGCTGCGCTACTTTGCGATGAGTGGGACTGCGCAGGGCTTACAACCCAGAAGCGCAACCCTTCATGGAGTCCTATGGACTACAGGAGGTGATAGTCACGGCGGCGCTAATATTTGTATCACTGCGGTTAGCACTGCGTTCCGGGGTGAGGTGCTCAGCTTAGTGCCTGCTCCGGGAATACCACATTAACATGGGGATGCTACAGTAAAATCTGCAGGCGCATGTTAGCGTAAACTATTTCGTGACACCATGTAAAGGGATATAATATCACTCCCTTCTTGGCACCATTTTATTGATAGTTATAATAGTTGCCAGCATTGTTTTCTTTGTGTCCCAGATAATTCGTAGCACCATTAGAAATGTCAAACCACCATTACCTAGTGCTTGCACGGTGACGCAGAATAGATCTCTGCAATTCATTCGCCATTTACGTTCACTACATCTTATAGAAAATAGAATTTATTTAATAGTTTGCACACTTTATTTTACTTGCTGTATAAGGTATGTCAGACTCCAGTCACTCCTTCCCTCCAGACGTTGGCGGTAGGGATGTGCTTTTCGGGTTTCGGAATTTTCACGAAATTTCCTGATTTGTGCATTCGGATTCGGCCAATTTTCCGAAAATTTTTGGATCCGAAAACGGCAGATCCGAACAAATTTTCGAGCCGAAACTAAAACTTTTTGGAATTTTAGAATGGACTAGAAATGTGTAAAATCGAAATTCATTTTCGTTCCATTCGTGATTTTGGCTCCATTCCTGATTTCGGTTCCATTTCAGTAATTTCGGACATCGTATTTATATCGCTGATTCTGTAATTAAATTTTGTATCATTCCCATCTCAATGTATCCTTCCTGGAAAACCAGAGAAATCTCAATGTATCCTTCTTGTAAAACCAGAGAAATCTCAATGTATCCTTCCCGGGAAACCAGAGAAATCTCAAAGTATCCTTCTTGTAAAACATGAGAGATCTCAATGTATCCTTCCCGGGAAACCAGAGAAATCTCAATGTATCCTTCTTGTAAAAAACAGAGAAATCTCAATGTATCCTTCTTGTAAAACATGAGAAATCTCAATGTATCCTTTTTGTAAAAAATTTGAAATCTCAATGTATCCTTCTTGTAAAAACCAGAGAAATCTCAATGTATCCTTCTTGTAAAAAAATAGAAATCTCAATGTATCCTTCTTGTAAAAACCAGAGAAATCTCAATGTATCCTTCTTGTAAAAACCAGAGAAATCTCAATGTATCCTTCTTGTAAAAAAATAGAAATCTCAATGTATCCTTCTTGTAAAAACCAGAGAAATCTCAATGTATCCTTCTTGTAAAAAAATAGAAATCTCAATGTATCCTTTTTGTAAAAAATTAGAAATCTCAATGTATCCTTCTTGTAAAACATGAGAAATCTCAATGTATCCTTCCTGGAAATCCAGAGAAATCTCAATGTATCCTTCTTGTAAAACATGAGAAATCTCAATGACAGAATTATCGTATCGGCAGAATTATCGTATCGGCAGAATTATCGTATTCTAAAAAACATTAGTTTACGTCAAAACGAATAGACACTTTGAAACGAGGAGAACAGACGTTCCGAAAAACACAAAAAAGTCGATACGAAAAACGAACCGAAACGGAAATCGGCCAAAACGAGTCGAAACGAAAATTTACAAAATCTGAACGAACCGAACGGGCGGCCTACAATTCCCAGAACACATACATTCTATGTGAAAGGATTTTACCAGGAAGGATACATTGAGATTTCTCTCGTTTTCAAGTATGTTCTGGGTGGTGAGTATGTACTGTTGGGTGTCTTGCCAAGGACACTTACTGGAGAGGTTGCTCGCTGGGATTGAACCCATGACTCCACAGGCTCTCTCCATGTAGAGCGGTGACATTACCTCTACTCCACCCAGCCGGTACTATGTATGCAGGACATACTTGAAAACGAGAGAAATCTCAATGTGTCCTTCCTGGTAAAATCCTTTATAAATAAATAAATAAATTCTAATTCTATATATTACACTTACTGTCTGCTTCAGGTATTTGTTGCTCAGAGTATAATGTAACGGCTTTTGAAATATTTTGTGATGCATTATCCTTGGTTGATGATGGCTCATAACCAGCTATTTTGAGAAAAACACGAAATGTTAGTCACATGCAGTGTAAATAATAAACACACTGAATACATTGTTACATGTTTCTACATATTAAATAATGTTAAATGACAAATTAGTGTTCATAAACAATAACAGTGTCCATGCTCCGCTTTCAATCTCTACTTCTATAAAACGTCACCACTTGTACCAGGGCAGCATATGTACTTCTTTTAGATTTATCTTCCAATGTGTGATACATGTAAGTACAGTTCCAAATATTAAAGAG
Organism: Leptobrachium leishanense; assembly: GCA_009667805.1. Lineage (NCBI taxonomy): Eukaryota > Metazoa > Chordata > Amphibia > Anura > Megophryidae > Leptobrachium > Leptobrachium leishanense. The sequence continues at coordinate 39,874,407 of CM019074.1, read as the reverse complement.
GTTTTGGGCTCTAAGAAGACTGATTACTAAAGACAAATGAAAAGCACTCATATACAGTATATATATACACACCATAGAAATAGAATATTTTTAGAAGTTTTGCATCTTTCAGTAATTACAACAAAATGAAACTCTGCCTATGTGGATTTCTGGGTAGGAGTTTAGCGCTCTCTATAGATAGATGCGGGAGAAAGAGAGAGAGCAGGAGAGAGATACTAGAACAAAAGAGATAGCAGGAGAGAGATACCAGAGCGAGAGAAAGATAACAGAGAGAGATGCACTTGAACGACACTAGAGTGAGAGATACACTAGACCGAGAGATATATGAGAGACACACTACACTGAGAGAGCCTAGATAATAGAGTGAGAGATTCACTTGAGTGATACTAGAGTACGAGGAGAGTGCGTCTAAGTTCACATACCATCATCTCCGGCTTGTAAATACAATCTCACACACATATATTTCATAACACACACACCGAAAGGAAACCATAAGACCCAGCACCGGCCTGTATCTTCTATAGTTAAAATTATGAGCATAATTTCTGGATTTTAATACATAATTACTATTCTATATTTCTCATGTCAATCACCACCTAGGTTTTAAAGCTGCCTTAGTTAGCCATCACCTGTAGGCTGCACGCTCTCCATCCTCACATACAGGCAGAGCACCAAAAGCAAAAGGGCCAAGCCAAGCCTTGTCTTCATCGTTCGTTGTGTGTATCTGTCGACTGTTCCTGCTTCTGACAGACTGTGACAATGAATAATTCTTCAGGAGAAGTTGGGAAAGTCACATTTCCACCTCCTCCCTCTGATTTGCAATTATAAACCGTCATTGTCATACAAGATGATGTGCACACCGGGCACAACGCCAGAGAGCGATGCCAGTGTGAGAAGAGGCTCCTTACACATAGGTCCACCAACGACATGAAGGTCTCTATAAAGACTGTCCCACTTCGTAACAACTACAGTGCAAACTTAATGAAAAGGCAAAAATGTAATCATGCAGAAAAAGAGCGGTAGAAGAAGTGCTTCCTTCTGATGAAACAAAAGTTTCTTTACTGTGGAACAGAGTTCTTTCCCTGTAGTTTCCTTTAGGGAAATCTTCTTAACCTCGGGGCAAGCTTAAACATAAACCAAACCATGGTGTAGCCCATAGAATCAATGGATGTATAAAAACAGATGAAGGGAAACTCACGTGATATGGTGTCACCCCTCGGACACCAGATCTGTAGGCGGCTGGTATATAATGGAGGTACTGGATCCCCCTCTGGATAGTTGTCCATGTAGTCTCTTTAGAAGAACAGCAGCAGGACCATCATTGGATAAATAAAATACATTTATGGCTATAAAATATAGCAAAAAACGGTACTGAGACACGTTTTGTGATAAATCGAGTACTCAGTCAGTGCCATAGATGAAAGACATGGATGACAGAGTCTGGTGTGGATGAACTTGACTGGCCTGCACAGAGTCCTGACTTCAACCCGATAGAACACCTTTGGGATGAAATAGAGCGGAGACTGAGAGCCAGGCCTTCTCGTCCAACATCAGTGTGTGACCTCACAAATGCGCTTCTGGAAGAATGGTCAAAAATTCCCATAAACACACTCCTAAACCTTGTGGACAGCCTTTCCAGACGAGCTAAAGCTGTTATAGCTGCAAAGGGTGGACCGACGTCATATTGAACCCTATGGATTAGGAATGGGATGTCACTTAAGTTCATATGTGAGTCAAGTCAGGTGAACGAATACTTTTGGCAATATAGGATATATATATATATATATATATATCATGGACAGATGAAGGGATGCACTGGAGGGCTTAAGTAATTAAAAACAAAAAATCTTTATTCAAAATCTATAAAATAAATCCCAGTCACCCGACGTTTCGGCCCCATCAGCAGTGGTGTATTTAGGTTTTGTGCTGCCCTAGGCCTGACTAAACTCGTGCACCCCCTAATTTAAATTTGAGGCATCCCTTCCTGTCAAGGGCACACATCTTCCTGGTTAATCCCCACCCTTCCTCTTTAAGCTCCACCTTTTCCTCTTAGAGCTCCGCCTTTTCCTCTCTTTATATTAAAAGTGGATACCAAGTGCCTACTTGTATATTTTGTATACCATTTCAAATGTATCTATTGAGATGAATTTAAACATTTCATAATTTTATTTAAGCATATTTATAAAGAACAGCCACGCATGTCAAGTATACTGGATCACAGCTGCTCTAATTGGTTGAACAATAAAATCCACAGAAACGTGCACTGCATATGAGCGTATCACAGAGCTGCAAAGCAATAAAACCCACAGAAATGGGCACTGTGTATGAGCATATCAGAGCTGCACAGCAATAAAACCCACAGAAATGTGCACTGTGTATGAGCATATCACAGAACTGCACAGCAATAAAACTCACAGTAATCTGCAGTGTGTATGAGCGTATCTCAGAGCTCCAGGGAAATAAAACTCACAGTAATATGCAGTGTGTATCACAGAATCCACAGCAATAAAACTCCCAGCAATGCAATGTTTGGTGTGTGTCAGCATATCAGAATCCACAGCAATAAAAATTCCAGCAATGCAATGTGCAGTGTGTATCAGAATTCACAGCAATAAAACTCCCAGCAATGCAATGTGCGGTGTGTATGAGTGCATAAGAATCCACTGCAATAAAACTCCCAGCAAACCGAGTGTATATGAGCACACAGCAATTATTTATTCTATATTTACTGTCTGCGGTAGGGCTGTGTGCAGAGTCAGCAGGGACTGTGTATAGACTCAGCAGGAGGTCCCTCCAGGCCATGTTAGGATCGAGGCTGTGCCTGTGCGTGGAGCCATCTTGCAGGGCGGGCAGCTGCGTGCGTGCGTGTCATGTGGCTCAGCCAGTCAGGTGGTACTGAGACTCAGTACCACCTGACTGGCCGGACCATGTGACCTCCTGCACGCACGCAGCCTCACCAGGAGCCAGGCAGCTCAATGACAAATTTCTATCACTGCAGTGCTGGTTAAGGAAAGGTCCACTTTAAACACCAGTAAGCAGACAGGGCTTCATATTCTGCTGGTACCCCCTCCTTTGCCTGCCGTTTACTGTCATCTTCTCTCTCTGCACACAAATCACATCCCCCTCCCCTCTCCCAGAGCTGCTGTGGGGCAGGGGAGGAGCTATGGAGGGAGGAGAGAGGGATTTTTATTCTATTCGATTTTATTCCGTATGCAAACGCCCTGCTCCGCTGTTCGTTGTTCGAGAACACAGATCAAAGCTGACCCACAGTGACAGTGGCACCTCCTAGTACCCCCTAATGACACCCCAATAATCACTGGTACCTGGGCACGGCCCGCCCTCCGCCACTCCCCTAAGTACACCACTGCTCTGTGATATGCTCACACACAAGTTTGGCGAACTGCCAGCAAGTACAGTGCTGTTTGAAGGCAGTGCAAATCCCCATAGAGAAGTAATGGTTAATCTATTCAGAGAACACCAAACAGCAGAGAAATGCCCTGATGTTCGGTGGTTTCAATCAGCAGGTTTATTCAGGTGAACCCCATAGGTTTCAATGTTAAAAATATTCACGTTTTTATGCAATATCTAATAAACCATTTATTATTTTAATCTGCAGTAAAAAGTCTTTATTGATTTTTTCTTTTGTACCTTTTAGTAATTTTTCTTAATTTTTTGGGCAACATTTCCCCCCTTTTTTTTTTAATAGCGTTTTTTATTTTTTCTGTAGCAGACCTTTTTATTATCAATCATAGGAAATTATATCTAAATTCCAGACATTTTCGTTCAGTAGTTCTTTTGAAAACAGCAGGTCACGGGTTTGCGGTGGCAGCATTCAGCGGCCGACTCCATGCACTTGGGGACCATGCGTTGAATGGTGAATTCACTGCAGGGTGGGGAAATTTTATTCCCCGAAGTGCAGGGAACTACAGAACACCAAAATGTTGGCGTCATTTCGGTGCTCTGTGAGTAACCCATTTAGTGGTGAGGTTTTTTGTTGCCCCCTGGAAAGTGAAAGCCTAGGCCTTGACTACCCAGGACATACTTGAAAATTAGTGAAATCTCAATGTATCCTTTCTGGTAAAATAATTATCAAAAGTAAAAAAAAATTAAAAAAAAATTAGGGGTGGGGCCACCCGGTGTGGGCCGCCACCCCCTGGAAAGTGCCACCCTAGGCCTAGGCCTTGTTGGCCTAGGACAAAATACACCACTGGCCATCAGAGCCTTTTTCAAGGGTACTATATATATATATATATATATATATATAGCTCTCTCGGGGAATAATGTTTCCAGTTTCTTTCCGCACTGAACTAATTAATGCTTTTTTTTTTTCTCTTTGCAAAGTACAATATGACTTGTGTAAGATTCACTTGAAAATTTATTTTCCCTTGATTTTCATTCTGTACAAAATGATCATTGTTTAGGTATAGAAAGGGGCAATCATCTGTTGTAATTGGTTTATTTTTGTACACCGCCTCCAACGCTCAAATTGATATCTTGAATCCTGATACACGTAATAAAGAACTTCGAGTTCGCTAGAGAGAAGTCCACTGAGCTTGTCTTGTGTGTTGATTTTTCTTGTTGTCTCCCAAGAGCTCTTGATGGATTAAAAGACGGTCAAACTAATGGCTGAACACTAGAAAGAGTTAAAGACCACCATGGTGGTCAGGTGACTCCTATCACATTGTGCTTGGCAAAACTAAAAGGGTTATTCATTAACCTCCAAATTGCACCAAATGGTGAATTTCATCATTCGGCGCAATTTCAGAGCAATTTGTCTATTCAGAAAGATGTAAATTCTCCAAATATAGACGAATTGGCAGCGAAATACGGGGCAATTTGCTGCAATTCGACAGCACCAAAATTGTCTAAAAGCAGACTATCATGTCTTCTATTCACAGAATGCTGAATTGTTGCAAAATGCCCGGATTTTCGGTGTTTCAATTCAACAGGTTCAAACAGGCAAAGCCTATAGTTTTTAGTGAAAAAAATGAGTAAAACCTTTTTTTAAACCTTGAGGCTAGGGACAGATGAGCGCATTTTCTTCAGCCACGGTCAAAATGTACGTCGATGCGTGCGCACGCATTTTTTCACGGAATACGCTTAAGTGGTCAGACGATGCGCAATTCTGGACGTATTTCATGACGGTGGGGTAAAAAGAAGTCTAGGGAAATCCGGCTGTTTGAACGTTATGTTGGCCGCACACTAGCAGCGTCTGACGTCTCCTAATCACGCACACACGCTGCTATGCGGCCGCAGCGCACTTTGTACGTCAGTAGCAGCGGTTTCAGGTTCTGATAAAAATGCGTTCATTTGCTGGTTGCGTGGTGTCGGCGCACTTTCGTACGCACGTACTGCGTATATTGGCCGTCATTGGCCGTTATGTGCTGCTACTGCCGCCGTGATTTAGTGCGTCTGCACGCGCGTTCCGACTGCCCCACTCTGACCCTAGCCTAAGACTGTTTATTCTTTTTATTTTTTCAAAAACCCTATTTTTTAAAAGACCTTTTTGTATTCTTTTTAAAAAGACATTTTTGTTTTTTGATTCTTTTTTTAAAGGACTCATTTTGAAAAATACCATTTTACTATTAATTAAAGGATCTGTCAGGATGGCACCTGGTGTGGGCCATGGTGGGACCCAAAGTACAGGGGGTCTGAGCTCAGTTTGCAGGGAAACACACAGCTGGTACCTTGGTGTAAGCAGATACAGGGTGATTCCAAGGCGCAGTACAAAAGAGAGTAATCAGGAGAGTGGTCAGTGGGCGATCCGAGGTCAATGGGCTGGTACAAGGCGGAGATCGGTTGGCAGGCAAAAGGGTCTGGTATAATGATGGGCCGAACACCCCATAAAAGGTGTATGGGGGTCCGGGTACTGCCCTGAGGTACAGGAAACAATGAAAATATATATATTTTTTTTACTCCTTTCACTGCTGAGTGCTGAGCCATTTCACCGCTGTGCGCTGAGCTGATTTTTACCGCTTTTGCTCATGTTTATACGTGATTTGAAGCCATGGAAAATGTTTAACCAACAATGAGTGGGAAATGTTTGACCAACAAGGAGTGGGAAATGTTTGACCAACAAGGTGTGGGAAATGTTTGACTAACAAGGTGTAGGAAATGTTTGACCAACAAGGAGTGGGAAATGTTAGGCCCAACAATCAGTGGCAAATGTTTGACTAACAAGGTATGGGAAATGTTTGACCAACAAGGTGTGGAAAATGTTTGACCAACAAGGTGTGGGAAATGTTTGACTAACAAGGAGTGGGAAATGTTTATGAATCCCATAGGCTTCAATGTTAAAAATATTCCCGTTTTAATCCAATATCTAATAAACCATTTATTATTATATTCTGCAGTAAAGAGTCTCTTTATTTTTAGACTTTTTAGGACCTTTAAAGCATTTTTTTTTCGAACTTTCAGCGAATGTCCAGAAAAGTTCGAAGTTCGCAAATTTTCGACAGCTGATGTTCGAATCGAACTTCGAACTGATTCGAACCGGCAGCCCCTCCCTAGTCTGGTAGACAAGGAATCAGGAGCACGCAGGGATACGTCTTAACAGGTAGGGAAAAAGACTCAGTACTGAGATCAGGTACATAGGGGGGAGTGGTCCGTTTTGAAAACAGGTCGGGGTGTGGTGTGTGTTCAGTGCTTAACTATTTGTGTACTGGTAGTTAGTACGTCCTTGAGGGTAGCACTTTTCATGCAGCTGGTTCAGAAGCAGACACAGATCCTGATAGGACCCTTTTTCTATTAGACACATTTTTAATACATTTTATTGACTTATACTCCTACTAGGTGGAAAGCCTGCCCAGAGGGCAGTCTATTGTTGTTGTCGCCAGGTCAGAATTCAAGTCCACATAGTTTTTTTCCAATGTCCTATCCAAGAGTATATATATAAATACGTTTTTAACGCGTCCATCGCCATCCCATCCGCAACAGGAGGGCCGACTGAGCAGCTGTGATGGGTGCGCGCACAGCTGACAGCGCATTACATAGGAATTTATATATTAGAGTAGGTTCCTCTTCCCTCTTAGATTGTAAGCTCACGGGAACCGGACCCTCAGATTGTAAACTCGTGGGACCCCTCAGATTGTAAACTCGTGGGACCCCTTAGATTGTAAAATCATGTGGCCCCTTAGATTGTAAGCTCATGTGGCCCCTTAGATTGTACGCTCATGGGGCCCCTTAGATTGTGTTGGGCTTGGGCGGGCATTTTTTTTGTAGCGTATACATTATGCGTATATTTAATGGCACGTGGTATGCATGGCATGGCAGGCTGGTATTTAGGCACACTGGTATTATGAGACACTGGTATTATGGCTGGCAGACTGGCATTGTGCATGGCAGACTGGTAATATGGCTGGCAGACTGGTAATATGGCTGGCGAACTGGTAATATGGCTGGCAGACTGGTATTGTGCATGGCAGACTGATATTGTGCATGGCAGACTGGTAATATGGCTGGCGAACTGGTAATATTGCTGGCGAACTGGTAATATGGCTGGCAGACTGGTAATATGGCTGGCAGACTGGTAATATGGCTGGCAGACTGGTATTGTGCATGGCAGACTGGTAATATGGCTGGCGAACTGGTATTGTGCATGGCAGACTGGTAATATGGCTGCCGGACTGGTAATATGGCTGCCGGACTGGTAATATGGCTTGCAGACTGGTAATATGGCTGGCAGACTGGTTTTATGGCTGGCAGACTGGTTTTGTGCATGGCAGACTGGTAATATGGCTGGGAACTGGTATTGTGCATGACAGACTGGTAATGTGCATGGCAGACTGGTATTGTGCATGGCAGACTGGTAATATGCATGGCAGACTGGTATTGTGCATGGCAGACTGGTATTGTGCATGGTAGACTGGTATTGTGCATGGTAGACTGGTAATATGGCTGGGAACTGGTATTGTGCATGGCAGACTGGTATTGTGCATGGCAGACTAGTAATATGCATGGCAGACTGGTATTGTGCATGGCAGACTGGTAATATGCATGGCAGACTGGTATTGTGCATGGCAGACTGGTAATATGCATGGCAGACTGGTATTGTACATGGCAGACTGGTATTTTGCATGGCAGACTGGTATTGTGCATGGCAGGCATGGCAGACTGGTAATATGGCAGGCCGGGCACGGAGGAGATGCAGGCCGGGCGCGGAGGAGATGGAGGCCGGCATGGAGGAGATGCAGAAAACAAAAAATCCGATCCATTGGAGAGGCGCTGTGCTGTGCGCCTCTCCAATGGATCGGATTTGTTTTGTCCCTCTCGCACGCCGGCTGTGAGCGTGCCACGGCCGTTGGATGCGCGCGCAGCCAACCGCCGCAGGTTGCGCGCGCATGCGCAGTAGGGTTCTGGCGACGGACACGCCAGCCCTTATTGTTTTATAGGATAGATTAGGCGAATAGGAGACTTCCTTTTTTTTCCCCTTCCTCAGTTCGGTGGAATTCGCTGATGCCAATTTAGGCCAGTGTCAGACGAGCGCACTAGGTGGCTGACGTGGCTTCCATCGTCCGTCGCAGCGTTAAGACGCTACGACGGGGCCAGCCACACGCTGTTGCGCACGCACGAATTGTGCGTGCAACAGTGGCCTTGCTGCGTCCATGCAGCAGGGCAGGCCTCTCCGTCAAAGCGCTAGGACACGCATTGACGGAGCTGCAAAGCGTGATCCTCCGTAGGAGGAACAGTTTAGTGAATAACCTATTATGGATCATTATTCAGGGAAATTTAATATCTTCTAACTGTAATTCTTAACTATAGCTTCTAAAGCTAATCTAACCCTAATTTCTAAATCTAAACTCTAACCCTAATCTAACACTAATTGAGCAGCATTTATTGGTTTCTTTAGCTTCCAAATCGATCTGACGTATCGATAGTTCAACTACACAATTTTTTTTATGCAGAAAAGCTTCAGGGACTTCTGACTTTGGGAGTCCCCGAGCTGAAGAGGAGGAGCAGCGCTTGGCGAGGGACAAAATGTGAGTAAGATTTCCTAAAATAATAATTATTGGGCAGAGGCTGACAACTGCCCAATGATTTAAGGGTAAAAAACGGGAGCTCTATAGCTTTTCTATAACTGTTGAAGGTATCACTATGCTTCACTCGGCCCAAGTCCACTGCCTTGGAGTGACTCTTGACTCTAGTCTTTCCTTCAGCCCCACATCCAATCGCTCTCCTAATCTTGCTGCAATATCGCCAAAATTCATCCATTCGTGACTGCTGAAACCACCATACAACTGATCCGTTCTCTTATAATTTCCCAACTAGACTACTGCAATCACCTACTAACTGGCCATCCTTTCCCCCAGCCTCTCTCTCCCCTGCAGTCCATCCTAAACGCATCAGCCTGGCTCATCCACATCACCCGTCGCTCGGCCTCTGTTGTCCCTCTCTGTGAATCCCTTCACGGGCTCCCCATCCACTGCAGAATTAAATTCAAATTGCTCACCCTGACCTACAAAGCTCTCTTAACGCTGCTCCTCACTACCTGCAATACCAAATACATCCCAGCTTGTCCCTAAGACCCAACAACAATCTACTTCTGGCATCCACCATCATCACCACCTCACATGCCAGGCTGCAGGACTTCTCTCACACAGTGACGACTGATGGAAGGTGCTTCCTCTCGTTAGGGAAGCCTACCGCCCAACTCCTTAATAAACATCCACCCAACCCAATAACCATCCTCATATCTCTCTGCATTACCATCATTCTGTTTCTCACCCCTTCACCCATCTAGATTGTAAGTTCCCACTGGAATAGGGCCCTCATCTCCTCTTGCGTGTCACAGTGGCGGTACCAGGCTAGTGCCATGGTAAGGCCCTGGTACAGGGGAAAGCCTCTAAATGCAGAGATACCAGTCTTGGTAGCAATAACAGAACAGATAAACACGGGGTTAAGAGACCACTGCACAGCTCTACCGCAGCAGCCCTGAACTGAAAGGAAGGTCTTTAAAGATAGCCGGATCTATTCTAAATGAAAAGGTTACCTTAGAAGCCGTGCAGAGTCTATAGACAAACACAGGTTACAGGGTTCACTGTAGACAGTACATAAAAGGATAAACCAAAAACGTAGTCAAAGAGAGAAGCCAGGGGTCAGAACCAGAGAATATACCTCATACAGAAGCCAGGGTTCAGAACCAGCAGTAACGTCAGACAAGCCAGAAGATCATAAGCAGGGAATCCGTATAATATAAACAGCAAACCAAATACAGCAATCGATAGAACTAAGAAGTGAATAACACAGGAATAACAGGAAGTAAATCAAGAACATGAATAACAGGAAACGACAGAGAAGCCAAAACCAAAGAAATAAACTAAACAAGAATATACTAACTAGACTGGAACAATAAAACAGGGAGCTCTCAGAACGCAGCAGAACTGGAAACCAGGTAAAGGAAAATGACCCAGCAATGTACCATTGGCACATTGCTCTAATATAGGCAGGAGATCAATTCAGGACAAGGATCAACAGGTGAGCAGAGAGCAGAAACCAATGAACCTCTGGGTAGCAACCCAGGAATAGCAGCAATTTACAAAAAAAAGGCCTGAGCAGGAATACATCTATACAGAGGACAAGGGGTCAGGGCTGGAGATGGAAAACGTGACACTGCGTCTGCCAATGAATTATTGACTTCCCTGTTTGATGTATTGTAAAATTATCTTGCTACCCATTGTACCTTTGCACTGAGCAATGTGTTGGCGAGTAAATAAAATAATAAGGCAAGGAATGGACATTGGACCCTTTACATTCTTGTGGTCTCTTAAGAGAAGCGTTTACAGCGGGATAGGACCACTCCGGACATCAAACCCAGAGTGCAGCTTCAGATCCATTCACAGTGCAAAAAGAATTTAAAAAAAATCACATGAGATGCATGGGTCATGCTGAAATTACACAATTTAATTATAACACCAGGGGGGATAAGTCATTGATATAAATCTTTCACGTTAACCATTTCCTTTTTTTATTGTACTACACTCTGTCAATGAAAGTAATGAAAATGTACGATTATATAATTTCCATTTTCCGCTTTGTAGCATCTAGACACTTCAATGTTGTCTTCGTGATTCATTCAGCGGGGTTGGTCAGGCTGCAGAGAAAAGAAGAATCTGTAAGACATGTATTGGAGTATCATACGCTCATGTACTATCAATGCGTAGACTGGTCATGACATGTGCGTTCCATTAGGGGTGACAGCCAGTAACATATTTATGCATGGTCTATTGGCTCCAGGGGGTCTAGAGTCCACCTGCTGCCAGCATCAACCCCCTACGCATATGCATCCTGCGGCTGCCACAGTTCCATTGTGCCGAGCCCAGAGCCTGAATCTGGAGCTTCCTGGGATCTGCTGGAGGAATCTCTTCTTTGTTCCGCCCCATCATGCCACTTCCTGAGCGAAGACAGTCAGAAGAGAGAGGACACTGAGCGCTCCTCTGGGAGTGCTGAGGAAGAGGTGCGGCCAAACACTGGGCAAGGGAAGGGGGAACTGGGCCAAGGACTGGGCAAGGGAAGGGGGAACAGGGCCAAGGACAGGGCAAGGGAAGGGGGAATGGAGCCGACTACTGGAGAAGGGAAGGGGGGAATGGAGCCGACTACGGGAGAAGGGAAGGGGGAATGGGGATAACCAGTGGAGAAGGGAAAGTGGCAACAGGGATGACCACTAGGAAAGGGGCAGAATGAGGCTGGCCACCAGAGAAGAGAGATGCAAGCACAATGCATCAGGACCTGGTGGAAGACCATGTCTCAGAGACATGTCTAAACCAAGGTTTAAATATACTCTCTGTTATCAAGGCGTGAGTTCATCGTTCTGACAGACACCTAAGTTTGGGAAGGTGATGAATGAACAAAGAAAGAGTAAAGCCAATTCACGTCATTAAGAAACTGTCCCAAGACACTTTTGGACTTTTGGGCTCCAACTCCTTAACGTTAGCGCTCTCATGTGAGCGCTAGGTTAAAAGAGGTAATAGCAGGACGCCCAGATCACATCGGTAATGGGTTAAAAAAATATCCATCGGAAATAGCGCTTTCTAGCGTGAGCTTACTGTACTTCGCGCTCCCTATACTTAACATGGGGACAAATAGTCCCCCGTCTCCCCTTGCGGACCTGCACGATCTTGCGAGAGCGAAATCGTGCAGGTCGCGTGACCCAGTAGCACAAGACTCAATGGAGTCCTACGGTGATACTCGCAGTCGCGGCAGCACGTTAGCATCACGTTAGCTCAAGGCACGTGATAGCACCCTTAGTAGGAGGGTAGCTTTTACATACGTCCGACAGCCATGCAGTCTGTCCTGGAATGTGAGATTTGCAGGTGCTTTTGGTAACATGATACTAAGAAGTGCCAGGATGGAGAAGAGCTTTCATCACACAGGTACAAAGTTTAGCTTATTTTTAAATAACGTCTCCAATCCCCAAGACTACAGGAAAACATGAGACATACAACATAATTTCCATACCTGTGCACAGGTGACAAGCATTCTTTCCCACACATGTATCCGCAACATTTTTCTGTGCCTGGACATCCGCCATCACTGGTGCACAGCGTGTGACTTCCTTGGATGCAATGAATTTCATTAAAAGGACATTGTCCAGGTTTTACTAGATGTGGAAACACACGGAACAATAAAGAGGTTAAATCACTAACCAATGAATTCCATCAAACAGTGATTTCCCCCCATGCAATTTTGAAGCAATTCTCCAATTATTGACAGTGTAATGTGGTGCAATTCGGCTGCACTGCAGTGACCTCATAGAAGACGATCAGGTCTTTTATTCACCAAACACCGAATTGCACCGAAATTGCACCCCGATTTTCAGTGTTTCAGTTTGACGGGTTTGAACAGTCAAATCCCATAGGTTTCAATGTAATAAGTGTAATATCTCTTTTTTTCTTTAAAGACTATTTTTATTTTTTGCAAAAAAAAATCATTTTTTAAGAGACATTTTTGTACTTTTGTAACAGACCTTTTTTTAGTATTTTTAAAGGACCTTTTTACTACATTTTTATTGATTTATCCTCCTATTGGGAGAATATAGGAGAGTTCATTTTTCAAGATGCCAATTCGGAGGTTTTCGCCGACGTTCGATTACTGCTTCGGCAACTCCAATTTCGGCAAAACATGGTGACTATTCGTTAACTAGTGAATTCACCTTATTTTCAGCAAAATGGAATCACCTTAGTGCGCCGAAACACACAGCACTGAAATTACATGCAATATCAGTGCACTGTGAATAGACCCTTAAAGTTGTTCCCCCCATTATATATATATATATATATATATATAGAACTGCCAGAAAAGGAGGGCGCACTCAAGGTCTTCTCTTTAAAAATAAAAGATTTTTAATCAAAGATGCACTAAAACCAACGTTTCGGCCTAAGCATAGGCCTTCTTCAAGGTAAAAACAAAACCGCATCATATTGCATTTTTATAGCTTAGTAAATCATTACATTTAATTACATTTAATTACAAAAACATTACAAACCAGCCGGGTCCAATATTGCGCCGGTTTCAGAGACGCCCTCCCGGAACCGGAAGTGACGTGTCGTCTTTTAGAACCGCGCAAATAACGTCCAACTAGAGACGTAAAGACATCAGCATAAATCGTCATAGCAACCCGCCTGACATCCAAACAAAACAAAAGCGGGGTGCCAAACTGACACCAATGCGGAGGGGAGCGCAGCAGAAGGAAAAAGAGTATTAAACTCACAAAAAACTCCAGATGATCCTCATTCCCATGTCCCAAAATTTAATCAGTGATCCCAAGGGAAATATGACAAAATGTTTATATCTAAGAGACAACAAAGTAAGTTGTCATGGCAACCTTTTGCCTAGAATAGTTACTTAGTGAAGGGAGGGAGGAAAAGAATTCCCCATTGTGATTAAGTGTTTAGGTTATTTATAATTATAGCACTATACACTATGTTGTATTTATATGTGTATTAAATAAAATAAAAAATAAATAAAAATAAATAGAAATAAAAATAAAAATAAAAATAAAAATAAAAATAAAAATAAATAAAAAATGTGTAAAAAAGGGAAAGGAAAAGTGAAAAAATGTGTACAAAGATAAAAAATGTGCTGATTTAAGAAAACTAAGTGATTAAACGTGTATTAAATATACTTATACAAAAAAATAAAATAATAATAAGGGAAGAGAAAATCATCCAGATCCATGTGGAATATCAGCGACTGTAAAGAAAAGGTGTAAAGGACACATACTCGTTAAGGCCATGTGGGACCAATGTATTGAGCGTTCTTATCCAATAAGTCTCCCTTTGCAATAAAAGCTGAGATCGATCACCTCCCCTATGAAGCGGGGGGACATGATCGATCCCAATAAATTTCAAAGTGGGTAAACTATGATGGTACTCTAAAAAATGTTTAGCCACTGGCTTATCTGAAAAACCGTCTCGAAAAGCAGTATTAATAGTGGATCTATGGCCACGTATACGGTCCCTCAAGGTCAAATCCGTCTTCCCAATGTAGGCTAAGCCGCATGGGCACTGTATCATATATATGACGAATTCTGTAAGGCATGTAATTCTAAACCGAATTTTGTATCTATGGCCAGATGATGGGTGAACAAAAGAGTTCCCTGGCAACATGTGTCGACATGTTACGCAATCAAGGCAGCGAAAACATCCCATTTTCTGGAATTTAGGCATCCTGCGTCAACTATCGGACGTATCCACCTATAGAAAGTTACCAGGGGATCCAGGTAAAACTTTCCACAGGAAGATAGCTATATTGATTGAGGAGGGTTTATCAACTGGCTTTCTGACTGAAAATACAGCTAGATTTCTCCAAATTCAACATCCTCGTATTCCAGTACTCTACACCATCCCGAAAATCCATAAGGATCTCCACCGACCTCCCGGACGATATTTTTTGCTGACTGAGGAAGCGGTTTACCACGAAACGCGTTCCAGCATTGTTTTATTTGTATTTTAACTTGAATTTTATGGAATAAACCTATTTAACCATTTGATTAATGGTCCTGCTGCTGTAGCCTTATTGACCAAGGGAGGATCTCGGGCGTAACATCAGAGGGGGATCCGGTATCTCCATACTATACCGGCGGCCTATTCATCTAGTGTCCGAGGGGTGACACAGAACCACGTGAGTTTAACCTCTATATACCTTTTGGGGAGCTCTACTGGCTACACCACGTTGTGCATTAGGTTTTTCTTTGAGGGTTGAAGACCTCTCCATACCATAAGTGAATTGAAAGAACAAGAACTTTGTCCCAGTAGAGGGAACCCCTTTCTCTTCAGAAGGAAGCGCTTGATTCACCACAATCTTCCACAATATTGTCTTTTTGGTGGTTGAATTTGGGTTTGGGTGTTGGTTGACTTTTGCTGCTGGTTCACACAAACTGCATCCAATTGATTACATAAAAAAACTGTATTTTACTGGATTTATTTGCTGGCACAGATATTCTCTGCATTGTTCGGTTCTGTCCACAAGGTGGCGCCAGATATTTATTCTGTACGAAAACATAGTTTTGACTCTTTATAAATTAATGGTAAGACACACCTTGAATATGCCGTGTGATTTTGGCACCTGTCTTAAAAAAGGATATCATAGTGCTAGAAAAAGTGCAGGAACGGCGACTAAGGCCTGTGTCAGACGAGTGCAGTGCAAACGTCCGTGTTGCCGCACATTTTAACGTCCGTGGTAGCATAAAATTATGATCAACAGAGACCCACACACGAAGTACATCCGCACAGAATTGCGGACACACAATGGACGCGGCAAACGGATGCAAGGCAGGCAAGAACGTAAATCTGCTAGAACGGGCGCACAGAGTGCGCCACGTCCGCAACGTCCGCATAGCTTTGTTTGTGAGTGATGAACGAGGTCAGACGGACTGCATTTGTGAGTCCAGCATTTTGACGAACAAAATGGTTCTTCATTTAATTTATTCTCCCTTCTACATCAGTCAAAAATAACGTCAGTCAGAATAACGGACTGTGTGGCCACTACCGCCTCTTCCGTCAGAAAGTATGTCCGTACTGCACGGATGCACAGTCCGTACAAAATGCGCTCGTCTGACACCAGCCTAAATGAATAAAGGGAATGCAAGATTTACGTTATGTGGTAAAGGCTAACAAGCTTAAACCTGTTTAGTTTAGTAAAACGGCACCTTAGTGGGGATCTGATACCTATATAAATACAGTATATACGGGGCCTCAGTGGAGATCTGATACCTTTATATAAATATATACGGCGCCTTAGAGGGGATCTGATAACTTTATATAAATATATACTGGGCCATTATAAACCATTGTCTGGAAACCTATTCATTAACAGGACTATACACCGGACACGAGGTCACCCATTTAGACAGGACGAAAGGAAATTCAGCCTAAAGCATAGGAAGGACTATTTTACGGTGAGAACGATAAAGCTGTGGAATTCTCTACCTGTTGAGGTGGTTGGGTCAGAGACTGTACAGATGTTTAAACAACGACTGGATGACATCCTGCAGATCAATCCGGCTTCCGTCCAAATCATTGAACCACAACTGCCCTTTTAAAAGTCTGCAATGATATCCAGGCTGGTATGGAACAAGGAAACCTAACTGGAGCCATCTACCTTGATTTTGCCAAAGCCTTTGACACAGTAGACCATAGCATCTTGTTAAAAAAACTTAAAGACTCCGGTATTGGTGATCACACGCTAACCTGGTTTCAATCATATGTGTCTGATCGGTCGCAATATGTGTCCATTTCTGACAGCACTTCCCTCCCAGTCACGTGCGGTGTACCCCAATGCTCGATACTCGGCCCCCTACAATTCACAATATTCATAAATGATCTGCCCAACGTCTGCAAAGCCTCAACTGTACACATGTACGCAGACGACACTGTAATCTACACCAGCAAACCAGATTTCCCACAGCTGGAGGCCGTGCTGCAAGAACAATTCACAGAGGGAAGAAAAGTGGATCAAACACAACAAACTCTAAATACTGACAAAACTGTTACAATGCTCTTTGGAACAGCACCTAAACTACATAAATTGCAAAATCCCCATCTATGTGTAAGGACAAAATCCAATGACACACTGACCACAGTCACTTCTCTCAAATATCTAGGTATGTGGTTAGACCCAAATCTATCCTTTGGCCCCCACATCGAATAACTTTCATCTAAACTTTACCCCAAACTCGGTACCCTGTACAGAAACAAATCCTGCCTGAACCCCACGGTAAGAAAGCAGATTGTACAACAAATGTTTATGCCAGCTATTGAATATGGAGATGTAGTGTATGCAGCCGCCCCGCAAACACACCTTCAGAAACTTACTACATTGTATTACTCATTCTGTCGCTTTGTGCTACAATGTAACTACATGACCCACCATTGTGACATGTTAAAAGAACTAAACTGGCCATCGCTGGAATCTAGACGCACCCTTCACCTTTCCAACCTGGTGTTTAAGAGCTTTTCTGGAAAGCTTCCACCCTACCTGAATAGAATGCTTCCCCCAGCAGTTCCCTCGTCCTATAACCTCCTATCCAGGACCTGCACCTTACTTGCTATACCACAATACAAAAAGACAGTGGCTCAATCCTCATTTTCCTACAGAGCACCACAATTATGGAATAACCTACCAGACGCCATCAAATCTTCCCCCAGTCTAAAGTCACTTCAGAGTTCCTTATTAACATACCTCAACACAGAATGCACCTGTATACATGTAACATAGTGACTATTTCCTACATATTTATTTTCTGTTAATCTGTATATTTGTTTTGTATTAATATCTTGCATTTTATTACTTTGTATTTCTGTAACAACTGTAACAATTCAATGTTCTTGAACCCAGGACATACTTGAAAACGAGAGAAATCTCAATGTATCCTTCCTAGTAAAATCCTTTATAAATAAATAAAATAAATAAAAACATAATATTAAGGGTTATAATATTTAATATGTGAGTTAAAGCTCATTGATCCAAGGAGAAATCTGACACCATTCTGGCCTTAAGAAGGAATTTTTTCCCAGTGTGTTACATATTGGTGAGCGCTTCAGACTGGGGTTTTTGCCTCCTTTTGGATCAACAGCAGTAGGTGATGTGTGAAAGGCTGAATCCGATGGACTCACTTCTTTTTTCAGCCTATGTAACTATGTAATGTTTTTTAACTACCGTTTACATTTTGTTGATTTTCCCCATGAGGCAACAGCTACCAAAATCTGTTTAGAGGTTCTTTTCTTTTGCTTATCTAATCTTCAGTATTTGACAGTTATTGAGGTGGAGAAGGGAATGTTTAGATAAATCGACAGGGGGGGGGGGGTCTATTTCTCTCTAAAATACTCCAGATAAGAGATGGCAGCTGAATGAGATATGACAGGGAGCTTAAAAGACTTCTAATCTACCCCATGGTGATGTCCTTTGATAAAATGTTTTATTACTTACAAACTTGTTCGTCGATGCAATTTCACTGAATTAAACACCCACTAAAGTGGGATCATTGCTTTGGCGCCTGGCGCTTTCTAAGGTTCTAGAAAGAGCAGATTGCAGAATGAAAAATAGGCATATGGAAGTGGGTTTAAATGAGGAACCACAAAAGAAGCTGATACACATACACTATATTGCCAAAAGTATTCGCTCACCTGCCTTTAGTCGCATATGAATTTAAGTGACATCCCATTCCTAATCCATAGGGTTCAATATGACGTCGGTCCATCCTTTGCAGCTATAACAGCTTCAACTCTTCTGTGAAGGCTGTTCACAAGGTTTAGGAGTGTGTTTATGGGAATTTTTGACCATTCTTCCAGAAGCGCATTTGTGAGGTCACACACTGATGTTGGACGAGAAGGCCTGGCTCTCAGTCTCTGCTCTAATTCATCCCAAAGGTGTTCTATCGGGTTGAGGTCAGGACTCTGTGCAGACCAGTCAAGTTCATCCACACCCGACTCCGTCATCCATGTCTTTATGGACCTTGCTTTGTGCACTGGTGCACAGTCATGTTGGAAGAGGAAGGGGCCAGCTCCAAACTGTTCCCACAAAGTTGGGAGCATGGAATTGTCCAAAATGTCTTGGTATGCTGAAGCATTCAGAGTTCCTTTCACTGGAACTAAGGGGCCAAGCCCGGCTCCTAAAAAACAACCCCACACCATAATCCCCCCTCCAAACTTTACACTTGGCACAATGCAATCAGACAAGTACCGTTCTCCTGGCAACCGCCAAACCCAGACTCGTCCATCAGATTGCCAGATGGAGAAGCGTGATTCATCACTCCAGAGAACGCGTCTCCACTGCTCTAGAGTCCAGTGGCGGCGTGCTTTACACCACTGCATCCGATGCTTTGCATTGCACTTGGTGAATGTATGGCTTGAATGCAGCTGCTCAGCCATGGACACCCATTCCATGAAGCTCTATGCGCACTGTTCTTGAGCTAGTCTGAAGGCCACATGAAGTTTGGAGGTCTGTAGCGATTGTCTCTGCAGAAAGTTGGTGACCTCTTCGCACTATGCGTCTCAGCATCTGCTGACCCCGCTCTGTCAGTTTACGTGTCCTACCACTTCGTGGCTGAGTTGCTGTCGTTCCCAAACACTTCCACGTTCTTATAATACAGCTGACAGTTGACTGTGGAATATTTAGGAGCGAAGAAATTTCACGACTGGATTTGATGCACAGGTGGCATCCTATCACAGCTCCACGCTGGAATTCACTGAGCTCCTGAGAGCGTCCCATTCTTTCACAAATGTTTATAAAAACAATCTGCATGCCTAGGTGCTTGATTTTATATACCTGTGACCTCCATGGTCACAGGTATATAAAATCAAGCACCTGGGCATGCAGATTGTTGGAACACCTGATTCTGATTATTTGGATTGGTGAGCGAATACTTTTGGCAATATAGTGTATATATTATACATATATATCTACAAGGGTTGTAGTGGAGGACAAAAAGTGAGATAAAAGGCCTCCGCACTATAATAAGTGTGTTTATTATTGCAGAAGCCACTTGCACATAACAGCAATTCGATGAATTGCATCCCTGAGCTCCTGTGCCACATTCCCCATATGCAGCAAGGAATTCTGGGTAGGATATGCAAATGACATCTGTCTCACTTTTCTGCATCCTGGGTCTGTTATTACACAGAACCCTAAAATCAATGCTATGCCACACTGTGGCTTTGTAGCAGAGATAAGGTTTATGCAACTGGTCAAAGCCACTCCTAGGACAGCACTGTTTCGGGTTTGTTGGACCCTCATCAGCAGGAGCTAGGCATGATGACCAGTTGTAGTGGATGCTTGGGACCCACAGGCAAATCAGTATCTATAAGAGTTGTGGTGGAGGACAAAAAGTGAGATAAAAAGCCTCCACACACACACTTGTTATAGTGTGGAGACTTTTTATCTCACTTTTTGTCCTCCACCACAACTCTGATATATATATATATAGGGACATTGTTAAGGGTCTATTCACAATGCACTGATATTGCATGCAATTTCAGTGCTGTGGGTTTCGGCGCACTAAGGTGATTCCATTTTGCTGAAAATATGGTGAATTCACTATTTATCAAATGGTTACCGTGTTTTGCCGAAATTGGAGTTGCCGAAGCAGCAACGTAACATAAACACAATAAGGACATTTTATTTTTTGGTGCTAGTGGCCCTTTAAACTCCACTGACTTTAACCCTGTGTTCACTTAACTCTCGTGTTTTGTGTTTTTTCTGTTTCTTCTTACCAGTCACAGTAGGCACGCACTGCTTAAGACACTTCCATGGACAGCATTTCTCCCCCCTTGGGCATCTTTTGCAGATTACAAGACAAATGGTGGGGGAGGCAGCTATTGGAGCGGGACAAAATCCTTCAGGCACTGGAAGAGAAGATAATAAAGTTGTACAGGAGGACAAAGTAAGAAACGTGCAGAGTTTTCCCATATTCCCCCACGTGTTCCTCCTGCAGAAATAACCATTTTGCGTGGATGCACAAGTTCGTGGAAACCAGGGGAGTATCTAGGCTTGGAGCTGCCCTAGGTTCAACAAATACTGTTTGCCCCTCCCCCCTCTTACCCCATAATCAAATAAATTGGTCAAAATTAGACATGTGCATTCGTTTTAGTACTAAAATGATTTAGTCTGAATTTTGGGATAATTTAGTTTTAGTTTGACTCAAGAGATACGAAACTGCTCAGTACAAAAAACGAAAGAAACTAAAATAAAATGCACTACATTTTAGTTTCAGTCCTTTTTGTGATATTACATTGATGAGTGAAGGAGGCCAGTAATGAAGAGCGGAACATCCGAAGTTCTGCACCCTCCACATGCCAATGCTGTAGGATGTTCTATACAGAGAGGGGTATTAATTAATGCAGGAGGATGTTCTAAACATTATACAGAGAGGAGCCTTTTTTTTTTTTTAGCCCTTTAAATCCAGTGGCTGTGAGCGCTGAGATCAGCTTCTTGTTATATTATCTCTCAGTACAATGTATCAGGCTCAGCTGTTATAGTAACTGACTGTAACAGCTCTCAGAGTTTCAGTAAAACAAGGAAATAATATTGTTCTAACCTCTTTTATATAAAAATATTATTTACTAGGTTTTACTGAAACTCTGAGCGCTGTGATGAGCAGCAGTCAGTTACTGTAACAGCTTTGCCTGACACGGGGCAGTATTACAATGTTGGTGCTAACTTAACCAGAGCTATTGTAAACTGAAAACCTCCATAGGCTATAATGGCTCTGGGAAGTTTACAACAGCTTTGGTTAAGTTAGCACCAACTATGTAATATGGCCCACACTGTGCTGAGAGAGATACTGTAACAAGCAGCGATCTCAGCCCTCTGAGGAGCCACTACAATAGTAATTGTATCCACTGGTTTTCGGATGAATGAAATTAGTTTTCATACTAAAGAACTGAAAATGAATTTCTTTAGCAACTAAATAAATTGCATTTTAGGACTAATCCATCAGTTCAAAACGAAATTTTGTGCAGTGCACATGTCTAGTCAAAATTAAGGCAAATAGTCGTGAATTTTTTTGGGCCATTTATTGAAATAAATACTTGATTTAGAACAAAAACAAAACATCTCTCGTTTACACAAAATGATTTCTACAAATATTATACTTTAGAGCAGGGACCGTAAACTCCGCCCCCCCAGAAATTTCCAAACTACACCTCCCATGATTCTCTGGCCTTTTATTGCATTCAAATAATTCTGGGAATTGTAGGCAATGAACATCTAGGGGGCTGGGGTTTGCGATCCCTGCGGTAGAGACTCATTGCAGGGGGAGAGGAGCTACTGCTGTGCAGTTCTGTAATACACCCTGTACACCTTATATATACTGGACCTCTAAAAGGGGACCTGGAAAGAAAAAAAAGTAGGGAAGGATTTTGCTTGTGGTTCTTTTTCTGTTTTTTGTCTCTGCTAATAGCAATTTTTCACTCAGCACATATCAACATATCAAATGTTGCCCCCCCTCCAACCCGCTGCCCCATGCAGGGCCAGATGGCTTCCGTTATGTGTCATGTGATCATTAGCTGAGAAAATGCTACATTATATCAGTGCACATGATTTCTTAGAAGACGGGAAAAAAAAGGAATAATTAAACCGAAAAGCATACAACGGTGAGAGGTGGTTGCTGGGAAGGGCTGCACAATGACCAGAGATGACCCTATAATTAGGCAAGTTAGGCCGCTACCTAAAGCCTCACGTCAGCAGGGGCCACGCACTGCCGGCAGATGAAAAGGTTGGCCTGTCCAGTTGTAAGTAGCCATACAAGACGTAGCGACAGACGCTAGAAGTAATGCTACATGAGAGGGCTTTTTAGTACTTTTTGGCAGTGCAGGGGATACTTTACAGAACGCACAGGCTGCTACTTCAACTCGATTGCAGGAAATCCTGGTCTGTGTCATGTGACCAGAGGTTCTGTTGCATTTGTAGCATCAAGAGACGGAGCTTGTTCTGGTGCAACACATTTATTTTGTGATTCTCATCTGAAAACAGATAAATAGCTCTGCTTTAATTTTGGGCGCTCTGGTGCTAGTTCTCTTAACCCTTTTACTAACGATAGAGATATCTCAGGCTTCAAAGGCACCATCTGCTGCCCTAATATCGAGAAATCTCGATCTGCTGATCTGCATCCCAATAGCATATGAATTTCATATGCTTTTTGGCTGCAGAAGGTGCACCCAAAGTCTTAGCCCTGTGGGCATAATGGCCAAAGAGCTAAAAACTGTAAAATCAGCTGCTGAATGCTCTGAAATATCAGACTTTCGTCAGCCGATGCAGGAAAAAAGAAGAAAATAGACCAGCTGCTCAAACCTCAAAAACTCAATTTAGCAGCAGATGGCACCATCTACCGGCCAAAAATAGGTTATTTACAGTAAGAAAAAAGTGGTAGACACCGGCTACCTAATAACCTTTATTGGACAAATACAATGTACACAAAGAATTTTTTTTTTAATGAAATACATAAAAATGGTAAATGATAACCTCCTTAAACCATAAATAAGCTTTCTCTAGATAGAGAACACATAACAATGGAAAATAAGAGATAAATTCTAAATTAGAATATGGGCAATGAATCTAGTTATACAATATCACGTCCGCAGCTAGTAAGTCACTAGGTGGCGTCAAGGATCCTGGAATTATCGTGCTAATGCAAGGTTATAGTCAGAATTGGCAAACCAGAATTTGCCAGCATTGGGTGTCATATATAATAGTCACAGTTGGAGGCTGAACATGCATATAATAATTAGAAACAATTACCAAGGAAAGTTGGAGATAAAAATCTCCATTGTTTGGAATATGGGCAATAATTCTAATTATACAGTATCACGTCCGCAGCTAGTAAGCCACTAGGTGGCGTCAAGGATCCTGAAATTATCGTGCTAATGCAGGGTAATAATAAGAGTTGCAAAAATTATTTTGCCAGCATTGGGTGTCATATATAATAAGCGCAGTTGGAGGCTGAACATGCATAGATAATGAGAAAACACATACCAAGATAAAATGAGAGATAATTCTCAATGGAATAGAATATGGGCAATAATTCTAATTGTGCAATATCACGTCCGCAGCTAGTAAGCCACTAGGAGGCATCAAGGATCCTGGAATTATCGTGCAAATACAGGGATTATGGTCAGAATTGGCAAAAGATTTTTATTTGCCAGCATTGGGTGTCATATATGATGAACACAGTTGGAGGCTAAACATGCATATAGTAAATGAAATCCAAAGCAGTGAATCAATTCACCATAAGTAAAGATTGAAAATCCACAGTGTATTGACTTGAAATCCACATAGTATCCACAAAGCATAAAGATTGTGAAGCGCACTGAGGTGCAACTATATAATCAGCAACAAGAGGCAATTAGACGCTCAGGAATGCAGTCAGTTGATATGTGTGAAGTAATTCGGATCTACACCAGACATACATATAGTAGAATGCAGTTAAAGTCTAAACCCAATTGGATTAATTCCATATGACACAAGGAACCACAATTAGCCAGCAATTTAAATCAGCAATATGATGCATATTTGCCATTGGAGGAAACCGTCATAAGTAAGGCTAAGGTCAGACTAACGCAGTATTAACGTGCGTTTAGCCTCACTAAATCACGGCCATGCTAGCAGCAAATGACGTCCAATGCCGGGCTGCATATGACGAACGGCCGCACAAAAGTGCGGCCGCGCAACGCAAGTGGCAAACGAACGCATTTTTTCGAGAACGTCAAACCGCTACTACTGACGCACAGAGTGCGCTGCGTCCGCTAGCGGCGTGTGTGCGTGATTGGGAGACGTCAGACGCTGCTAGTGTACGGCCAACATAACGTCCAGACGCAAAAAGGGTTTTATTGATGATCGTACAAAATCACGGACGAAAATGCGCATTGTATGACCGCTATCGCGTATTCCGTGAAAAAATGCGTCCATTCATTCGAACGCACTTTTTCACGGACAACGAGAAAAATGCGTTCGTCTGACCCTAGCCTAAAGGTGCTGCACGGTATTAGGAGAAGTTGGTTTGGGAGTTTATTGCCGCAGGAATTGCTTTCCATTAAACATTTTAGGATAGAAAAAATAATAATGACCACAATAATGCAGTAGCATAAAAAAGGCACAACACTGCAATATTTAGACCGATAGCAAAACCAGTATCCTCACTGATATGCAACACAGGCTTAAGATACCAGAATGACGGCACAAACTAGCCTAGCAACAATTATTGTGATTAGTAACCAGAATAGAGACACTCATTGCCCAATCCTAAAGCCATCATAGGCAAAATACTCATTGTAATTAAATTTGTAGCTTCAGCAGGTATTGAGGAGGATAATATTGATAGCGAACAGTTAAAAGAAATGCCCCATCTCGACCGATTTCGCCGCCTAAGGCTAGGGTCAGACGAAAGCATTTTTCCCCGCGAACGTGAAAAAGTGCGTCCGAACGCATTGACGTATTTTTTCACGGAATGCGCAAAAACGGTCAGACGACGCGCATTTTCGGGCGTGATTTTGTACGGATCGTCAATAAAACTCTTTTTGCGTCTGGACGTTATGTAGGCTGGACATTAGCAGCGTCTGACATCTCCTAATCACGCACACACGCCGCTATGCCGCAGCCGCGCACTCACTACGTCAGTACTAGTGGTTCAGCGTTCTCAGAAAAATGCGTTCAAATTCCACTTGCGTTGCACGGCCGGACTTTTGTGCAGCCGTACATCGTATATTGGCCGTCATTGCCCGTCATCTGCTGCTAGTGCGGCCGTAATTATGTGCGCCAGAACGCACGTTAAAAGTGCGCTGGTCTGACCCCAGCCTTAGGGATGCGGCTTTATCAAGAGATAACCAGCACTGAATGCCGCTCGCACTTAAATAGACAGACCTACTCGATTGCCGCCCGGCATTACCTTAACTACTCCCCTCCTGCTTAATTCAGAATAAAAAAAGGAAAAAAAAAAATATTAACTCATTCCCTACATAGCGTCATTCAAGGAGCACTTGCATGCTACTAATTTGAGGTTTTAATACTTATTTTTTCATTGGAGTTATTATGGCAGGTTTTCTGTCATCTGCGGCGAATTTTGATAGATGGGGGAATGATTTTGATGAAACATCTGATGGGTCCCAAAACCCCCCCTCCCAATCGTGAGAAAAATATTAGAAATGCATTTAATGGACTTACTAAAATCACTGAAACAAAAAATAAGAGCTAAATGGGAAATTTCCTCTCTGGATAAATATCTTAAAAAATCAATTATTAGGCTTGTGCACCGATTTTTTTTTTCGGTTCGATTCGGTTCGATTTTTCGGATGTTTAAACTTTTCGATTCGGCTCGTTTCGACCGATTTCTGTTTCGATTCGGTTCGGCTCGATTCATTTTTCGTGTACTGGGTTTTTTCGGAATATCGACCATTTTTCGTATTTTCGTGTCACTTAGCTCGTTTTTTTGTATCGACTTTTCGTGATTTCGGAAATTTTCGTTTTTCGGAATTGTACATGTTTTCGGAATTTCGACCATTTTTCGGATTTTCGTGTCACTTTGCTCGTTTTTTGTATCGACTTTTCGTAAGTTCGGTAATTTCGTTTTTTCGGAACGTCTGTTTTCCTCGTTTCAAAGCAATAAATTTCGATTTGACGCATTTCAAGTCCATTCGAAAATTCCGAAAATATTTCGTTTCAGCTCGGAAAACTTTTCGGATCTGCCATTTTCGGATCTAAAAATTTTCGGAAATTCGGCCGCATCCGAAAACACGAATCGGGAAATTTCGTGAAAATTCCGAAATTCCGAAACCCGAAACGCATATCCCTATCAATTATACCCAGAGGTTTACGAATTAACCCCTTAACGCCGCAGGACGTACATTTACGTCCTGCATTAGGCGGGCTTTGACGCCGCAGGACGTAAATGTACGTCCTCGGCGTTTAGAGCCCCCCCGGGAGATACTCACCTTCTCCGGTCGCTTCCCACGCTGTTCTGACTCCCCCGGAGTCAGATCAGTGTGATCCCTCCTCCGGCGTTGTGACGTCATCGCGCCGGTGGCGCGATGACGTCAGTTTCAGGCGTCGTCCCCCGCCGGAGCAGGGGAAGCGCCTGGAGGGGAGGGGAGGGATCCTTCGGATCCCTCTATCTCCCGATCGCTTGGTCCCCGGCGGCTGTGGCCAGCATCGCTGGAAGGGTCACAGCCTGACCTTTCCAGCGATGTATGGGGGGTTAACCCCTTAGTTGCCAGGTCGCGACCGGGCACTAATTTGTGCCCGATCGCGGCCTATTTCCGGTGGGGGCCGCCATCTTGGATGGCAGCCCCCACCTCTGGGTCACCCCCCGGTCAACTGACTCATCGCGCCATGCGCGATGATGTCAGTTAACCGGGAACCCCTTGCTGCAAAGGGATTTCCTATGGAAATCCCTTGCAGGAGATAGGGGGGTTCTTTGAACCCCTTTATCTCCTGATCGGTGGCAGCTAGGGGGTCATGGCTGATATTGCTGGAAAGGCCAGAGCATGGCCTTTCCAATGATATCAAACATGACCATGGTAAAAGTAAAATAAAAGTGTAAAAAAAGTAAAAATAAAAATAATAAAAAAATAATAAATTAAATAATAAAAAAATAATAAATATAATAATAAAAAAAAATTTTGTTTTTTTAATGCAGCACTATTGTTCACATTTCAATTATAATGTGAACAATGATGCTTCACTAATGATATTTTTTTTTTGGGGGGTTTAGCTAAAATCACGCAATTTCTCCCCAAAAAAAAATGGGTTCCCCGTCCTAATTTTTTTAACAAATCTACCCAATAGAATATGACCGCAGAGCCTCGGATAATAAATTTAAAAAAAAAAAACACTTTACACACTGTGGAAGATTGAAATTTTATTGAAAATTCACATTTTTTTACATTTTTTTGTTATAGCATTTTGGCAGGGCATGACATATACATATAATAATGATATATTATTAATCTGCCGAGTCTGCCGGAAAGAACGATATATAATTTGTCTGGGTGGTATAAGAATACGTGACTTAAAAATGGTCAAAATGCGCTTAGCAAACTTCTACTTCCGAAACAGCGCCGAAGTTGTAAAATTACTCCCGTCCTTAAGGGGTTAATATTCCACCAGCCTCCCATATACAAAGAGAAGGGTTCCACAAAGACTGGGAAGAAGCGGCCAATATATGCTCTAGGAGGTTTATGGAAATTCTAATTGACCATGAAAATAAAACTGTGAGCGAGTTAGAACCTATAATTGATCAGAATTTGAAAGATATTCAGGAATTCAAAACCGACCCAACCTTCGGCACTCTTGAAGAAAAAATTGAAAATGAATTTAGATCGCTATGATAGCATTATAAAAGAACGTAAACAACGCAAATTAGCGAGAGATAGTCATGACTATGACGAAGGTAGAGTGTATAAAAATAAATTTACCAACTCCCATCCTAGAAATAGGTTGGAACCTACTGTCAGTTCAGAATACGAGACATCTGATCAGGAGACTCTCTCAGATGTGGATTCTGATAGACCTACTGGCAGCATTCTCAAAAAATCGGTATCTTTTTTAGACCAGCGCATAGGAGAATCAGAAACCCCGTACAGGGGACGGAGGATCAACACCAGGAGGAAAAGAACGAAATATTAGATCAATCTCGACTTATTAACCTCTCCCATAGAACTTTATCTTCTATTGAAGAAAATATTCTGATCAAGGGTCTCTCGTTCATTCCTAAACCAGGATTCAATAAATTTAACTGGGTCAAAGATATACACCTCTTTATGAGGAAGTTATTATCCTCCTCAATACCTGCTGAAGCTACAAATTTAATTACAATGGGTATTTTGCCTATGATGGCTTTAGGATTGGGCAATGAGTGTCTCTATTCTGGTTACTAATCACAATAATTAGGGATGTGCATTTCGGGTTTCGGAATTTTCACGAAATTTCCCGATTCGTGTTTTCGGATGCGGCCGATTTTCCGAAAATTTTTAGATCCGAAAACGGCAGATCCGAAAAGTTTTCCGAGCCGAAACGAAATATTTTCGGAATTTTCGAATGGACTTGAAATGTGTCAAATCGAAATTTATTGCTTTGAAACGAGAACAGAAACGAAAATTTCCGAACTTACGAAAAGTCGATACAAAAAACGAGCAAAGTGACACGAAAATACGAAAAGTGGTCGAAATTCCGAAAACATGTACAATTCCGAAAAACGAAAATTTCCGTAATCACGAAAAGTCGATACAAAAAACGAGCAAAGTGACACGAAAATACGAAAAATGGTCGATATTCCTAAAAAAAATGTACCCGAAAAACGAGTCGAACAGAAATCGGTCGAAACAGAAATAGGTCGAAACGAGCCGAATCGAAAAGTTTAAACATCCGAAAAATCGAATCGAATCGAACCGAAAAAAAAATCGGTGCACAAGCCTAACAATAATTGTTGCTAGGCTAGTTTGTGCCGTCATTTTTGAGATCTGAAGCTTGTGTTGCATATCAGTGAGGATACTGGTTTTATTTATTTATTTATTTTATTTATTTATTTATAAAGGATTTTACCAGGAAGGATACATTGAGATTTCTCTCGTTTTCAAGTATGTCCTGGGTTCGAGAAAACTGAGTCTAAATATTGCAGTGTTGTGCCTTTTTTATGCTACAGCATTATTGTGGTCATTGTTATTTTTTCTATCCTAAAATGTTTAATGGAAAGCAATTACTGCGGCAATAAACTCCCAAACCAACTTCTCCTAATACCGTGCAGCACCTTTACTTATGACGGTTTCCTCCAATGGCAAACATGCATCATATTGCTGATTTAAATTGCTGGCTAATTGTGGTTCCTTGTGTCATATGGAATTAATCCAATTGGGTTTAGGCTAAGGTCAGACGAACGCATTTTTCACGTGCGTTTAGCCGCACGAAATCACGGCCGTGCTAGCAGCAAATGACGTCCAATGCCGGGGAACAGACGACGAACGGCCGCACGACAGTTCGTCCGTGCAACGCAAGTGGCCAACGAACGCATTTTTTCGAGAACGTCAAACCGCTACTACTGACGTACAGAGTGCGCTGCGTCCGCTAGCGGCGTGTGTGCGTGATTAGGAGACGTCAGACGCTGCTAATGTCCGGCCAACATAACGTCCAGACGCAAAAAGGGTTTATTGATGATCCGTACAAAATAACGGACGAAACAACGCATCGTATGACCGCTGTCGCGTATTTCGAGAAAAAATACGTACGTTCGTTCGAACGCACTTTTTCACGGACAACGTGAAAAATGCGTTCGTCTGACCCTAGCCTTAGACTTTAACTGCATTCTACTATATGTATGTCTGGTGTAGATCCGAATTACTTCACACATATCAACTGACTGCATTCCTGAGCGTCTAATTGCCTCTTGTTGCTGATTATATAGTTGCACCTCAGTGCGCTTCACAATCTTTATGCTTTGTGGATACTATGTGGATTTCAAGTCAATACACTGTGGATTTTCAATCTTTACTTATGGTGAATTGATTCACTGCTTTGGATTTCATTTACTTTATGCATGTTTAGCCTCCAACTGTGTTCATCATATATGACACCCAATGCTGGCAAATAAAAATCTTTTGCCAATTCTGACCATAATCCCTGTATTTGCACGATAATTCCAGGATCCTTGATGCCTCCTAGTGGCTTACTAGCTGCGGACGTGATATTGCACAATTAGAATTATTGCCCATATTCTATTCCATTGAGAATTATCTCTCATTTTATCTTGGTATGTGTTTTCTCATTATCTATGCATGTTCAGCCTCCAACTGCGCTTATTATATATGACACCCAATGCCGGCAAAATAATTTTTGCAACTCTTATTATTACCCTGCATTAGCACGATAATTTCAGGATCCTTGACGCCACCTAGTGGCTTACTAGCTGCGGACGTGATACTGTATAATTAGAATTATTGCCCATATTCCAAACAATTGAGATTTTTATCTCCAACTTTCCTTGGTAATTGTTTCTAATTATTATATGCATGTTCAGCCTCCAACTGTGACTATTATATATGACACCCAATGCTGGCAAATTCTGGTTTGCCAATTCTGACTATAACCTTGCATTAGCACGATAATTCCAGGATCCTTGACGCCACCTAGTGACTTACTAGCTGCGGACGTGATATTGTATAACTAGATTCATTGCCCATATTCTAATTTAGAATTTATCTCTTATTTTCCATTGTTATGTGTTCTCTATCTAGAGAAAGCTTATTTATGGTTTAAGGAGGTTATCATTTACCATTTTTATGTATTTTATTAATTATTTTTTTGTGTACATTGTATTTGTCCAATAAAGGTTATTAGGTAGCCGGTGTCTACCACTTTTTTCTTTCTGACAATATATAGGGTTCATGCCCCTTATCGACACTGGCCTTATGTCATTTCCCCTTATTCTATAAAGTTTTTCTTTTGTTTACTATTTACAGTAAGACATACAATGGGTATAAACTAAAATATTTCTTACTGTATAATTAATAAAAAAAGATTTTACAAAATAAACACTGACAATAGTTTTTTGGAAAATCACTTGACAGTGAAGGGGTTAACTGCATTCAATGCTTGCTCAGGATTACTGATCCACTGACTATATATAACATAAGAATATAAAATCATTATACATTCTTATTTCTATAAACAATTGGTGCAAACATATCTGGAATTAAACAAGTCTATCCAGTATAATACACTAATATATATATACACACACAGTAGAATACACTATACAGCATAATAATATAATCTTTGGGCAACACCCTGACACTTTGTCCCTGTCTGTTGGGGTTTGCCCAGAACATTTATTATACACAGCAAACATATTTCAAACCGATTCTGGCTACCGGAGTTGCTTGGACACAAGGCCTCTATTGCTTTACTAACCTCATCCCGCTTAATAACTCTGCGGTGTCAATCACAACTAGGGATGTGCGTTTCGGGTTTCGGAATTTCGGAATTTTCACGAAATTTCCCGATTCGTGTTTTCGGATGCGGCCGAATTTCCGAAAATGTTTAGATCCGAAAATGTCAGATCCGAAACGTTTTCCGAGCCGAAACGAAATATTTCGTTTCGGATTTTTCGAATGGACTTGAAATGTGTCAAACGAGAACAGACGTTCCGAAAAAAAGAAAATTTTCGGAAAAACGAAAATTTTCGGAAAAACGAAAATTTTCTGAAAACACGAAAAGTCGATATAAAAACCAAACACAGTGACACGAAAATACGAAAAATGGTCGATATTCCGAAAAAAAAATGTACCCGAAAAACGACCCGAACCGGATCGAAACCGAAATCGGTCGAAACGAGCCGAATCGAAAAGTTTAAAAATCCGAAAAATCGAACCAAATCGAACCGAAAAAAAAATCGGTGCACAACACATAGCTGCAGCGTATCCATTTCACAACCTGTTTAACCAGGCGGACCCAACGGAATATAACAAACTGACTCTGCCTTATGTTGACCTCTCGCCATCCATGCTAATGCTGCAAATAAACTATACAGACATTGATACAGTTACTGCAGTTTACAAAACACATTATACAAGGCCTGTCACAACAATTGATACGCAGGGGTCTGTCTTTAAAACTCCGTTCCATACAATATTATTTCACATTTAAATGACTCTAATAACATTTTTTTCTGCCTACCCGAAAACAGATAAATGACTCTCCTTTATTCTGGGCGCACTGGTGCTCTCTTAACTGCATTCAGTGCTTGCTCAGGATTACTGAACCACTGAGATATTCACATGATATACCAATTGCAGCTCCTGTGGCTGAGAACATAGCTATCGCCACCTGCTGGTAGGAGGTTAAAGCAGCAGCAAAAGAACTACGGACAATGCAGTTATGGAGTGGTCAATAATAAACAAAATACTTAAATCTGCATACTGCATTCTTTTGGGGTGCAATGAGTTTAATACACAGAATGCCAAAGTTGCAGCTACAGAGAGAGAGTAGCCTGAGAACAGGAGAAGCTATAAGCATGGAGGACAGAGCTGCACCCGACTCCCATCCGTCTATTTTCCATCTATTTTTTATTATATATAGAAAATTGTATCTATTAAGTGGGATCAATCTGTTCTCTGGATTGCAGATTGTAGTTGCGTCATTGCTGTGCAGACAGCCATGCAAAACTTCAAGAAAGGTTTCCCCTGTACCATTCAGGAGGGGGAACATTACAGCGGGCATGAATTGGGGGATTGGGGTTAAGTAGGATATTTAAGGCAGGGGAGGGCCCTGTCTCTTTGTGTCCTGACAGCTTGGAAGACAGAAGAGAAGACGACCAATGGAGCATGACTTAAAAGAGTTGCTGGGTCGGCTGAGGGCTCATGCAGAGGCTCAGGGTACATCTGTGATGTATTTGGTTTTCTGGAGATCTGGAGATCCGGTAATCATCGCCAGCAGAGGACAGGTGCGTTTGGCGCAGGGAACGGCCTTCTCAGCCCCCAGTCCAGTGTGCGCTAGAGGACGGCTGGCGACTGAATCGGATGGAGTAGTGGCTGGGCTTTCGGTGAGGACGGCTGCGGGGGTGAGTTACTTGCGGCAGCAAACATGGCGGACAAAGATGGTCGATCGGGTCATCCGTCAGGATGTGAGACGTGCCCACTCCCTTCTCCCCTCCCAGTTTCTCCGATCTGGAGAAATCACTGGGTGAATTGGAGGAGCTTCCTCCACCTCACCCAGCGTCACAAGCAGCCAGGATTTTGAATTTCCAGCTGCCGGTCACTAGTGACGTCAACACGCAGAGATTTGTCCCATGTCGCGTGCAGTTCCTCCTCTTTGGCTCGTGGTCTCCCTTACACAGAAGCTCTTAAAGCTTTACGACACAATTTGAGCTCCTACACTACTCGTTTACTGAAGTAACTGCAAACTGCGCACCGCTGCAGACTGGCGCACTTTACATAAGCAAGTTCCATATCGCCTGCGCAGAGCAATCGATCGGACCTGCGCGCATGCAGCAAGACAAGAACGTGACATCAGCACACTCTCTGCGTGCGGATGTTACTATTGTTCGATCTGGTGACCGGTGACCGCGAAATTCTAAATCCTGGAGTTGGTTTTTGCCTTCGCTCGTTACGTCATGCTCAGCATAGGTTTTAATGAGCTTTCCACCTTAGTTTCTGTCCTAGGTAGTTATAGTTAGAATAAATGTTACCATTGTTTGGTTCATTCATTTATAGAGATACAAAGTGGCATCCACTTACCTCCTACTGGCGGCACACACTTAAATTTACCGTCTTCTGAAAAGCAGCACTTATAGTCAGGGGCACATTCAGAATCGGAAGTGCATTCATCATCACAACTTTTTTTGGGGGGTTTCAAAACCGGAGGACAAACACCAGGCCTTACTGAGGAGATAATGGACAATAAACACATTGTGTAAGAATCAGACGGTGAGGGTTCCTCTGGGTAAACACGTCACAAGGTTACATTTCTCAAATGATTTATCTGTATATTGTACAATATGGCTAAAGCAGACATTGCCAATCTTTTTCATCTCGCGGCACAGTGAAAGAGAGCAGAAGCGATCAGGGTTATTCAGAGAGAGTCGATCTGGCCCCGAAATTGCCCTGAACAGTGAATTTCCCGATACGGTGCAACTTCGCGGCCATTCGGCTATTCAGACAGCAGGCAGTTCGCCAAGTTTGGCGAATTGCCAGCAATATACAGTGCTGTTCAGTGTTAGGCAGAAGTGAAATCCTCCATAGAGAAGCAATGGTTAATCTATTCAGAGACACCGAACAGCAGTGAAAAGTTGCCGAAATGCCCCGCTGTTCGGTGGTTTCATTCGGCAGGTTTATTCAGGCGAACCCCATAGGCTTCAATGTAAAAAATATTCCCGTTTTTATTCAATATCTATTAAACCGTTTATTCTTTTAGTATGCAGGAAAAAGTCTCTTTATTTATTTATTTTTTTAAGGATTTTTTTTTAGGCATTTTGTTTTCCCTATATTTGTTTTTTTTATAAATAGCGGGGGTTTTTCCAGAATCATTTAGCAGCCCCTAAAACCCCCTAATAAATCCCATACTCATCTCTCATCACGCAGTGAATGGTGGCCCACGCCGCCGCTTCTCCAGGCTGCGAGCAGAGTGAGACTGGGAACAAATAGTCCCCAGTCTTCCTCCGTGATCTCGCGAGCGCAAGATCGCGCAGGGTTCGCAACCCGGCAGCACAACCCTCCATGGAGTCCTATGGAATCCAGGAGGTGATACTCGTGGCGTCACAGAAACGCAGGTTGTGCTGCGTTCCGGGGCAAGGTGCCAAGGTAGCGCCTGCTCCAGAATCTAATGCTAAAATGGGGACGCTACGGGAGAACTTGCAGGTGCAGGTATTCCCCGTTTGTGTCCCCATTTTAGCTTTGGGGTGGGAATAGGGCCCTACAGGTTTATTATTTGTCTCACCAAATACATTAAATTTTGAAACTGATCATCGTGACCATATTATTTAACAAGCTAAACATATATGCGGTTATGGCTTACAGTTTGGATTTTGGGTTAATAATTCAGCTTGGAAGAAAAGCAGTAAAGCAGGGTTACCTTTTTTGGGGGGCTTACACACTTTGGCCTTCCCCTCTGGGCAGCATTTTTCGTCCCCAAGGCAATCAGTGTCTTCATTACACCATTTCGCACAGTCTGTATGTGGCTTACAAGTTGTACACCTTACGGGAGGGCACAAACCTGGTTTTACGGTACCCAAACAAAACAAAAAAAAGGACAACATAACAAGTTGAATGTTCTATTTTCCAATTTTTGTTGCTTTTTTTTCCCTGTGTTTCCTGTATCTTTAACTTTTTTTTTCGTTGACAAAATTTTTATTATATGGAAAGTACATAATACAAAGAAACAAATACAGTGACACGTAAGAAGAATACACCAGTGAATAATAGCACAGAAATGAGGGCCAGATAACAGAAATGTAACATGGCGTGTGTAGACTTATTCGAGTTGCATCCCTGAATCAGGAGCAGGTCTCCTATTGTAACCAAGATTTCTGCAACTTATCAGTGAGCTATCGCTAGAGATCTCCCAGGGCATCGGTGCCTCCACATCAGGCCACGGCGTTGAGTATGGTTCAAAAAAGTGTGTGGCCAACAAAAAGGAATTTTGAAGAAAGAAATCCCAAGAGGGGGAGTAAAAGGAGATACAGAATAAGTGGACAGTAGTTCAGAAGAAGAAGAAAGAAGAGAAGAAGAATAGGAAGAGAAAGAGGGAGAAGAGGGAGAGAAGAGAGGAAAAAAAAAAAAAAAAAAAAAAAGGGGGGGGGGAATCTACAGTACAATTCACGTCTCAGTCGTACGCGCGGAAGGTCGGTAAGACAGAAACCCACCCGGTTCAGTAATCTCCTCAGGGTCCCCAAATGCGGTCAACTATCCCACCTCGATCATCGGGAGGTCCGAGGTAGAGGGATTCATATGGTTAGACTTGTACTCGTCCCAATAGACCCACGTGGTGCAAAAGGCCTCCACGTGTCCTCGTTCCACCGCTACCAAGCGGTCAATAGCCCGCAGTCTTTCCACCTCAGTTACCCACAACCTTCTAGAAGGGACAGTGGCAGTCTTCCAGTACAGAGGAATCAACAGTCTAGCGGCGAACACTAGGCGTAATGCCGCAGATTTTCGTATAGTTTTAATAGACGTCGGGAACTGTAGGAGGAGGTAAGTCTTTGCAGAGAATTCCAGCTCCAACGCAGTGATGGTGATGACCCCATCGTGGACCATCTCCCAGAAGGGAACCAGACGAGAGCACTCCCACCACATGTGAAGGAAAGTACCCACGGACGCTCCACATCTCCAGCAGGAGGGGTCAGAGCTTGGGTGGATCCTGTGAATTCGTTCCGGAGTCCAATACCAAAAGGAGAGTATCTTATATGCGTTTTCCGCACATTTCAATGTCGGGGACCCCCGATGAGCTAACGTATAAGTCATGGACCACGATTCATTAGAGGAGGAGTCACCTAAAAGTTCAGTCCACGTTGATTGGAACTGTGGTGGGTCATCAGTGGTATCCTGTAGCAGTCGGTAAAGAGTAGAGATGCATCTATTAAGTGGGATACCTAATTTGTAGAAGTTCTCAAAAGGCATTAGAGGTCTGGTAAGGCTATATCCAGCGTTCAGTGACTTAAGAAAAGATTTAATCTGAGCATAGTTAAATCGTTCCAGGAAAGTTAGTGGCGGAGATCCATCAGCAGATGTAAGCGGGGGTATGCTACCTTCTCCTAAAAAGGAGTGTACTGTGATCCTATCTGGGAGATCAAATCTATGTTTTAAAGCGGGACAAACTCCCGGTAGAAAGCCCGGATTGTGTTGTAGTGGGAGGAGTGGAGAAACAGCCGACGACAAAGACCTCGACATACGTATTCTCCTCCAGAGTCGTAAAGTTTCTCTGGGGATGCTCCATTGAGTCCGACCATCGGGGGAGTCTCTAGGGCGGACCCAGGGCAAAGTCCATAATGGGGACTCCATGAGTTTTTCCTCTATGTCCAGCCACAACTTTTCCTCCGATGTCAGTGACCAGTCGAGTATACGGGCCAGTTGTGTAGCAAAAAAGTAGAGCTTGATGTCCGGAAGGGCCAGACCTCCACGTGCTTTAGGACGGCACAGGATCCCATGTTGTACTCTGGGTCTCCCTTTAGGCCATATAAATTTCAAAATCTGGGAACGAAGAGCAGTAAAGAATCCAGCTGGGATGGGAATTGGCACTGTTTGAAAAATGTAGAGGATGCGGGGCAGCAGGTTCATCTTGATCACATTTATCCTTCCTAGCCAGGAAAGAAATTTGGCGGTCCAACCATCCAGATCTGATTTAAAGGAGTCAAGGAGTGGTTTATAATTGTAGTCAAAAAGCCGGAAGTGAGAGGATGTCAACCATATACCTAGGTATCTCATCTTAGAAGCACACCAGGTGAATGGGAACCGTTGTTTGAGCCGTCTAGTCACCTTCGGGTGTAAGTTAATATCCAAGAGTTCTGATTTATCCCTATTGATGCGAAAGCTAGAGTATTCTCCAAACTCGGCAATGGTTCGAAGGACAGCCGGTAAGGACTTCTCTACATCAGTGAGCATGAATAGTAGGTCATCCGCATACGCCGATACTACATGATGATGTTTAGAGCCACGGATTCCCGATATGTCCGCATTGGAACGTATGGATTGTAGCAGTGGTTCCAATGAAAGGGCGAACAACACCGGAGAGAGGGGACAGCCTTGTCTCGTCCCATTGTGGATCAAGATTTCATTGGAGAGAGCTCCATTGATACGGATCCTAGCCGACGGGCAGTGATATAATGCCGTGACCCAGTGAAGATAGGTGTCAGGAATATTCATGAGACGTAGTACCTCAAAGAGATACGACCATCGTACGCGGTCGAACGCCTTCTCAGCGTCGGCCGAAAACAGGAGCATTTCCTGTCCCGAACGTTTCGCCAGAGTGATAGCATTCAATACTCTAGATGTTGCATCCTTGGCTTCTCTGCCCGGCACGAAACCCACCTGATCCGGTGGAAT
The DNA here is from genome assembly GCA_009667805.1 of Leptobrachium leishanense. NCBI lineage: Eukaryota > Metazoa > Chordata > Amphibia > Anura > Megophryidae > Leptobrachium > Leptobrachium leishanense. The sequence continues at coordinate 39,835,900 of CM019074.1, read as the reverse complement.
CAGACCAGGGACAAAAGGCAGTAGACGTTCCGCGAGGATCTTTGCCAGGAGTTTTGTGTCCACATTCAGTAATGAGATGGGTCGGTAATTCTTGCAGTCCGTATGGTCCTTTCCGGTCTTCGGAATAACTGCAATAGAGGCCATCAGGGTCCGTGAGTGTAGTTGTTTAGTACCATCCAGCTCCTGGAAGAGGCGCAACAGCAAAGGTGACAGTATATTGCTAAAGCACTTATAATATTCTAATGGGAGCCCATCCGGTCCCGGACAGCGCCCGTTTTTTAAGGCCTTAAGTGCAGCGGATAACTCTTCGATCCGAATAGGAGCAGTCAAGGATTCCCGGGCCGCTGAGGAGATTTTAGTCATAATCCGAGGTTCCAAATATCTGGTTAATTCCTCCGGCGATGGTCCCAAACCTTCCGACTCATCCAAGCGATAGAGTGATTGGTAGTAAGAGACAAATTCGTCCATGATAACGTCCGGTCGAGATGAACACTGTCCATTCTTCATTCTAATCTTAGCAATATATGCCGTGCGACGTCGTTGTCGTAATGCAATGGCCAGAAGTCTACCCGGTTTATTCTCCAGCAATGCAAAATGGCATCTGGCTTTGGCAGCGTCTAAGCGAATTCTGTCATCCAAGATCTCATTGAGCCTACGTCGTAAGTCGGTCACTTCCTGAAAAGAAGGATCATCCAGTGTGCCCGTTTGAGATTCCATGCGGCGGATCTTAGATAAAAGGTCAGCGATCTCTGAATTCCTAGCCCGTTTGAGTGCCGTGGCCGCACTAATGAAGTGACCTCTAATCACCGCCTTATGGGCCTCCCAGACCGTCGCCAGCGGGACGTCTTCCGTATCTAGATTATCTTGAACGTATCTCGTAAGGTGGGCAGAGAACTCCGCTGTAAGTACGGGATCATCCAATAGGGTAACATTTAGGCGCCATGTGCGCTCTCGAGGTCTACAAAGTGGGGAAGTGAGATCCATCCACACTGGGGAGTGGTCCGACCATGTGCGTGTACCTATGTCAACATCCAGGACCAAGTGCAAGTGATGCTGTTGTAAAAAGATGTAATCTATGCGCGAGGAAGACGCATGTACGGGGGAGAAAAAAGAGTAAGCACGATCTCCTGCATGAAATGCTCGCCATACATCAACCAGACGCAGAGTATCTAGTGATCTCCGGATGTGTCTCAAGGAACTAGATGGAGCAGAGGACATTCCCCTCGAAGTATCCAGTCGGGGTTCCAGCGGAACATTAAAGTCCCCTCCAAGGACCAATACGCCGGAGGTAAAAGAAGTCAGTTGCTTGAGAATGCGAGCGAGGCATTTATGTTGATTGGTATTAGGCAAATATATAGATGCAAACGTGTATTGTGTATCAGATATAGAGCCCTTGAGAAAAAGATAGCGGCCCTCAGGATCAACCTGTTGGTCCACCAACTGAAATGGGACATCCCGAGAAAAGAGAATAGCCGTTCCCCGCGATTTCGTAACCGCATAGTTACTAAAGAATCCGTCTGGAAATAATCCTGACGTCAGCGTGGGTGGAGCGTCCGCTCTAAAGTGGGTCTCCTGCAGAAAGACAATCGATGATCGGAGAGCTCTCAGTTCACGTAACAATTTACTTCGTTTTTCAGGGATATTCAAACCCTTAACGTTATATGTGAGAAAGCGTAGAGACCGTTCCTTGAAGGCTCCGCCCCGCCGACCCTCCGCACCGTCCATAGTACGCGTAGACTAGGAAGGGAGAGAGAGAAAAAAAAAAAAAAAAAAAAAGGGGGGAAGGGGGGGGGTAGGAAGAGAGATACAGAGAGAGAGACAGATACAGACAGGAAAGAGAGAAGGTGAAAATAAGGCGCCAACGTCCGTCAAGTGACCGTTCTGATAGGGGAAGGTAGAGTTCCCCCAACGACGTCACCCGAGGCGAAAGGACGTAAATACCTCTGGGGGGTACCTCCGCACAGTAAAGGGCCCTATCAAGCACAAAACTAAAGAAGTGTTACAATAAAAAGGAAAAGGTAACTAAACAACCGTCAAGCTAACGACAACAATGCAGCTCATGAGATAAAATATAAGTAATTAATTGTAAGGTGTTGAGATGAAATCACGATATGTGCAAATATGTGTACTGCAATATTAACAGTTCCCAACAGCAATAAAGAGCAGGAGACATACAGTCTCGGATAAACTTTTCATTATCATTATTAAGCCCAAAGAAACTTAGTAGAAATCAAACATCCCAACCGACCCCCCCCCCCACATCCAATTCCCAAATGAGAGAAAAATCATTCAGTAAGAGGTAATAACAAAACAAGCCGGTACAATATGTCTTAAAAGTCACATCACGTAGGATGTATCTAAGTGGATCTCTCGTAATATCCCTGAGAGGGGATGCAAGTCAGAGGTACCGTAAAATGACCGGATTCATTACCGTCTGTCCGAGATTAACCGGGTAGAAGGATTATATAGCATCCCTAGTTTATGATAACCCGCCATTCCGATTTACAGGAAATACAACTGTGAAACCTGTTCTCCCATCCTTTTGGTGCTCGTTCACCACGTGTATGTGCCGGTCTCTCCCTATTCCGCCTCCCACCCAAACCCTCCCCCATCTCCCCCCCTGTAGATCTAATTATCCTACCCCATATCCATTGCCTTTTTTTTTTTTTTTTTTTTTTTTTTTCTTTTTTCTTCCCCCCTTCCCCCCCTTCTTTCCCTTCTGTTCCCCCCTTCCTCCCCCCCTCCTTTTCTTTCCCCCCCTCCCCCCCTACCACCCCCTTCCCTCCCACTACCCCTCCCTCTCTCCCCCCTCTTTGTTTCTGTGTCGTTCTTAGTCTTCGTCCCCTTCCCCTTCCTCCCTCCCTAACCTTCCATAACAACACAGTATTGTACAATGCAAACCCGAAGTTCTGATGATCGGCAAGGAGGCCATGTAGTATGGCGTTGGTCTCGTCGTATGATGCGTCCAGGGCAAAGAGGAGAGGAGGGTCCGTAGGCAGCGGAAAACGAGTTCGTAGCAGGAATTGCAACATCAGGTCTCTAGTAGGCCGGTGATCCCTCGTTTACAGGGGACAGTCGTCCAGACTCAATAGGCAAGTGTGGTAATCAAAAGCAATAGAGGAACCTTCCTTTAGTCGAGTGGTCACGTGGTGACATCAGAGCAGGGTAAATGAGTGGGTTATGTTGAAGACAGCAAAGCAGTCATTCTTCAGTGGCGGATTGTTCTCCGGTTCGTTCGGTAGCGTGTGGGGAGGGTCTGCGGCGGTCTCGGGATCTGCGTTGACGTTGCGGGCGAGGCCGTGTAGCGGTGGGTAGTCGTTCCACCCCATCCATGGTGGCGTGTTCCCAGTCAGGTATATCGAGCTCCGGGAGCCGTAGTTCACGTAGGAAGGACGGTACATCGGTAGGCATTCTAATGGCGTGATTCACTCCGTTCCGTGATACATTAAGGGAAAAAGGGTAGCCCCATCGGTAAGGTATCGTCGCCTCTCTGAGCAGTGTTGTAAGAGGGCGGAGGGCTCTCCGTGCCGCCAATGTGAACCTCGTCAGGTCTGCAAATAGTTCCACATTATCACCCTCAAAGGCCCATGTCGCATGTCGTCTCGCGGTCTTGAGAATTCGGTCCTTAAGGACGAAACTTGGCAGGTGACATATAAGGTCCCTGGGGCCACTCTGTGACGAGTGAGGGGTGGCACGATAAACTCGATGGGCCCTGTCGATGTCCCTGGGGGAGACGCCGCCATTTTGTAGGATGAAATTAAATAAACGGGCCAACAAGATTCTGGGATCTTCATCTCCCTCCCGCACCCCCCGGATGCGGATGTTATGGCGCCTTGCCCGGTTCTCCAAGTCGTCAACCCGGCGGAACAAGGTGGAGAGTACCTGGGAGCCCGTGGAGGAGTCCGATGAAGGAGCCTGTGGGTGGTGTGCGGCGGTCTCCAGTTGGATGACTCTGGTCTCCAGCGCCTGTAATCCAGTTCGCACCTCAGTCACCTCTCCCCGCAGGGACTCGCCGAGGGTAACCGCCAGATGATGGAGATCTGCGCGGGTCGGGAGGGAACCCAGGAGGTCTTCAATCCTGCGCAATCGAGGGTGGTCTTCCGAGCACGAGGCCTCCGAGGGCGCGGGAGATGTCGAGGCCGACGGGCAGGACCCACGTGCGTGATCGGCCGGAGCTTGTAAAAAGGCTTCCAGGGTCCCTGCACGGGTCGGTCTGGGTGTGCTCGGGACGGAGGGGGTCTGTCCCTTCGATTTACCCATCGTGAAAGTCTGCAATTCAATTAATTAGGAGCGTTTGAGCAGCGTTGTCGTCGGAGCCGAAGCGTTATGCGGCCATCTCTGTGTGCGGTCAAGCCACGCCCCCGTATCTTTAACTTTTGACTTTTTTACGTAGAGAATCTAATCACTGTCAATATCCCATGGATGACCATTACTTTATCAGACACTGGATTGACCCCTTTCCGTATGACACTTTGCTTCTACCATGTGATTATTTAAACATTGAAAGAAATAAAATATATAAATATCTATATATATTTTAAGTGCTTTTCTGTTCTTCGCCCTCAATTCTCTACCTTGCGTTTCTCAACTTCTCATTGATTAAAATGCTCTCATAGACGCCACTAAGCTCATTCCAAAGATATTATTGTATCGATCTAATATTAAGGGTTCTAATATTTAATATGTGGATAAAAGCTTCTCGATCCAGGGAGAAATCTGACGCCATCTGGGGTCAAGAATGAATTTTCTCCCAGTATGTTGCATATTTTGGCAAGCGCTTCAGACTGGGTTTTTTGTCTTCTATTGGATCAGCAGCAGTAGGTGATGTGTGGAAGGCGGGAGGGACGTACCTGGTTTAACTTCACCTAAAAAAAAAAAAGGACAACATGACAAGTCGAATGTTCTATTTTCCAATTATTTGTTGTTTTTTTTCCTGTATCTTTAACTTTTGACTTTTTTTCATAGACAAAAGAATTAAGATGGGAATCTAAATCACTGTCAATATTGGATCGTCAGCGGTAGATGATGTGTGAAAGGCTGAACTCGATGGACGTATGGCTTTTTTTCAGCCTGTGTATCTACGTAATATCATACTTTATTTATTTAGACATTCTGCTTAACACTAGTAATTATTGAGGTTAAGTGGCTGCCGAATTACCTCCCGCTCCCCCAAAATATGTGGACATTTTCTAACAGTATATACTGAGGGACATACTCACTCAGGGCTTTGCCGGTACAGAACACGATGAGGATCAACAGACAGAATATGTTTCTGGTTCCAGCCATGGTGTCTGCAGGATTCTTCTCAGCTGCAACTGTATCAGTTAAGTGCTTCCACCGGCACAGTAACCCATTCTTTTATAACAAATGCGATCGCTATTCATCAACTGCTCAAGGTTATGGCTCCCTTATTCTGATGATGTCCATGTCATCATGTCCTGTAATCAGGTCACAATATAAATAATGGCTTCAGAATATATTTACCAATGTATATCACCAGATCAGGGTTTGTCCCCTGTCTATTGTTCTGCGCTGGACATATTTTGTGAAGATTGCATAATTTCAAAGTACAGGTACCGACAGTAACCCATTGGCAGCCGATTAACTACGAACACACTGGGCCATATTACATAATTAACGCCAATGTTAGCATTCAGCTATGTGAGCGTTAAGCCGTTAACGTTAGGTTAAGTGGCCCTAGCGTGGTTAAAGACCCGTTAGCTATTCGGAGCTTGCGCTTTTCAGCACGAGCTTACAGTACTTTGCGCTCCCTGTGCTTAACATGGGGAGCGCAAAGAGTTAATTAGCGTTAGGATTACAAAGTCCTAACGCTAATTACGCCTCGCTGCAATAAACTGAAAAGTTAATCACAGCTAGGAGCTGAAATCCCCCCGTCCCAAAATCAGATACTCACCACTCATCCCACGGTGAGAACGGTAGCCCGCTTCTTCCTGCCGCCAGGAGCAGAGAGAGACTGGGAGAAAAAAGTCCTCCAGTCTCCCTCCGCGATCACTCTGCTGATCTTCTGGATCTCGCGACAGCTGAGATCCGGCATGTCATGTGACCGGCAGTGGAAGCCTCAGTGGAGTCCTATGGAGCATCTCCAAACAAAACATAAACCAGCACTGGAGAGTTACATCAATGTGGCCCTAGTGTGGGCCACCCATTTTATATTCTGAACGCTAACTGGTTGAAAAACCGTTAGTGATTCGGAGCTTCCGCTTTTCAACGGGAGCTTACAGTAATTTGCGCTCCCTATGCTTAACAGCTAGAAGCTATTAGATGCTAGAAGCTGGTGCTAACTGATTCGGCTTCTGCAGAATCAGTCAGCACCAGCTGAAACCCCCCCTCCCAAAATCAGATACTCACCGCTCATCCGCGGTGAGAACGGTGGCCCGATCCGCTTATTCTTGCCGCCTGGACTAGGGAGAGACTGGGAGAAAAATGTCCTCCAGTCTCCCTCCGCGATCACTCAGCCGACCTTCCGGATCTCGCGCCATGTGAGATCCGGCAGGGCATGTGACCGGCAGTGGAAGCCTCAGTGGAGTCCTATGGAGCATCTCCAAACAAAACATAAACCAGCACTGGAGAGTTACATCAACACTGACAATAAACCAATGATAACGAATTGTTGCAGCAAAATTATGTTGAAATAAACAACATAAAGCACAAAAAAGGTGACACAAACACAAACCACACTCAACCTAAACTAGTGTAGCGCTGGTTTAATTCTGCTGCTGTAATTACTTGTTTCTGGCCACCAGGGGGAGACGAGCGCAATGTAAACCAATACTGGACACTTTTGGACTACATTTTCCAGCATGCTTTGGGGCAGAGATAGGAAGTGGGTGGGGAGAACCGAGACACATCCGCAACCTTGTGCGGAGGAGAGCCAGTGCACGTCAAGGGGTGAACAGAGCAAGACGCACGTGAGACAAGGAGCGATTGTGACCAGGCCGGAGCGCAGGTGCTGCCTTACGGATGCTGGAGATCGGTTTCAGTGACTTGCCAGAGACCTAGCAATCCACCGCTGAGAGGTTTACACAGATACAGAGCTGCAGATTGGACCCCGAGTTAGGAGACCGCAATGATCTAATGGGAGTGCAGGCGGTGAACTGAGCATCTTGTGGCAGAGACGGACAAGCAAGACAAGCGGATCCGGTGGCACAGAGTCCCAGCCAAATCGAGTGGAGAGACGTCCTGGGTCGAGCAGAGTGCAGAGTATCTGGCGGATGGGTGAGAGGCCTCCCAGGCCACAGTACAGTAATAAAGCACGCTGCAGTTTTGTCTAAATCTACAGGGCCCCAACGTGACTAGTCGAAGACACATTGAATTCATTCGCTGGCCAGTTGAATCTAGTACCCGGGTACCAACACACGTATACACGCACACCTTCTTGGGACACAACCTGTACGGGACTCACACTCCGGCAACGAAGGGGTTGAAATTCTTTTTTCTTTTCCGCTGCGCGTTTCTCGTATTATGAATTCCTGTAAATATATATGTATACCGTGCTGCTTTATATATGCCAGTTTATTTGAGACCAGTAAACTATATAACTTATAAAATCCACAACAGTGCTGGTGTATATTTATTCCCTAGTGCGGGGAGACTGACCCGAGGTTAAATTCAGCGGCTCCTCCGGGAGTGACCACTACACGTGGGAGCTTGTCCGGGATCCAGTCTCTGGAAAAAACACATTTAAAGGGTTAAATATGGATCCAGACACTGCTGCCAAATGGTGTGAGGAGCAAAGTAGTCAGATAGAATTATGCATAGTCATGGATATTCCTGCAGGCACTTGGGCCGAAGATCAGATTCGCCGGGCCGTGGCCGAGCTGACACCAGATCATCCTGGACATTAAAGCGAACCCAGATACCTCTCACACGTATGTTCTTTTTGAATGGAGAAAGGGTGTTCCAGTGTGTTTTCAGGGCACGAGCGTGAAGCTGACCGATGAGGTGGAAGTTCAACTGATTCAGCCAAGTGCGCCACGTGGCGAACGCGCGAGTGTTCCCACGCCCAGTCCGCTGGCCATGATCGGGCCTGAATTTATAGTGGCTATTGGAGATTTGCTGGCTAAATGTCAAAGAACAAGCCCTCCGCACACTAACTTTGGTTATCGATGGCTGAGAAATTTTACAGGAAACGTACCAACTCCGGCAGGAGAGGAAACCTTCGAAGAATGGGTAGAACAGGCGATGCAGGCTCTGGATGAGTGGGACGTCCCCGAAGCTCAGAAGAAGCAAAGAATTACTGAGAGCTTAAAGGGACCTGCGTCAGAGGCTGTCAGAAACCTAAAATTGAGCAAACAAGACTGCACTGCTTTAGATTACCTAAACGTACTACAGGAAGTTTTTGGGCGAACGGAAAAAGGCTGCGGAGCTCGTGTACCAGTATGAACATACTTACCAGCGGAAAGGTGAGAAGATGACTGAATATATGAGGCGCCTAGATAAGATTCTGCACCAGATACTTCTTAAGAAAGGGGCCGAACCGGCCAAAATAGATAAAATCCGAATACAGCAGATCCTGAGGGGCGCTCAACCTCTAGATCCTGTGATGCTACAGCTGAGAGCCAGAGAAGGTAACCGAGAATTGAAATACCTGGAACTGATCCGAGCTGTCAGAGAGGAAGAGGCTCTACTTGAAGAAAAATCCCTTAGGGAGGAGAAGTCTGCAAGAAGGGGAGAAAGGGTTCATGTCCAACCTGTAAGGTATAATGAGTGTTCGTCAGACGAAGATGATCCGAAGAAGACATATGAGCAGGAAATTGACCGACAAGAGCAGCTCACTGTCTATGGTGAGATGCAACAGACTCTCAAGAGAGTACAAGAGGCCCAAGCTGGATTGGAACAGGCCCACGCGCATCTGCACCGGGAAAGGTAGCAGAAATCCAGATTGAAATACAGAGGTCTCTTTCAGATATGCGAACAGCAAGGGTTGCTGTGGCATCTGACAGGTGGTCTTCAAATGAGACGCAGCGAGAAAGTGCGCCCACGTCTTCAAAGGAAAGATGTTTCAGCTGTGGAGAATTGGGTCACTACCGAGCGCAGTGTACGAACCGAAGGCCTGAAGGAAAAAGAGTTGAAGAGTTCATAAGGCCTTAGAAGGACTGTTATCTACCTCACAGGTGGGAAACTTCAGAGAACCCCGGTGGAGAGAACAAACTGGGTACCCAACTGCTGGAGACTACTACGATCCCCAAGATCCCAATAGGAGGCAGGGAGGGTCTGAATATGTATCTGCTAGAAATAGAAGATCCTCTCCCTGGAGGTCCGGTCCTACGTCATGGGAAAACAATGCATGCCCTCAAACACCGCGAGTGAGGACGAGGGTTAGGTTACAGCAGACTGGGCCTATGCTTCCTATTACTATGGAGAAGTTCCCTGATAAGCTGATAGGTCCTTTGCCCGTCATTCCAGTTCAAGTAGAAGGGAACTACACCAAGGCTCTTCTAGATTCAGGCGCGCAAGTAACTCTGATCTACCGAGACTTCTATCAGATATACTTGAAACATATACCCCTGAAGAAGTTGAAGGATCTTGAAATCTGGGGTATGGGGACTGAGCGGTTTCCCTATGATGGATATCTACAGGTGAAGCTGGAATTCAGCTCTGTGACCATTGGACAACCGAGAGTATGTGACACGTTGGCCATTGTGTGTCCTCGGCCCTCGGGAGCTAATCGAAGGTCTATGATAGTGGGGACGAACACCGACTTAGTGAGACGTCTTCTAACCCCACTGGGGAAGGAAGAGAATCATGCTCCCAAAAAGGCACACTCGATGTTACGGCCGGTCTGTCAACGGATGGTCAGAGAACAGAGAGCCTCTGCAGAAGTGAGGCAGCTGAGGAAAACCAAAGGGACAGAGAAGGTTATACAGTCCAGAGAAGTCTCTGAAATAATCTCTGCAAGAGTTTTGAAACGGACAAGTGGAAGAGTTTCCGTCAACGTATGTAATGTGTCTGACTCTTCAGTAAATTTGAAGGCACGTATGTCAATCGGGCGAATGGCTTCTGTTAAGCCCCTCTCCAGTACCGATCTAGGGAGGAGAGTGAATAAAGCGATTCAAGCTGAACGGTTCTACCCTAAAGATGTTCCTATCTCATTCAAGTGGAAGAAGCGGGTTCAGTCTCCAATACTCAAGTCGGAAAATTCGTTCTCCAAGTATGAGGTTGATGTGGGACGCGCTAAGAGCACTAAACACCACATTCGTCTCCAGGATGATAAGACTTGTCGAGAAAGTTCAAGAAGAGTTCCATTGGGAGGCTTAGTTGAACCACAGAATCAAAGCCCAAAACGTTCTGTCCGACCCCCTCAGAGACTCACCTACGACTCACCAGGACATAGCACTGAAGAGGCTGTTACCACAGTATGAAGGTTGCCCGAAGTGTCTGCTATGTTAGCTGAGGTAGCCAGAAGTATGAGAAAACTTGAGGATGTATACCTAACCCATTGTATGTTTGCTGCTGAGCCTATATATATTGACTGATGTAATGTAACTGTTACACCTCCTTGGAGAGACCCAAGAGTTCTAGGAGGGGGAGAGTGTAGCGCTGTTTTAATTCTGCTGCTGTAATTACTCGTTTCTGGCCACCAGGGGGAGACGAGCGCAATGTAAACCAATACTGGAACCCTTTTGGACTACGTTTTCCAGCATGCTTTGGGGCAGAGACAGGAAGTGGGTGGGGAGAACCGAGACACATCCGCAACCTCGTGCGGAGGAGAGCCAGTGCGCCTCAAGGGGTTAACAGAGCAAGACGCACGTGAGACAAGGAGCGATTGTGACCAGGCCGGAGCGCAGGTGCTGCCTTGCAGACGCTGGAGATCGGTTTCAGTGACTTGCCAGAGACCCAGTAATCCACCGCTGAGAGGTTTATACAGATACATAGCTGCAGATTGGACCCCGAGTTAGGAGACCGCGATGATCTAATGGGAGTGCAGGTGGTGTACTGAGCATCTTGTGGCAGAGACGGACAAGCAAGACAAGCGGATCCGGTGGCACAGAGTCCCAGCCAAATCGAGTGGAGAGACGTCCTGGGTCGAGCAGAGTGCAGAGTATCTGGCGGATGGGTGAGAGGCCTCCCAGGTCACAGTACAGTAATAAACCACGCTGCAGTTTTGTCTAAATCTACAGGGCCCCAACGTGACTAGTCGAACACACATTGAATTCATTCACTGGCCAGTTGAATCTAGTACCCGGGTACCAACACACGCATACACGCACACCTTCTTGGGACACAACCTGTACGGGACTCACACTCCGGCAACGAAGGGGTTAAAAAATTTTTATTTTCCGCTGCGCGTTTCTCGTATTACGAATTCCTGTAAATATATATGTATACCGTGCTGCTCTATATATGCCAGTTTATTTGAGACCAGTAAACTATATAACTTATAAAATCCACAACAGTGCTGGTGTATATTTATTCCCTAGTGCGGGGAGACTGATCCGAGGTTAAATTCAGCGGCTCCTCCGGGAGTGAGCGCTACACTAGCAACACCAGCGGGTGCATCGAAGACATTAAATACAAAATACCAGGAAAGTGTACTCCATATCAATGACCACCTTCTTCCATCACATTCTGTAGCAAAAAAAAAAAGCAAAGTTTAAAAATGTTCAAAAGACCTGACTGAGGGAATAAATTATGGGGATTCAGTTCACAAAGTTTGCTTAAGCCTGTCACAGTCGCCTATGTACCCCATCGTTGACCGGTCCTATGTAATGTGACCGAATTTGCATTTACAGGATCAACTCACCCTGGAGCTCCCCAGCAGGCTCAAGGCCTTTATAGGTAGCCACGGTGGGGCACCTGTGAACATGGAGGGGTGCATACCAAGTGAGGGTTTTCAGCCCTCTATCAGGGATATTCAGAGAGAGGTGAAAAGCAGGAGAATGACTGGAGAATGGAAAATTCTAGGTCAAAATAGCCGATTTGGAAAGTGAGATGAATGGGAGAATTTTTCTGGTTTGGCTAATTTAACCTAGAATTTTCCATTCTCCAGTTATTCTCCTGCTTTTCACCGCTCTCTGAATAACCCTGTATATGTATAATAAAAATATTCATTCAAATTGCCCAATAGTATTTGAACACGACTGTTCTGATTTTCTTTCCTACGTCATCACCTACACAGAGGCATTTTTAGTTGCACCACATGTTCCTTCCAGAAATGTTTGGAAGCTAAGAACAAAGAAAAGGAGATATTCTTCATGTACCTGTCGCTCAGGAATGATGGAAATACCTCAGATCTGCAATTTAGGGTCCAGACGACGTCTGTCATTTCCAGTTTCCAGCTCTTCCCTTTGGGTTCGCTGATATACGAGTGGTCATCATCGCCTTTCTGCAGCAGGAAGGTATTTACATAGAGCCGTTCCTGGACGAGTGGTTGATAAAGGCAGCATCATTGTTGGCTCTGGAGGCACAGGTTGTGAGAACCACATCAGTTTTGAAAAATCATGGATGGCTCGTAAATAGGAAAAAATCCTGTTTGCAGCCGGTACGGAGAATCATTTTGTTGTGTCTGGTGATGAACACCGTGGCCATGATAGTTTTCTATCAGATCTGATAGCTTCAAGGTTCAACGCCAAAGTTCCTTGCTTTGCATTTCTACAGAAGAGGGATATTCCTATGGTCCTTGAAGCTTTCTACCTACGGTGCGAATTGCCACCTGGCCTATGTTTTTCCTCCAGTGGCCTTCATTCCTAGAGTTCTGCAGAAGATTCACCAAGACCAAGCTGCATTAATCGCAATACTTCCTTTTTGGCCTCGCAGGTTCTGGTTTATGGAGACAATGGCCTTGTTCTGCCGATCTTGCAGGCGTTGCTGGACTTTCCAATAGTTCCATTGACAACACTGGGTCAGTTTCGGCTGACTGCCTGGATGATGAAGCCTCCGTTTTAAGATCCTTGGGGTTTTCGGATGTCCTAGTGACCTTGTTGTGCTCAGACAAGAAACCCTCAATCAGGAGAATATACAAAAGAGTCTGGCACGTCTTTTTGAGATGGTGTTTGACACATCACCAGGATCCAATTGCTGCCTCTAATCCATCAATTTTACAATTCCCGGAAGGTGGGTTTCGTGGCGATCTCAAACCTGGGACCCTCAAAGTCATTGCCATTTCCTCGATTTTTTTTCACAGGGACCATGCTATGCATCCTTTATTAAAAAAAATTTCAGGGTTGTCTCCTCTAGAAGACCTTCTTTGAGGGAGTTGGTTCTGCCCTGGGACCTGAATCTCATATTGGAGGCTATGTGTGTGCCTTCATTTGAGCCACTGCAGGATTGCACCCCAAAGCTACTAACCCTCAAGATGGTGTTTAACAGCCGTTGCATCAAAACGAGTGGGGGAATTGCAGGCTATGGCATGTGGGCCTCCATACGCGGTGTTTCATGAGAGTAAGGTGGTGCTGTGCCCCCATTTTTTCAGCCTAAGGTTTCCTCGACAGTAAGATTTGAATCAAGAGATTGTGCTGCCTTCCTTCTGTGAGAATACTGGTTCCCTTCTGCAATGAAACTTCATTCCTTGGATGTAGTTAGAGCATTGAGGATGTACCTGGAATGATCAGTGGTCTGGTGCCATTCAGATCATCTGTTCACTCTATTCTGGGGAGCCCCGAAAGGGGAGAAAGCTTCTAATACTGCAATTGCTAGGTGGATTTGTCAGGCAGTTTTCTTAGCATATTCTGTGAAGGACCTTCCCTAGCCAGTGAAGGTTATGGCTCACTCTACAAGATCTGTTTCTACTTCACAGGTGGTGCAGGCTGAGGCTTCTTCTGAAGAACTGCAAGGCAGCTACCTGGTCCTCTCTGCGTACCTTCTCCAAGCATTATCGTCTGGATGTCCTGATTGGTTTCCACAGAAGCAGCTTTTGTGCGAAAAGTACAGGCCGTGGTCAAGAGCTAGTCCCCTTCCGTATGTTGGTTTGTTGTTTTTGGGCTTTGCATGTCCCAAGGATACTGTGGCTACATGTATAGATAAAAACGGCATTTTCGGATAAGGTAGTTGTTGGGTTTCCTTCAACCACCCCGTGTTATTTCAGCTACTTACGGGATTCCTGAAGAAGGAAGAAGTCCGTCAACATTCCAGAGGATGTAACCTGTGGAATATTTTTGTCTTGGTTTTTGTTTTTAAGGATTATGTATGTAATTCAATTACCGGGTTAAATATTGAAATTCAATTGGTATGTTTTTTTGCTCCTAGCTATGACATCGCCAGCAGCTAAGAGGATGTGTGAAAGGTCAAACCTGAAGCGCACGAGTTCCCTTACAATCAAAATTCTTACAAAATTCCTCTGACACTTTACGTAATACATGTGCTATGAATTGGGGTTGGGATGTATTAGGAGCGTATACAGAGACTATCGTGTACGTGGTCGAGTTAATTGTGCAAACAAGAATAACATATCTACCTCTAGTGTCTTTGATTATTCGGTGGGCCTGGAAGGCCACTTTATTATTTACTAACATGGACACCCCCCTGGATTTGGACCGATAGGTAGAGTGGTATTGTATGCCAAACCCTGGGACGTTTAACGGGGGATGGTCCAGTCGGCGGAAGTGTGTCTCCTGCAGACACACTACATCAACGTCTAGGGAGCGGAGGTCCCTATATAGCGAGTGTCTCTTTACGGGTAGTTTCAAACCTTTAACGTTAAATGTCAGTACCTTCATGGAGGATCATAAGTGTCACGGCTGGTCAGGGGCTGGGGCGCCTGGCAGCAGATTCCTCGCTGCTCGCTGGCCAGGCGCCGAATGATGTACGCTACCGGGTGCGCTCACGTGGGACGCCGAGGGGCGGGGCCTGGCGTTATGACGCGGACCCGCCGGGTTTAAAGCCCAGTCTCACTACCATGCCGATGCCCTGACGTGGTATTCACTTCCCGCAGAGCTCTTGTGTATATTTGGCTATTACCTGTGTATGACTCTTGGCATTGGCAAACGAACCCTCCTGTGTATGACCCTTGGCATTGGCAAACGAATCCTCCTGTGTATGACTCTTGGCATTGGCAAACGAACCCTCCTGTGTATAACCCTTGGCATTGGCAAACGAACCCTCCTGTGTATGACCCTTGGCATTGGCAAACGAACTCTCCTGTGTATGACCCCTGGCATTTGCAAACGAACCCTTCTGTGTATAACCCCTGGTATTGGCATTTACTCTGCTCTTGGTTCTGCCCTTAACGTTGGTACCGAGGTCAGTCTATGTGGCACCCTAAGCACACATCAGATTACCTCTGCTAATACTAAAGTCCTAGGGAGGACTTGTACTCTGGTCTGTACCTTTGTCTGGTGTTTTCCTTTCTTTATCTGTTACCTGCTTAATTGTCTATATAGCTTTGCCGACCATTCAAGGATCGGAAGAGTAGAGAGTGAGCTACATAAAGAGATCACTATCTTGGTAGTCAGAAGGATTCGTGACAATACTCTATTCCATACCTCTGTCTGGTGTTACCCCTTGATTATCTATTGTCTGGTTAATTGTCTTTCTAGTTTTGCCGACCATTCAAGGATCGGAAGGGTAGAGAGCGGTCTGCGTAAAGGGACCACTATTTTGGTAATCAGAGGGATCCGTGACATTACGTCAGGGCCAATGGATCCCGCAGACCTCTCTAACCAGCTGGCACGTATCGCAGCCAGACAAGAGGAACAGGACCATAGGATGGACCAGATTTCTCTCGCTCTGCAAACCCTGTTAAATCGGTCCAATACAGGTACCACAAACCCTCCAGATCCAGTATTACCTAGGGTCAGTTCCGTCCCCCCTGAAGGACATAGGCTTAGTATGAAGGCACCCCTACGCTATGATGGTACACCAAGCCTATGCGGGGTTTTTTGACTCAACTCGAGATCTTGTTTGAGAACAATCCAGGTTCTTGTATGTCTGATAAAGCCAAAGTAGGATATCTGATTAATCATTTAACAGAAAAAGCTTTATTGTGGGCTACGCCGTTGTGGGAAAATAAGAAACCCATCATTTATGACTATGAGGGTTTTACCTCTGAGTTAAAACGTACCTTTGATCCCTCTAGAAGGGCTACCAATGCGGGTAGGTCCTTGTTTCACATCAAACAAGGTAATAAGAGGGTCGCCGACTATGCCATAGAGTTTAAGACTTTGACTTCTGAGGTACTTTGGCCGAACGACGTTTTAACCTTAGCCTTTACCGAAGGCTTGAACGAGGCTTTTATGTTTGAGCTGGCTCCCTTAAAATTACCAGAAAATCTAGACCACCTGATAGATTTCTGTATAGCCATGGACGATCAAATCAGGGAAAGGAGACACCCCAGAGATAGACCCCGAAGGGTCTTGCCTCCTTTACCCTCATTACCCAGACACACCAGTACGTCAGGTAATTCGGAGAATGTGAAAACAGATTTGCCAGTCGTTGAACCCATGCAAATAGGGAAGACGGGTATTTCAGAAGCAGAAAGAGCGCACAGAAGAGAAAAGGGGCTCTGCTTCTATTGTGCAGGGGCAGATCACTTCCGCCTTCAATGTCCTCAGAGACCCAGGGTTAGCAGGGCTGAATATAGCAAATTAGGACTCAGAACAGGAAATACCCAGGTTATCGGTTCTCTGTATGCCTCCTTTGTGGATAATGAAAAAAAAAATCCAGGATTCTGTTACCGATCTCCCTAACCTGGGAGGGGGTTCACCTCAAGACTGAGGCGTTCTTAGACTCTGGGGCCTCAGGCAATTTTATGGATAAGAATTTTGCTGCCAAAAACCTCCTACCTCTGGTTCTCAAGGAAAGACCTCTACTGGTGGAGGCCATAGATGGTAAACCCCTGTCATGTCCACATATCACTCACGACACAGTCGATGTATGTATGAAAACAGGAGTTTTGCACCAGGAAACAATAAGATTTCAAATTATTGAATCACCCTCATGTCCTGTCGTTCTTGGGTTTCCATGGCTAACAGAGCACAACCCAGTTGTCGATTGGGTCCAGAGAGACATAAAATGTTGGGGTCAGAGTTGTCAGTCTAAGTGCCTAGGCAGAGTCAATGTGATTGGTAGCCTCAATATTGCCACAGCCCCTCCTTTGTCCACAGAGGTCCCTGAATGTTACCTGGCATTAAAGGAGGTGTTCTCTAAAGCCAGGACTGAGGTCCTACCACCACATCGTCCATATGACTGTGCTATTGATTTACTCCCCGGTACGATGCCTCCTAGGGGTCACGTATACCCTTTATCACAAAGAGAGAACGACATTATGGAGGAATACATAAGGGAGAATCTGGAACGAGGATTCATTAGACGGTCCTCCTCTCCAGCAGGAGCAGGTTTCTTTTTTGTTTCCAAGAAAAAGGGAGATCTGCGACCTTGCATCGATTATAGAGGTTTGAATAGGATCACTATAAGAAATGCATATCCCATACCTCTCATAACAGAATTGTTCGATCGATTAAAAGGGGCCCGTGTCTATACTAAGCTTGATTTACGCGGAGCGTACAACCTGGTCAGGGTTAAAAAGGGAGACGAATGGAAAACGGCTTTTAATACACGTAGCGGGCATTATGAATACCTGGTGATGCCTTTTGGGTTGTGTAATGCGCCAGCCGTCTTTCAGGACCTTATAAACGACACTCTAAGGGAATTTCTGCAAGAATTCGTCATAGTATATCTGGATGATATCCTGATATACTCTCCTGATGTGGACACTCATCATGTCCACGTGAAACAAGTATTGAAAAAACTATTGAAGGCTGGATTGTACTGTAAGCTAGAAAAATGTCTATTCGACATAGTAACTGTGCAATTCCTTGGTTATATAATAACCCCTGAGGGTTTTCAAATGGATCCTAAAAAGCTCTCAGCTATTCTTGACTGGCCTCTACCCCAAGGGCTTAAAGCCATCCAGAGGTTTCTGGGATTTACGAACTATTATCGAAGGTTCATTAAAGAGTTTTCGGCCTTGGTAGCTCCCCTCACGGCTATGACAAAGAAAGGGCTGGGAAATCAGAAATGGACACCTCAAGCCACTCAAGCCTTTGAGGCACTTAAGCAGGCATTCACTACTGCCCCTGTTCTCCGACATCCAGATCCGGCTCTGCCTTTCCAAGTAGAAGTTGACGCCTCCGAACTAGGTCTTGGCGCAGTCTTGTCCCAAAGGAAGCACCCGACAAACCCTTGCATCCATGCGGCTTCTATTCTCGGAAATTGTCCCCGGCAGAGAAGAACTATGACATTGGAAATAGAGAGTTGTTAGCAGTCATCGCGGCCTTGGCCGAATGGAGATACTTATTAGAGGGGTCTAAGGACCCCATCGTTATCATAACCGATCATAAGAATCTCACGTACATTGGTGATGCTAAACGGTTAAATTCCAGACAAGCGAGATGGTCATTGTTTCTCTCAAGTTTTAATTTCGTGCTTACCTATAGACCTGGGTCCAGAAACATTAAAGCAGACGCATTGTCGAGACAGTATGAATCTTATGAACACAATATCCAAGATCAGCATCCCATTGTACCCCAGGAAAGGATTATAGCCTCTACCACGACTAGTGTCTCGTCTCCCCTAATGAAAAGGTTGCAGACCGTCCAGGGTGCAGCTCCTGGGGAAAACCTCCTGCGAAACTCTTTGTACCTGAGAACGAAAGAGAGGAAGTACTTAACATCTATCATGATAATAAAACTTCTGGGCATATGGGTATCACCAAGACTGTGTCTAATATCAGTAAACTCCTCTGGTGGCCCACGTTACGCCGAGATGTTAAAGATTACATAGCTGTGTGCGAGGTGTGCTCAAGGCAGAAAAGTCCCAAAACAGCACCCATTGGGTTACTCCAGCCTTTGCCGATCCCCGAACGACCATGGTCACATGTAGCCATGGATTTTATAGTAGATTTACCTGAGTCAAGGGGGAATACAGTGATACTTACGGTCATAGATCGATTTTCCAAGATGGGTCACTATGTTCCTCTTCGGAAACTACCTTCGGCAGCCGAACTGGTGCCCATATTCATTTCCAACGTGGTCCGCATACACGGTGTCCCTCTGGAGATTGTCTCTGATAGGGGGACCCAATTCATCTCCAGATTCTGGAGAGGGTTTTGTAAGAATGTGGGGATAGACCTCTCTTTCTCTTCGGCCTATCACCCCCAGACCAACGGAGCAGCAGAACGAGCAAACCAAAATGTAGAGAAATATCTCAGGTGCTTTATATCAGCACAACAAGATAACTGGTCAGACCTGTTACCATGGGCCGAGTATGCCTTGAACAGTGCAGCGAGTGAGTCCACAGGACATTCTCCTTTCTTCGCTGTTTATGGTTTTGATCCTCCCGTGCTCCCCGCTACGTTTCCTGATACCACGATTCCTGCTTTGGATGAGCAACTGGCATCATTGACAGAGACTTGGGGAGAGTGAGACGGGCACTAGAGGAGAGTAGTGCCGTCCAGAAAACCAAGGCCGACAGACACAGGAGGCAGGCACCTGTGTATCAAGTTGGGGACAGGGTTTGGCTTTCTTCACGTAACATTAAGCTCTTAGTGCCTTCCATGAAGTTGGCTCCTAGGTATATCGGCCCCTATAAGATTCTGCGGCGAATCAACCCTGTCTCCTATGCTTTGGCGTTACCCTCCCATTTTAAGATACATAATGTGTTCCATGTACACCTTTTGAAGCCGTTGTTGTGTAACCGGTACACCAAGGTCCATGCTCCACCGCCTCCTATCTCTGTGGAGGGTGAGGAGGAGTTCGAGGTTAAGGCCATTCTGGGTGCCAGGATATCAAGGGGGTCCTTGCAGTACTTGGTCGATTGGGTGGGTTACGGTCCGGAGGATCGTTCTTGGATTCCGGCTGCAGAGGTCCATGCTCCTAGGCTAGTGAAGGCCTTCTATTTGGCGCACCCCCGTGCCCCTGGGGGTCGTCCAGTGGCCGCCCGTGGAGGGGGGGGTTCTGTCACGGCTGGTCAGGGGTTGGGGCGCCTGGCAGCAGATTCCTCGCTGCTCGCTGGCCAGGCGCCGAATGATGTACGCTACCGGGTGCGCTCACGTGGGACGCCGAGGGGCGGGGCCTGGCGTTATGACGTGGACCCGCCGGGTTTAAAGCCCAGTCTCACTACCATGCCGGTGCCCTGACGTGGTATTCACTTCCCGCAGAGCTCTTGTGTATATTTGGCTATTACCTGTGTATGACTCTTGGCATTGGCAAACAAACCCTCCTGTGTATGACCCTTGGCATTGGCAAACGAATCCTCCTGTGTATGACTCTTGGCATTGGCAAACGAACCCTCCTGTGTATAACCCTTGGCATTGGCAAACGAACCCTCCTGTGTATGACCCTTGGCATTGGCAAACGAACTCTCCTGTGTATGACCCCTGGCATTTGCAAACGAACCCTTCTGTGTATAACCCCTGGTATTGGCATTTACTCTGCTCTTGGTTCTGCCCTTAACGTTGGTACCGAGGTCAGTCTATGTGGCACCCTAAGCACACATCAGATTACCTCTGCTAATACTAAAGTCCTAGGGAGGACTTGTACTCTGGTCTGTACCTTTGTCTGGTGTTTTCCTTTCTTTATCTGTTACCTGCTTAATTGTCTATATAGCTTTGCCGACCATTCAAGGATCGGAAGAGTAGAGAGTGAGCTACATAAAGAGATCACTATCTTGGTAGTCAGAAGGATTCGTGACAATACTCTATTCCATACCTCTGTCTGGTGTTACCCCTTGATTATCTATTGTCTGGTTAATTGTCTTTCTAGTTTTGCCGACCATTCAAGGATCGGAAGGGTAGAGAGCGGTCTGCGTAAAGGGACCACTATTTTGGTAATCAGAGGGATCCGTGACAATAAGTGAGCGTCATTGCTAGGGGAAACCTAGTGTGCCCTGTCCAAGGTCCGCCAGGCGCGTAGCCTATCAAGCTCGTTCGTAACATTAGAGAACCTCTGCCCTGGGGGGGGGGGAAAGGGGACACCGTATGCAAAAAAAGGGATAACCGCCACAGCCGTGGCAAAACTATATACAAAAAGTAAACACCTCTCCTGTAGGGCTCTCGTCCGAAGCAGAGCCCCACACTCCTCCGTAGAGGAGGGAGAATAGAGGGGTAACATCCGTGGCTAGGATCAACCAAACATCTAAGCCTAGCTCATTGTGCAACAGCGCAGCAAGGCAGCAATATAATATAAACCATCGACGTATGTAAGCGGATTACTTAATAAACAATAGTTACGGAAAGCGGAACTTTTCGAACATTTCGATGTGACCGATATATGTCCTGCTAATATGGTCCCTGGTGGAACCTTCAACGCTTGCTCCATTCTTTTTCCAGCCGTTTGGGCCGAGATGAGCGTTTTTCCGTAATCTCAGCGAAAGATAATCCCCAGGATTCCAGAGCAAATCGGGCTTCAGCCACTGAGCAGAGCACCGTGATCTTTCCATCGCGGGTGACTAACAACTTCGTGGGGTACCCCCATCGATACCCCACTCCAGCCTCCCGCAGCGCCACCGTGGCAGGGCGGAAAAGTTGTCACTGTTGAAGAGTGGCCTGCGACAGATCTGGGAATACTGTCAGGTGGGCATACTCCGGGCCCGAAGCATTTGACTTACGCAGAGCTCGTAGGATATCTTCCCTGGGTTTAAAGTAGTGGCGCCTCAATAGGACATCCCTTGGCGCTTGAGGAGGGGCCGAAGGTGGCTTAGGGAGTCGGTGAATACGGTCCATAAGCAGCGTTTCTGGGCCTGCATCAGGCGGGAGGTATGGAAAAAATTCCGCCACGTACTCTTGGAGGTTTTTTGTGGTCACCGATTCTGACACCCCCCGAATTTTAAGGTTATGTCTCCGGGAGCGGTCTTCTAAGTCGGCCAGTTTTCTTGTACAGTGGTGCAGTTTCTCCTCCAGCTCCTCCACCTTAGACGTCATGTCATTGTGTGCCTCTGCTACCTCAGACATTTTCTCCTCCAGTTTAAAGGTCCTGTCACCGATCTCCCTAATGTCATTTCTGATATCTGTGGCCACAGTGTCTAACCTGGTCGTCAATGCTGCAGAGAGGTCAGCTAACATCACCTCCATCCGCTCAGTAAAAGTCGCCAGCTCTGAGCTCCCCCCTGTTCCCTGCATTCCGCCATGCGGCTGAGGGGAACCGCCGCCATTTTGGGTCTCCACACCGTCCCGGCGCTTACCCGTTTTTGGCGTGAAAAAGTCCGTTTTTTCGGCTGTTTTTTTAGATCTTGCTGCTGCCATCAGAGTGTCCTATCGATCCGCTGCAATGTGCACTGCTTTTAATGCTGGTTGCTGGTATATATCCGCCGTTTTGAGCCTAGCAGGAGCTGAGCTAAGAGATCACACTGCCGCCATGATCGATCGCTGGCCACGCGCCCCAATGCATCAATATTTAAATAGGAGTGACAGTGACTGACATAATAGAGGGGAAAAAGTTCTTGTTGAATGTGATGATGATCCTGGTGTGCAGCTGCTTGTATTCACAATAGGTGATAAATTCCCAAACGTTCACCAATAGAAAGATATGTAGGATGTAGTGGATATCAGCGCTCGCAGGGGTGATCAATACATCCAATTTTCAGTATTTACACTGGAAAATTAGGTATTTACTCCGTGGGGTGTTCCTCGGTAAAAACAAATAAAATGCAAAGTGCAGACCATTTAAATGAATGGTTATAGCAGAATAGAAAATGTCTACTCACATTTAACCCTTTCGCTGCTGAGCCATTTCACGCCTCTGTGCTCAGCTCATTTTTACCGGTTTCGCTCATCATGTTTAACCGCGTTTTGAAGCCTTATTTTAATATATGACCCAGACATATTATATATCGTTCTTTCCGTCAGACTCGGCAGAGTCATAATATGTCATTATTATATGTATACGTCATGTCCTGTCTGTATACTATAACAAAAAATGCAATAAAATTAGAATTTTCAATAATTTACAACGTGTAAAGTGTTTTTTTTTTCACATTTTAACATGCGAGCGTTTGCGGTTATATTTTCTATGGGGTGCACTTGTTTAAAAAATTAGAAATGGGGTCTCGTTACATATTTCGCTATTTTTAACAAACGCACCGCATACAAAAATCGTTAGTGCAGCATCATTGTTCACATTATAATTGAAATGGGAACAATATTGCTGCATTAACAAAAAAAAACGTGTTCATTTTTTATTATTATTATTTTTTTAAATATTTTTTTATTTTTATTTTTTTCCCTTAATTTTTACATGGTCATGTTTGGTATTGTTGGAAAGGCCATGCTCTGGCCGATCCAGCAATACCAAATATTAACCCCTAGCTGCCACGGATCGGGAGATAGGGGGTTCATTGGAACCCCTTATCTCCACCATTGGTGGCAGTTAGGGGTTAACTCCAGGACTGGCGTCATCGTGCTATGCACGATGACACCAGTCATCAGGGGGCATTCCCGGAAGCTTGGCCGACATCCAAGGGCAGGCTGTGCCCTTCCAAACTGTGCCTGCCTTCAGCCTCTGGTCCCCCATGATCGGGAGGGAGAGAGGTCTTTCAGGCACCTCCTCCGCACTCGCAGGGGGGGGGGGGCTGAAATAGATGTCATCGCGCCGCCGCAATGACATCTATCTTCCCCCCAGCATCCCGGAGTGCAAGGGTGACATGCTACATGTCAGCTCGCACCGGGGGGGCCAGCAATCAGCCGGAATCCCGGCTGATTGCTGCCTCCTGTGCTATGACGTGCTCAGCGAGTCCGTAGTACAGGAGGAACACTTAGCAGGATGCGCTGAGCGCGTCCTTAGCAGCCAAGTGGTTAATGGTTAGGGATGAGCCGAACACCCCCGTGTTCGGTTCGCATTCGAACAATTTCAAAAGTTCGAGTTCGAACGTGAACACGAACCGAACTCAATGCAAGTCAATGGGACTCAAAAGTTCGAATTTTAGAGTGCCCTCCAAGAGGGCATATATGCAAGATATTTGCCATAAAAGGTCTATGGGGGTCCGGGTAGTGCCCTGGGGACAGGAAACAAGAAAAAAAAACAGTTTTTAAAGGAACAGTGAGTTTTTCATGAAATAAGGGTTAAAAATAAAAACGAAAAATTCCTTCAAATATCGTGCCTAGGAGGTCCCCATAACCTGCCTGTGAAGTGGCGGATTTGTAGGATGTATAGAAACATTTAAAAACAAAACACTGACGTTTCAAATATCGGTAAACGGTTTTCCTTTAATCTATTCATAAACAACTGCTTGGGGCGGCAGTCTGTATGAAAAGAGGAGACATTTTAGGATACGCAGAACAAGTTTAGTGATTCTTTGGCTAAATTATGGTGAAACTTATGCAGGCTTTGGTTGAAAGTAACAATAGGTGCTTTAAAATGTGGCCTTTAGTGTCGGCAACAGTGCCGTCACACCGTAACCCTTTTGTGGCATTGTGGAAGAATGCAGGGTTGGACCGTGCGGTCCAAAAAATTAAAATGATATGAATCTGGTAATATAGGCATCAGTGTCAGTGCAGCCAAATATTGTGCCTTTGGTGGCAGCAAGTGCCTTCACACCGTAACCCTTTTGTGGTATTGTGGAAGAGTGCAGGGAGAACACACAGATTACCACAATTCCCAGATATTTTGTATAAATGACTGACCCAAAAATAGTTGGTGGCAGTGAGAACACAAAAATTACAACAATTCCCAGATATTTTGTAGAAATGACTGACCCCCAAAATAGTTGGTGGCAGAGAGAACACAAAGATTAGAACAATTCCCAGATATTTTGTAGAAATGAGACACCCAAAATAGTTGGTGGCAGACTGGCAGTGAGAACACACACTAACACTCTCCTCTCAAAAAACACGTGCTGGGGCTGCAAGAGACGCCTTATATAGAGTGGTGCGGGACTTAGCTCTGTGAGCACATGATTGGGCAAAATTTACCCAATCAGGACTCTGAGCCGTGATTGACCTAGTCTTGCACCTAAACTGTGGTCAGGTGCAGGCTGTAGCCAATTACAAGCTTCAGGCCAGTGGAAAAGTGCATTGTGGTCCATTGTGGTGCATTGTGGGCGAACATGCGAACACGCGGAAATGTTCGAAGTTCGCGAACATACGAACTGGCGATGTTTGAATTGAACTCTGAACACATCAAACCGAAGAGCTCATCCCTATTAATGGTGCCTATTATTCAAGAGGCACCAAATCTCAAGCAGCAGGTTATTCCATGGGGCTTCTTGGTTGAAATGATCCTCAGTGGTGGAAGTAGTGGTGATTCATCCACTAAAAAAAGACAGGGAATCGCTGGCTAGGTCTAAAACTACTTTATTAAAAGTTTACAACACAATAAAACACCGCAGACGCGTTTCACTGTGGTCAGCTTCATCAGTGGGTGTACCCAAAAATCCTTTTTTGTATTTGTTTTTAGAAGACATATTTGTTTTTTGTTTATTTTTTAAAGACATTTATCCAGAGGTGGACCCCTTGATCAAGATGCATAAGGAGGTATCAGCTTTCCCTTCCTAACGAAGTCTCGAAAGGCTTAAACAAACGTCAGGGGATACTGCGTCTCTGGTGCAGATGAGTTGTCTGTTATATTTCAGTTCTCGGCAGCCATTTTGAGCAGAAGCCGGTTTATTGACATATGATCTAGTCTTCTCTGTAACTGGACAAGTGGGATGAAGCCTGAGCAGTAACTCAATGTAGTAGAAGATACACATATGGTGTCCATTCTCATTTTTTGTGCTCTGAGACTAGAGGGTATTGCAGATGTTGAGCCATTGCTAGAGGTTCATAAGGAGGCTTTACCTCTTGACGAATCGATCGTCTGGGTTGCGGCATCTCTCATGCTTGGGAGTTGTCCGCATTTCAGTTCTGGTTGACATTTTGCGTGGAAGCAGGCTGATTGACATATGGTGTAGTGTTTTTCTGTATTGGCGCCACTGAGCCAAAACCTTATGAGACCTGAGATGAAATGCACCATAGAGCAGGTTATGAACGCAATTGTTCATCAACATTGTTCTCATAAAACATTTTTTCTTTGTTCGTTCATGCTTCAGGATCTTTCCAAGAGACACAGTGAGTGCTGATTTATTGGTAATGAAATGAATAACTTCATGACATGTGCACGTAGACGGTCAGTCTACGAATTGTAAACTTCAAAGGGAGCTTGGGGCAAGGCCTTAATTCTAATGACCAGAAAGAACTTTAAGCATCTGAAAACCAATTCTACCATTGAAGTTTGAGGCAAAATTTTATTACGATGGATACCTTAATCTCTATTATGGGAATAAAGGTCATAAATTGACCAGCAGAGATGGCCTCACACAGGGCCAAAAAGACTACTTGCATAAAAGACATAAAGGGCTTAAGGGGGGGCAGGGCCGTAGGAATGGCGAGGCAAGTGAGGCACGTGCCTCGGGCACAGTTGTCAAGGGGCCCAGCCATGGCTCGAGTCCTGCGGGAACGCTGCGGGAACGCAGCTTGCGGGAACCTGCATTCCCGCAGCTTTCCAGCAGGACTCGAGCCATGGCTGCGCCACTTCACAGCTGTGAAGCGCCCAGCCCGAAACGATTGCCAGCGGCCGCTTGCTTCCTGCTTGAACGGCGCTGACAGGAAGTGCAGCCACTCGCCTGGGATCTAACAGCCAGCTGCGATCTCGGCGAGCGGCTGCACTTCCTGTCAGCGGCTGTTCAAGCAGGAAGCACGCGGCCGCCGGCAATGAGAGGTGAGCTGGGGCAATATCCATGAGACCTGGGGGCAATATCAATGAGACCTGGGGCATTATCCTGGAAGGGCACTATCCATGAGACCTGGGGCACTATCCATGAGACCTGGGGGCACTATCCATGAGACCTGGGGGCAATATCCATGAGACCTGGGGGCATATCCATGAGACCTGGGGGTATTATCCATGAGACCTGGGGGCAATATCCATGAGACCTGGGGGCATTATCCATGAGAGCTGGGGGGCAATATCCATGAGACCTGGGTGCAATATCCATGAGACCTGGGGGCATATCCATGAGACCTGGGGGTATTATCCATGAGACCTGGGGGCACTATCCATGAGACCTGGGGGCAATATCCATGAGACCTGGGGGTATTATCCATGAGACCTGGGGGCAATATCCATGAGACCTGGGGGCATTATCCATGAGAGCTGGGGCAATATCCATGAGACCTGGGTGCAATATCCATGAGACCTGGGGGCATATCCATGAGACCTGGGGCATTATCCATGAGACCTGGGGCATATCCATGAGAGCTGGGGCATTATCCATGAGACCTGGGGGGGCATTATCCATGAGACCTGGGGGGCATTATCCAATCAGACCTGGGGGGCATATCCATGAGAGCTGGGGCATTATCCATGAGACCTGGGGGGGCATTATCCATGAGACCTGGGGGGGCATTATCCATGAGAGCTGGGGCATATCCATGAGACCTGGGGCATTATCCATGAGAGCTGGGGCAATATCCATGAGAGCTGGGGGGCATATCCATGAGCTGGGCCATATCCATGTGAACTGGGGCAATATATACCCATATGAGCTGGGGTCAATAATATCCATATGAGCTGGGGTCAATAATATCCATGTGAACTGGGGGCAATTATATCCATGTGAACTGGGGCAATTATATCCATGTGAACTGGGGAAAATAGTCTGGGGGCTCAGTGCTGTGTATATTATTCTGGGGGGTGTATATGCTAAATGTTCTTTTGCTATACGTGCATGTATTCTCTGTGTACTGTATTTGTACATGTACTGTGTGTGCACTATATATGTAGGGCCCCATCACCTCCTTAACGCTAGCACTCACACATGTAAGCATTGGTGTTAGGTTAAATGAGGTTACTGCATGCTGCCCATATCACATCCTAGTACAGGACTCTCATATTACAATCCCAACGGTAACAGGTTAAAAAATCCAGGAGATTGTGCTTTTCAGAGCGAGGTTACTGTACTTTGCGCTCCCTATACTTAACATGGGGAGCGCAAAGAGTAAATAGCGTTAGGATTACAAAGTCCTAATAGAAGATAAGTGAAGCTTTTAAAATTTAACCTTTAATGTAATTAAAATAAAACGTGCAAAAATAAACTTAAACTTTCATGCTTCCATTCATTACTCATAATAGAATAACTGTCTCATAAAGTGCAATATCTCCTTTCTCAGGTCAACAGTGATTATTGTAGCAATTGTCAAATCGCCAATATACCTCTAAATAAACCTAATAAGAGTTACCACTACACAACATGATGGTATTGGTTGCGTGATGCAATAAACAGCTCTGATGCTGTAGTGTTTAGGTATCACCTTCCTAAGTTATAACCTTCCAATTTTGGAAGGACACTTCTAGGTGACTTGGGGATTGAATTAGTCACTTTGGGACCAAGAGGTGGTAATTTGGATTTAAAATTATTACAACGAGAAGCATATTGGATTTACCGTTTGAAAACCTTGCAACCCGGTGGTCTTAATGAAGGTTCTAACTTTACATCTTTCGTGCATCCAAATTGATGCATTCGTTTAATACTGTCAATCTGTATTTAACATCTGTGATTAGACTACTTCAGCGTGCTGGTATTGTTGAATAGAGTTGCCAGAAAGATCATCTGGAACCTATTTGAAATCCGTCATCTGCTTAATTGATGATTGAAAAACCACGCCTTCAATCAGTGTGCCTATAAAAGAAGTTGATCTGCAGAGAATCTGTTTCATTTCATTCTTTCTTTTAGCTTGGATGGTTGTGTGTGTGTGAATTGTTACTCACACCTGATAATGCTGAATTTGTTCAGCGAAACGCGTTGAGATATGTATACAGTCTCTTTTGGTGTGCATACATTTATTCTCATGGTGGTCATGGGTTTCTGAATTTACCTTTTGATTGGTTATATTCCTAATGACTGTGCTGCATAATGAGTCCTACAAGGTTGGTGCCTATATAGAATCATTCCTTGTGCACCCTTGATAGCCACAGAGTAATACAACAATCTATCGTTATATCATTCCTATCATACGAACCCTCGAAGGTTCGCTCCTTTTCCAGTGATCAAAAGGACTCTAATAATGTGGTGTATCACTTCTAATGCACTTGAATAATTATGCGATAGAAAAGGAATGACGAAATAACGGTACTATAAGGTGTTTCTATTTAGACCTTAGTATTGATAAGTTTTCAAGGTAGAATTGCTAGTATTGAGTCTGTATATAGGGTTATTTTCCTTTGAGAAGCAATTGTCCTGCACATAATTTGTTCTATCGTATATGACTGTATTGACCAAGTAGAACGGTTACTGCTTATACGGAACTCATCTCAGTGTACTGTTCATAGTCCCAGGGCATTGTATAGATATATGTATGTTCATATGTATATCAGAAAGGTTTATATATAGACCGTCACATCCTAGCTTTGTTAGTTAGAGCTCCTGGGTAATACTCTGGATGTTAATCGACACAGTCATAAGTTTGTCATATTGAGGTCTGAACCTCATTTAATTTATTCCAAGTATTCTACTAATCCTTCTTGCAATTGAAATTGTGTTTATAATACGGGTCACCTAGAAGTGTCCTTCCAAAATTGGAAGGTTATAACTTAGGAAGGTGATACGTAAACACTACAGCATCAGAGCTGTTTATTGCATCACACAACCAATACCATCATGTTGTGTAGTGGTAACTCTTATTAGGTTTATTTAGAGGTATATTGGCGATTTGACAATTGATACAATAATCACTGTTGACCTGAGAAAGGAGATATTGCACTATATGAGACAGTTATTCTATTATGAGTAATGAATGGAAGCATGAAAGTTTAAGTTTATTTTTGTACGTTTTATTTTAATTACATTAAAGGTTAAATTTTAAAAACTTCACTTATCTTCTATATCGAAAAATGGGTTACCCCCTTAGTTAGGGTGAAGGTTTTTTTCTTCACCTGATATCAGTCATTCAAATCAATATTGCCTTAAAATTGTACCGATTTACTATATAATTACAAAGTCCTAACACTAATTACCATCCCGCCATAGCTACAAATGTTACCCACAGCTAGACACTGGTGCTAAGTGATGCTGCTTCTGCAGAATCAGTCAGCACCAGCTGGAATCCCCCAAAAATCACATACTTGCCTCTCATCCCACAGCGCAAAGGGTGGTCCGATCCACTGCTTCTGGTCGCGGGGAGCATCCAGGAGCTTAGCACTGCGCCACTGGTCGGGGACTCTGATTTTTAAAATTATGTGGGTGGGGCAAAATTTTCTGTTTTTGCCTCGGGTGGAAAAGGAGCTAGCTACAGCTTTGGGGGGAGTGTCACGACCACTACGCACGCTGCTGCGAAAGACTCTGGGTTAAGCCACCCACTATCTGTCTAGCCTAGCCCAGATAATAAAAACAATCACAATGTAGCGCTGATCGGATATATATGGAAAATCGCTGAAACACTTAAATGGTCCTTGTTACTCAACCATCAACATAAGAATACAAAAGAGAGGTAGTGTAGCGATAACAATATCCTTCTTGAGTATGATGGATTTCAAAAACTTTTCGTAGTCCTCTTCAGGGTGTCCCTCAAATGAAGAGAGAAAAAGACATCATAGTGCGACCCGTATATCACTTAGTGGAAAGGATAGATGAAAAGATCTCACTCACATGAAGTGGAACCCTCCTGGTTCTGGGTCAGTCGTTTTTAGGGTCGTTCACTGGCCACCCAAGTGCCCCTCTTGGAAAGGATCGGTTCTCCTGGCGAGGATAGATATCCAGATTATCCGGAGGTTACTGAATCCAAAGAGTCCACTCGAAGGAGCCCATAAAAAACTCCAAAGAGTATAGGGTAAATGAAAACATTAAAAATGTTTTTAAATGAATAAAATATTTAATAACAAATAAAAACAAAAAACAATATGCCAGGACGCGTTTCACCAAAATAGATAATGTATCAAAAGGCTTCCTCAGCTGGCTGCTGTTTGACATGAATCATACACTGGTTTAAATAGCCATATTCATTTACCCTTAGCCAATCCCCCTCCACTTTTTGGCGGGAAAATTGGCATATCCAATAGGAGAGAGACTTTCTTTTTCTTCTACCCAATCCAAATTCAGTATTTGAAAAGAGGAAGTGACACACATAAACACAAACATCTCCACTGAGAGTGTTGTTTACATAATCAATACGAATGTGTTTCTCAATAGATAATGTATATTTATACAAAACGAACATATTTTATTAAAAACGAAACTCTTTAAAAAACGAAACGAAAAAATTCCCCTTTTTTCCTTTGTATTTTCCTTCCGCCGTAAATCGAAAGTGCGCGCATGCGCAATAAACCCATCCGGAAATCCGAAAAGAATATGAAAAGAATCTGAAAAGAAAAGAATCCGAACAGAATCTGAAAAGAAAAGAATCCGAAACAGATCCGAAAACTATCACCCCGCTGGGGGCCGCGCACACAGGCCCCGAAACGAGGCACCCACACCCCCAATGGACCGGGATGAGCACAGAAACATGAAAGTAGCCCTCTTCCCACACCTCCCCCCGCAAGAAAATGAAAATGCGCACATGCGCTATGGACTCAACGGGGGGGGGGGGAAGAACAACATCCCAAAAAATGGGCAATCTATCACCAAGGGGACAAGATACCCACATGTACATATCCATTACTCCGGTGCCAACAGATACTGAGCGTAGTGTAGGGGATAGCTACACTCCACCCCCCGTAAGACGCACATATATGCTGTCTAAACAAGGGAGGAGAAGGACTGACCATGACCATAGATCCATAAATCATAAAAAATGGCACAACTCAAAATCACTATTTAAACCAGAAGGGATGAGTGTGTTTAAGGTGTAAATCAACCTCATCTCCAAACAATGGATTTTTTTATTAAAGTCCCCTCCTCTCCAATGAGGGGTTACTTTTTGTATGGCCATAAAACACATACCTTCTGGAGATTGGCCATGCACATTTTTAAAATGAGCTGAGACTGAGTGAGTGGTTTTATTTTAATTACATTAAAGGTTAAATTTTAAAAACTTCACTTATCTTCTATATCAAAAAATGGGTTACCCCCTTATTTAGGGTGGAGGTTTTTTTCTTCACCTGATATCAGTCATTCAAATCAATATTGCCTTAAAATTGTACTGATTTACTATATAATTACAAAGTCCTAACACTAATTACCATCCCGCCATAGCTACAAATGTTACCCACAGCTAGACACTGGTGCTAAGTGATGCTGCTTCTGCAGAATCAGTCAGCACCAGCTGGAACCCCCCAAAAATCACATACTTGCCTCTCATCCCACAGCGCAAAGGGTGGTCCGATCCACTGCTTCTGGTCGCGGGGAGCATCCAGGAGCTTCGCACTGCGCCACTGGTCGGGGACTCTGATTTTTAAAATTATGTGGGTGGGGCAAAATTTTCTGTTTTTGCCTCGGGTGGAAAAGGAGCTAGCTACAGCTTTGGGGGGAGTGTCACGACCACTACGCACGCTGCTGCGAAAGACTCTGGGTTAAGCCACCCACTATCTGTCTAGCCTAGCCCAGATAATGACTGCGTGGCAACAAGCCCCCGCGCGCTTGCTTACCTATCCGTCCCCGCACACTCTCTCTCGCAACAGAAACATAGAAACATAGAAACATAGAAAAATGTCGGCAGATAAGAACCTTTTCGGCCCATCTAGTCTGCCCAATTACATGGATACTTTACCTGGATTTATCTTTTGTTTAGGATAGCCTTATGCCTATCCCATGCCTGCTTAAATTCAATTACTGTTTTGGCCTCTACCACTTCTACTGGAAGGCTGTTCCATGTATCCACCACCCGCTCAGTAAAATAATGCTTCCTGATGTTACTTTTAAACCTTTGCCCCTCTAATCTAAGACTATGTCCTCTTGTTTTGCTATTTTGTTTCCTTTTAAATATACTCCCTTCCTCTACCTTGTGGATTCCCTTTACGTATTTAAATGTTTCTATCATATCTCCTCTGTCTCGTCTTTTTTCCAAGCTGTACATGTTAAGATCATTAAGCCTTTCTTGGTAACTTTTCTCCTTCAAGCCGTACACCATTTTAGTAGCCCTTCTCTGAACTCTCTCCAAGATGTCTATATCCTTCTGGAGATACGTTCTCCAGTACTGCACACAGTACTCCAAGTGAGGTCTCACCAGTGCTCTGTACAGTGGCATGAGCACTTCCCTTTTCCTACTGCTAATACATCTCCCTACACAACCAAGCATTCTGCTAGCATTTCCTGCTGCTCTATTACATTGACTACTTACCCTTAGATCCTCTGAAATAATAACCCCTAAATCCCTTTCCTCAGATGTTGAGGTTAGGACTGTATCAAATATTCTATATTCAGCCCTTGGGTTTTTACGTCCCAGGTGCATTATCTTGCACTTATCAGGTATGTAGAGTGCGATACAATGGTCCCAGGATTGCAATGAAGTACCAGTCCTCTCTTAAATCGGGTAGTGACTACGTTTCCCACAATCCCTGGCCCCACTTCTTATTCTATTAGTTACGCTGCCACCAGTCCTCATGGACACTACGCACATCGCAGTGAGAGACGCAGGGCTAAGCAACCGTGCTGTCTGCCTACCCTAGACCCGGACAGTGACTGCATAGACAACAATCCCCGCTTGCGTACCCAACCGTCCCCAGCGACCGCAACTCACAATTTCGTAGCTACTCGAGCTTAAAACAACAAGCAATACTCCAGTCTCTTCAGCTAGCGTGGATCGAATATCAGGCAGAAACAGAACATAATAAACGGATATTTATTATGATATAGAAAAAAGCAATATATCACAGTGCATTTGTTACAGGAAAAATTATAGCTAGAATAAATCGCTAGTTACACAGTACACAGCAAATAAACGAAAAGGATTAAACACAGAGCATTACTTACAAACAATAAGCTAGCATCAGTGACTCCGGGGTTGGAGATGGAGACATGCATAGATCCGCTGGAGATGGACGCATGGACAGCATGGACCGATCATCAATTTTGATTGAACCCCTGTGATCAGCGAAAGCCCATGGCATGCCCCAGAATATATATAGAGCTGCCTTTTTCTAAGTCCAGCCTCCTAGCTGGCAGAGCCTTTGCCTACAATCCCCAGAATTCCCCTCTCCTGAGCACGCTCAGTATGCTTCGTCATTAATCTTAATTCCCTGGTCTATCTATCATCTCCCAAAGACCACCTTCAGTGATCAGAGAATGTGATTGCTTCTTTGATATCCGGTTGGGGTGCCGCTCTGTCTGCGTCTTCTCCCTGCCATGAGCAATTGCTCCTTCTGCCTGCTGGGTAGACCCCAAAAAGGTATTATCTTTAATTCACACCTGTGATGACTTCAGAGAAAATTGTCACGGACCCGTTTAATTGCTTCCTTCCAGCAGGCTGGAAACGCACCCATTGATTTCTTAGGCCAGCTGCGCCAAATGGCCTGGTATCTAAAGATAGCCATAGATATAAATATGCCTATATAATACATATCACGGTAGATATACCGATCTAATCTGTCACATCTCCCATTTCTAATCTGCTACAGGGGGTGTCTCAAAAGAAAACCTCGCTGTATGTAAAAATGGGGGCAGGGGCAAAAGGAAGTTTCATCGAGAATCAAAGTCCACAAAAAAGGTTGCAAAATAAGTCAACGGTCTCTGCCGAGAGAAGGAAAAAAGGCAAAAAGTCCTCAGAGAAAGACAAAACGGTGGGATGGCATCAGAATGAAAAGGTGACTCGCGGAGGGGGGACATCTCGGTGGGGGTCGCCTCAGCTCTAAGCGGACCGGGGAGAAAAACACTATGGGGCGGTCCACCTCAGCCCGTATCGAGCCAGAAAACAGTGTGACACATATCCGCAGTCCCATCTCCTTGGTGGCTTGGCCGCTCTTGTGCAATTCCGACGCTCACCTCAGCAGACGACGGGCAAGGAATCTCCACCAACGACAAGCCTGCCAGAGACGACACCTCCAGGCCGGCGATTCCCACCACCTCACAGACTCTGAAGGTGGGCAGAATAGCACAGTCGCATGGAACCCAAAGCTCCCCCCTCCGGCAAGGGAACCAGGGATGGCTCCCCATCGAGGCCACCCGTGCCAGCCTCACAAACCATATCCTCCTCGAGGAGCAGCCCGCTAACCTCCGCTGAGCGCTCCTGGGGGTCAGTAGCAGGAACCTCGTCCTCCGGCGCAGCAGACTCCAGTCTATCTCCAACACACCACGGACCTCCCGCTGTGCCAAGCGCAGGCCTTGAGTGCCGCAAACGCAGCCTCCATGCCACTGACTGGGGGGTCCGCTCCAGTCTGCGCCACTCTGACCGCTCCCTTGACGCAGATGCGACCTGAAGATGGGGCCCACCATCCCCTCAGTCTGCAGTCGCCAAACACCTGGGTTTGGCTCTCCACAGGGGAAGCAGGAGGAGGATCGAGTGTCCAGGAGCAGATAAGTAGGCCGCAAGATGGCCGACAGTCGTTCAGACCTGCCAGGCTAAAACTCAGCTGTGCTCCAGAGGGGGGGGGCAAGAACAGTCCCCGGAGCAATCCCAGTTATGGCCAGCTGTGCAGGGACCCCAATAGTGGGTAACTTGATGAGATGCTCCAGCTAAGAACCCCCAATATCAGGCGAATCCGGAAGAGTTCCCTCTAGACACGTCCACTCCCTTGCAGAACCAGCCACGCCCCCGCCACCTCAATCTCTGTTTTAATCTCCATATTACAACACCTTCCGCCTCTCCTCAATTAGTGACGTTTCATTTTATCTTCAGAGGTTTCGCATTGAACTTTGAGATGTTTTTTTCTCATATTGGAACATTATGCTAATGTAATACGAAGTTACAACTTGTATTCCGGCCCCTGGACCAAGGTAAGAATTCTGTCAGTTGATTGGGGACAAGAAAAGTTCCCGATGAGATGCCAATTTCTGGCACTGCAAAAAAAAAAAAATGTATAGTGACTACAGGCATCAGATCGGACATTGAATATATGTTTTCGTCCAGATTGCAGCAGCTTTTAATTGGCAGATGAGGATGATGGCTGCAGGATGAGAGGACTGGAGGGGGTTGTTATATCCTGTCATTGGCTTTCAATATCTGATCCTAGGCAGTGTTTGTGTTGGGACTCGCACAGACATGGCCACAGCTGCTGGTTTTTGCTCCGAGTACCTGCGATGCCCGGTCTGCCTGGACCTGTTTTGGGAACCAGTTACCACCCCATGCGGGCACACTTTCTGCATGGGATGGATCACGCAATGCTGGTCGCTGCAGGGAGGGAAATTTCAGTGCTGTGCGTTTCGGCAATTCAAATTCGTGGAAGATACGGTGAATTCACTATTTAGTGAACGGTCAATGCATTATGAGGAAATTGGAGTCGCTGAAGCAGTTATTGGACGCCAGCGAAAACCTCCGAATTGTGCCAATAACCGCCGAATTGGCATCGGCAAATTCTATTGAACTGAAAAGAAAAAAAAAAGGAAGTCTCCTATTCTCCCAATAGGAGTTTCAATCACTAAACAGGTGTCGAAATAATAATAATAAAAAAGGTCTGCTAACAATAATAAAAAGATCTATTACAAAATTATAATAAAAAGTTTTAAAATTTTTAAAGAAATAAAATTGTTCTCTAAAAAAAATAAAATTATACATATATAGAAAATAGAGTTTTTTCAAAAAATTAAAAAGAATAAATGGTCTTAAAAAAAATTATTTTCTTTTAGAAAGATATTTGTTTTCTTAAATTGAAACCTTTGGGGTTCGCTGGCTGGGTGGAGTAGAGATAACATCACTGCTCTGCGTGGAGAGAGTCTGTGGAGTCATGGGTTCGATCCCGACGAGCACCTCTCCAGTAAGTGTCCTTGGGCAAGACACCTAACGGTACATACTCGCCACCCAGGACATACTTGAAAAGAGAGAAATCTTAATGTATCCTTCCTGGTAAAATCCTTTCTCAAAAAAAATTCAAACACTGAAAATCAGGTAATTTCGGCAGAATTTCGGCGTTCGGTGATTGAAGACACGATAGTCTTCTATGGGACAATTTCTTGCCTGTTTGGTTTATTGTAAGACTGTATCATTACCTTTCTACAGCGCTGAGGAATATGTTGGCACTTAAATAAAATAATAATAATAAGGCAAGGAATGAACATTGGTCCCTATACATTCTTGCCACTTAAGAGAAGG
This sequence comes from Leptobrachium leishanense, assembly GCA_009667805.1. Lineage (NCBI taxonomy): Eukaryota > Metazoa > Chordata > Amphibia > Anura > Megophryidae > Leptobrachium > Leptobrachium leishanense. The sequence continues at coordinate 39,798,804 of CM019074.1, read as the reverse complement.
GTTTACAGCATGATAAGACCACTCAGGACATAACATCCAGATTGCAGCTTGAGATCTAATCACAGTGAAAAAAATGAAAAAAATCACATGAGATGCATGGGTCAAATGTGTTGAGAACATGCTGCAATCACACATATTTATAAACACAGGGGAAAATAACTCCTAGATATAAATCTTGGTCTTTAACAATTCCATTTTTTATTGTACTGCGCTCTGTCAATAAACGTAATGAAAATGTACAATTATATTATTTCCATTTTTCCATTTTCAGCTTTGCAGCATCTAGACATTTCAGTGTTGTCTTCGTGACTCATTTGGTGGAGTCGGCCAATCTGCAGAGAAAAGAAGAATCTGTAAGACATGTATTGGAGTATCATATGCTCATTCACTATTAATGCATAGACTGGTCAAGAAGACCACTGTGGAAGGAGTAGAATTGAGTTGACCACTGGGGAAGGGAATGGGGATGACCACTGGGGAAGGGGGAATGGGGATGACCACAGGGGAAGGGATAGGGGGAATAGGGATGACCACTGGGAAAGGGAAAGGGGGAATGGGGATGACTACTGGAGAAGGGATGGGGATGACCACAGGGGAAGGGATATAGGGAATGGGGATGACCACTGGGAAAGGGAAAGGGGGAATGGGGATGACTACTGGAGAAGGGATAGGGGGAATGGGGATGACCACAGGGGAAGGGATAGGGGGAATGGGGCTGACCACTGGGAAAGGGAAAGGGGGAATGGGGATGACTACTGGAGAAGGGATAGGGGGAATGGGGATGACCACAGGGGAAGGGATAGGGGGAATGGGGATGACCACTGGGAAAGGAAAAAGGGGGAATGGGGATGACTACTGGGAAAGGGAAAGGGGGAATGGGGATGACTACTGGAGAAGGGAAAGGGGGAATGGGGATGACCACTGGAGAAGGGAGGGGTGAATGGTGAGGACCACTGGGAAAGAGTGAATGGGGTGGAATGAGGCTGACCACCAGAGAAGAGAGAGAGTGGCATCCAAAGTGGCATTCTAAGTGGAAGTTTAAAGTTGATTTCCTGGAGTTTTATCCATGATGCCCTATGCCATCCACCATCATGATCCCTAATTCCTGTGTCTCCTATCTCCACAGGTAAGACTCTATCACCCAGTATCCACAGATACCCACATCTCAACTGATCCCCTGCATACTTTTGCTGCATGTGAATCTCCTGCCCTATTGACACAGCCCATCCAGCATCAGGTGTTTACCTTTTAACTGCCTGAATGCACTCAGTCTGCCCTATATAACAGCTAAGACTGGCTCCAGTGAGCCTTGGCTCTTGTGGCATCCAAAGTGGCATTCTAAGTGGAAGTTTAGAGTTGATTTCCTGGAGATGCGGGACTGGAGGAAGGAACTACAAGGCCCACTTTTTACTCTGGGTAAACACACGTCTATATTATGCTTTCTCTCACGCTTCTACTCTTTACTTCTACCTTTCTCCTTAAATGGAACTCCTGCCCCTCTACCACCGACCCCTACACTATCTGCATCTCTCCCTCCCTCCTTTCGTCCCACATGATGGCCTCGCATGAGCTCCTTTGTTTCCTCAGAACATGGTCTCCCTCTAACTCTCATGCTGCCAATCACTCCCACTCACACAAATCCCATTCCCACCTTCTCTTTCTCACCCTCCTGCTGTTACTCTATTCAGGTGACATATCCCCTAACCCTGGCCCCACAACACATCCAATACTTCCCTCTCATCCTATCTCCATCGCACATAAATCACCTCCCTGCAAGCCCAGCAAGCTCATTCCCATAAACCCTCAGCGCCTGTCCTCTTTCTCCTGCGCCCTCTGGAACGCTCGCTCTGTGTGCAACAAACTCACAGCCATCCATGACCTCTTCCTTTCAAACTCCTTCAACCTCCTAGCTTTAACTGAAACCTGGCTAACCCCCTCTGACACGGCCTCCATTGCTGCTCTCTCACATGGTGGTCTACACTTGAGCCATACCCCCAGATCGGGTGAGAGAAATGATGGCGGGGTCGGAATCCTGCTCTCTCCCACCTGCACCTACCAGCATCTCCCTCCACCCCATCCCTCTCCTTCTCCTCCTTCGAGACACACTGCATCCGCCTGTTCTCTCCTCTGGCTCTCAGGGTGGCAGTCATCTACCGCCCACCGGGACCAACCTCCCAGTTCTTTGACCACTTTGCTACCTGGCTTTCTCACTTCCTGTCTTCTAATCTTCCATGCCTAATTCTCGGGGACTTCAACATTCCCATTGATGATCCTTCTGCCCCTGCTGCCTCCAAACTTCTTTCACTCACGTCCTCCCTTGGACTCACACAATCCTCCCTCCTCCCTACCCACCGCGATGGTCACGCTATTGACCTTGTCTTTTCCAACCTCTGTTCCATTTCTGAGTTCAACTGTCACCCTTTCCCCATCTCTGACCACCACCTTCTCTCTTTCAACCTATCTGGACTTCCTAAACACCCTGCTCCCCCACCCCACACACACTCGCAGAAATCTACATTCTGTGGATCCCCATCAATTCTCCAATCTACTTCACCACCTCCCTCACACCTCATCCTTCACCTGCCCTGATGCTGCCACTAATCACTACAACACTACTCTTATCTCTGCTCTAGACACTCTTGCTCCTCTTCGACTCTGTAAGGCCCCACGCCGCCAACTTCAGTCCTGGCACACCCTCCAGACTCGCTACCTGCAAAGATGCTCCCGCACTGCAGAGCGTGCCTGGAGGAAATCCCGCTCTGAAGCTGATTTTGTTCACTTCAAGTTTATTCTCCGGTCATACACCTCTGCCCTCCACTTGGCCAAACAATCCTTCTTCTCATCTCTTATATCTACGCTGTCCTCCAACCCTAAACGGCTCTGGTCCACCTTCAACACCCTCTTCTACCCACCTGCACCTCCCCCCTCAGCTGCCTTCAGCGCTCAAGACCTGGCAGACTACATCCTCAGTAAAACTCTAACTATCAGAAGCAACATCCCAACACAAGATAGTTATCTGCCACCTCCACTCCCAGAGGTCCCCTCTGCCACCCTCTGCCGCTTCCTCCCAGCCACTGATGAGGAAGTCAATTCCTTATTGTCCTCCTCACATCTCACCACGTGCCCGCTCAACCCCATTCCCTCACATCTAATTCCTCCCCTCTCCTCCTCCCTCACCCCTGCTCTCACACACATCTTCAACCTATCTCTCTCCACTGGCTCCTTCCCATCCGCCTTCAAACACGTGCTAGTTACCCCTTTACTAAAGAAACCATCCCTCGATCCCAACTCTCCATCCAACTACCGCCCTGTATCCCTGCTTCCCTTTACCTCTAAGCTCTTAGAAAAACTAGTCTTCAACCGCCTCTCCCTCTTCCTGTCCTCCAATTCCCTACTTGACCCCCTGCAATCTGGCTTCCGTCCCCTACACTCAACTGAAACTGCCCTCACCAAAGTCACCAACGACCTCCTAACTGCTAAAAAACACGGCCACTATTCTATTCTCATTCTGCTTGACCTCTCGGCTGCTTTTGACACTGTTGACCACCCCCTCCTTCTACAGACCCTCAACTCTCTGGGTCTCGGTGACACTGCACTCGCTTGGGTTGACTCCTATTTATCCAACAGGTCCTTCTGTGTGTCCTTTGCTGGTAACTCCTCCTCTTCATTGCCTCTATCTGTTGGTGTACCTCAAGGCTCTGTCCTTGGTCCTCTGCTCTTTTCCATCTACACCTCCTCCCTGGGCAAAATCATCAACAGCTTTGGCTTTAATTATCACCTCTACGCTGATGACACTCAGATCTACCTCTCTACCCCTGATCTCTCTCCCCCTGTCCTTTCCAAAGTCAGTGACTGCTTATCTGGCATCTCCTCCTGGATGGCCTCCCACCACCTAAAGATCAACATGTCAAAGACTGAGCTCCTACTTATTCCTCCCTCCAATGCCTCCCCACCTCCTGACTTCTCTATCACGGTGGAGGGTATCACCATCTCCCCATCAAACCAAGTTCACTGTCTTGGAGTTACACTTGACTCTGCTCTTTCCTTCATCCCCCACATCCAGTCTCTTTCCTCCTCCTGCCGATACCAACTGCGTAATATTTCCAGAATTCGGCCATTTCTTACCGCTGTCACCACAAAACAACTCATACACGCCCTGGTAATCTCCCGACTCGACTATTGCAATAATCTCTTATCTGGCCTCCCTCTCTCCCGCCTCTCCCCCTACAATCCATCCTGAACGCCCCGCCAGGCTAATCCACCTCACCCGCCGCTCTGTCTCTGCCGCTCCCTCTGCGAGTCCCTTCACTGGCTCCCCATCCACTGCAGAATTAAGTTCAAAATCCTTATCCTTACCTACAAAACCCTCACTAACTCAGCTCCCCACTACCTGTCCTCACTAATCACCAAATACACCCCAGCTCGCTCCCTAAGGTCAAACAACGACCTGCACCTAGCGTCTCCTTGCATCACCTCTTCCCATGATAGACTGCAGGATTTCTCACGCGCAGCCCCCACTCTCTGGAACGCTCTCCCTCGTACTGTCAGACTTTCCCCTAACTTCTCTTCCTTCAAACGCTCCCTTAAAACGTTCCTATTTAGGGAAGCCTACCACCCAACTCACTGACGCAACCATCAATCACTCTCACCTTGCAGTCCTCTCCTCCTGTTTCCAACCCCAACCCTCCTAGATTGTGAGTTCCTACGGGAATAGGGCCTCATCTCCTCCTGTACTGTTTGTCAAATGTTGTTCAATGTATTGTATTGTAACCCTGTCTATACTGTGCCTATTGTACAAGCAAGGTAGCAAGGTCTTGTTACCAGTGGGGTACCTCAGGGGTCAGTACTTGGACCCATTCTCTTTAATATTTTTATTAGTGATATTGCAGAAGGTATTAATGGAAAAGTATGTCTTTTTGCTGATGACACAAAGATTTGCAACAGGGTTGACGTTCCTGGAGGGATCAGCCAAATGACAAATGATTTAGGTAAACTAAAAAAATGGTCGGAGTTGTGGCAATTGAGTTTTTAATGTGGATAAGTGCAAGATAATGCACCTGGGACGTAAAAACCAAGGGCTGAATATAGAATATTTGATACAGTCCTAACCTCAACATCTGAGGAAAGGGATTTAGGGGTTATTATTTCAGAGGATCTAAGGGTAAGTAGTCAATGTAATAGAGCAGCAGGAAATGCTGGCAGAATGCTTGGTTGTGTAGGGAGAGGTATTAGCAGTAGGAAAAGGGAAGTGCTCATGCCACTGTACAGAGCACTGGTGAGACCTCACTTGGAGTACTGTGTGCAGTACTGGAGACCGTATCTCCAGAAGATATAGACATCTTAGAGAGAGTTCAGAGAAGGGCTACTAAAATGGTGTACGGCTTGAAGGAGAAAAGTTACCAGGAAAGGCTTAATGATCTTAACATGTACAGCTTGGAAAAAAGACGAGACAGAGGAGATATGATAGAAACATTTAAATACGTAAAGGGAATCCACAAGGTAGAGGAAGGGAGTATATTTAAAAGGAAACAAAATAGCAAAACAAGAGGACATAGTCTTAGATTAGAGGGGCAAAGGTTTAAAAGTAACATCAGGAAGCATTATTTTACTGAGCGGGTGGTGGATACATGGAACAGCCTTCCAGTTGAAGTGGTAGAGGCCAAAACAGTAATTGAATTTAAGCAGGCATGGGATAGGCATAAGGCTATCCTAAACAAAAGATAAATCCAGGTAAAGTATCCATGTAATTGGGCAGACTAGATGGGCCGAAAGGTTCTTATCTGCCGACATTTTTTCTATGTTTCTATGTACAGCGCTGCGGAATATGCTGGCGCTTTATAAATAAAGAATAATAATAATAATAAATAAATAAGAGAGATGTATGCACAATTAACAGGAAATGGTGGAAGACCATCAGGTCTATTCACTAAAGCTGAAACTCAGGAGAATTGGCAGGAGAAGAGAACAATCTAGACCAAATAGCCTATTTGGAAAGTGAGATAAATGGGATAATTTTTATGGTTTGGTTAGTTTGACCTAGAATTTTCACTTCTCCAGTCATTCTCCTGAGTTTCACCTTCAGTGAATAGACCTGTATATCTCAGAGACTTGTCTAAACCAAGGTTTAAACACTGTCTGGCATCAACGCGTACGTTCATTGTTCTGACAGAGACCCAAGTTTGGGAAGGTGGTAAATGAACAAAGAAAGAGTAAAGCCATTTCAAGTCATTAGCAAACTGTCCTAAGACACTCTGTAGGAGGCTAGCTTTTATATACCTTCGATGGGAATGTGAGTTTTGCAGGTGTCTCTGGTAACATGATACTAAGAAGTGCCAGGGGCATCGCTATTAAAGAGCAGAGGGCTTCCATCACAGAAAGTTTAGCTTAGTTTTAAAAACGTATCCCATCCCTATCACTACAGGAAAACATGGAGACATACAACATAATTTGCATACCTGTCTATATTTGGCAAGCATGCTTTCCCACACCTGTATCCGCAACATTTCTCTTTGCCTGGACATCCGCCATCACCAATGCACAATTCGAAACTTTTTTGGTTGCAATGAATTGCATTCATAGGACATGATCCAGGTTTTTCTAGATGTACAAACACACATAAAGAGCTTAATCACTGTCACGGACCTGGAAACCACCAGAAACTTAAAACTCTTCCTCCCAGTGTCTTTTCCCCTGGATTGTGACATTTCCCCATTGTTTAGCTCATGCACCAGACTTGTTTGTCCAGTTGGGACTCCCCAGGATTATCCCACTGTCCCCGGGATTCCCCTTTCCGGAGCGACCCCAGTGTCCAGAGGCACAAACTTCTAAACCCAACTGCTCCGTTCCCCTTTATGGGAACAGGGCGCTCTTTGGGGACAACCTACAGCACACAATCAGTTACTAGGGATGAGCTGTTCGGTTCGGACGGTTCGGAGTTCGATCCGAATTTAGCCTGTTCGATTAGATCGCGAACTCCGAACATTTCCGGGTGTTCGCCGCATGTTCGACCACAATGCATCACAATGGACCACAATGCATTTTCCCACTGGCCTGAAGCTATAATTGGCTAGAGCCTTGCACCTGACCACAGGTCTGGTGCAAGACAGGTTCAACAGTATGAAAATTACGGCTCAGAGTCCTGATTGGGCAAATTTTGCCCAATCATGGGCTCACAGAGCTAAGTCCCGCAGCACACTAAATAACATTTCCACGCATAGCTACAACACGCATTTTGAGAGGAGATTTCAGAGGAGATTGTTGTGCGTTGTTACTGTCGGTCTGCCACGCTATGGGGGGGTCTGGGGGGTCTCATTTCTACCAAATATCAGGGAATTTAGGTGATGTGTGTCTTGTCACTGTGCCAGCAAGTTTTTAAGGGGGTTACAAATTTCTTTAAAACATTTGTGAATTGAGGTGATCTTCTGTGTCTTGTCACTATGCCAGCAAGTCTTTTTGGGGGTTACAAATTTCTTTAAAACATTTGTGAATTGAGGTGATCTGTCTCTTGTCACACAGCCAGTACCACGCAGTATTTTGGGGCTCACTAATTTCTTTAAAACATTTGTGAATTGAGGTGATCTGTCTCTTGTCACACAGCCAGTACCACACAGTATTTTGGGGCTCACTAATTTCTACAAAACATTTGGGAATTGTTATAATCCGTGTGTTCTCACTGGCTGCCATCCATCAAGGGGTCTCACTGATTTATAGGAGGTTTCACTGCCACCCATCAACGGGTCTCACTGATTTATAGGAGGTGTCTGAGACTTGTAATCTGTGTCTTGTCACTGGCTGCCAGCTATCAGGGTGTCTCACTGAGTTATACCAGAGTTCTTTAAATCTTTATACCAGAGTTGAATCAGAGTTCTGTATATATTAATCTATATATCACTCACCATGTCTGAAAGAACAAAAAGGACAGGCAGACGCTCCCAGACACAGATAAGAGGGCAAGCAGCCCCTGTGTCGGGAGGCTGTGCCTCTGGTGGTGGTGGACGTGGTGCATCCTCTGCAGGGGCACGTTTGTCCTTTCTAACTGGTGCTGGCCGTCTTAAGCAGCAGCAACATACAGAGGACTTGGTGGATTGGCTAACCAGGCCATCCTCATCCTCCGAGACCTCTGCCAGCTGTCCTCTGAAGGGGGTGCCAGTGATGACACACAAATAACTGGCACTCATGTTGCCCCAGCAGCTGCAGCATACTGCCAAGTTGGCTCCAGTGACGAGGAGATAGGGGGTGATGATGACAATGATGATGAGGTCACTGACTCCATCTGGGTGCCTGATCAAACAGAGGAATTAAGTGAGGAAGAGGGGGAGGAGGAGGCACAGCAAACACGAGGCACAACATCCTCTGTGACCAACCGTAGCACTAGCCAGTCCAAGGCATCACATGTCAGAGCTGCTCCGGTGCAGAGCGCTGTTGTCTCAAAGAACATATGCAGGAACTCTGTTGTCTGGGAGTTCTTTAAGAAATGTGCAGTAGAGCACAGCGTTGCTATTTGTAATCTATGTCAGATGAGGCTTAAGCGTGGTGTCAGGACTTGCCACGGGGAAACTGTAGTACTGGAACGATGGGAACCCAAGAGGCAGAGTATACCAGATCGTGAGAGCCACTACACGAAGGGTGAGATGAAACGGTACAACCCTATTCGTGACAGTGCCCGAGACGTCAGGTGTTGATGGGTATGGAGAGATAGGCACGGGAATACTGAAGGCTTGACACGACGGGTAGTACTCAGTATATGAAAACACCATAATATAGTAACAGGCCCGTAGGGGATTGTAGTACTCACGGTAGATGATAGGTATCTCAAGGCACAGAGGGAACGTAAGATACTGTGGTATACTGTAGCAGGCCGGAGGTCTGAGGCTCGGTGAGACGGTTGTGAAGGCTGGAGAGCTAAAGCGGATTGAGGTACTGGATACGCTGTAGCAGGCCGAAGGTCTGAGGCTCGGTTTAGACGGCTGTAAAGGCTGGAGAGCCAAAGCGGATTGAGGTGCTGGATGCGCTGTAGCAGACCGGAGGTCTGAGGCTTGGTGAGACGGCTGTAAAGGCTGGAGAGCCAAAGCGGATTGAGGTGCTGGATGCGCTGTAGCAGGTCAGAGGTCTGAGGCTCGGCGAGACGCTGTAAAGGCTGGAGAGCCAAGGTGGATTGAGGTGCTGGATGCGCTGTAGCAGGTCGGAGGTCTGAGGCTCGGCGAGATGGCTGTAAAGGCTGGAGAGCCAAGGCGGATTGAGGTGCTGGATGCGCTGTAGCAGGTCGGAGGTCTGAGGCTCGGTGAGACGGCTGTAAAGGCTGGAGAGCCAAGGTGGATTGAGGTGCTGGATGCGCTGTAGCAGGTCGGAGGTCTGAGGCCCGGTGAGACGGCTGTAAGGGCTGGAGAGCCAAAGCGGATTGAGGTGCTGGATGCGCTGTAGCAGGTCGGAGGTCTGAGGCTCGGCGAGACGGCTGTAAAGGCTGGAGAGCCAAGGCGGATTGAGGTGCTGGATGCACTGTAGCAGGTCGGAGGTCTGAGGCTCGGTGAGATGGCTGTAAGGGCGGCCACTGTATGACTTGGAGACAATGAAACACAGTCCATGTGCTAGGAATCATACTCAATAATTGGGCATTTACTCACAGTTCTGTAGCCTCTTTTAAACCGATTCCCGCCATACCTGGCATCTGACGTCATCTCCCAGCGCCGAGGTCCTCATCGATATAGCATGCATGCGCGCGCCAGCCGCTGTCTAGGGGATAGGGTGCTGGAGGATGAAGGTGTGGTAACCACGGCGTCCGGTTGTGGTTCGCCAAGGACGGGACGGACAGCGTTAGCGTCGGGTCCGGCGGGTACCGGGTGGCACCAGGGGGCGATCCTGACACGTGGGAAAGATACCGTACTTGGGTACCACGTGCTTGAGGCGACATATGAACAACTGCCACACATCCCGTTGGCGCAAAACTTTGCGTAGGTCCTCCTCCTCCTCATCTGTCTCTACCCCCACTGTATGTCCTGCCATGTCATTGCCTACAACCTCCACCGACAGGGATGATGCTACAGTAATGGATGTACCAGGTCCTTCCTCACAATGTGACATCATCCCAGCAGCTGAAGAATTACGCAGTCAGATTATGTTGCTGCAGCTGCTGCAGTGAAAGAAAAAATATAGTCCCAACCATCCCCAAGCACAGCGCCTAAATGCCAGCTTAGCAAAATTACTCGCATTGCAGCTGCTGCCTTTCCAGCTGGTGGACTCTGCTCCCTTCCGTGAATTTGCTGAATGTGCTGTACCACAGTGGCAGGTTCCAAAACGCCATTACTTTTCACGCAAGGCTATTCCAGCACTATACCAGCACGTGGAATACAATGTTAGCCAGTCATTGGGAAAGGTAGTCAGCAACAAGGTGCATGTGACTTTAGACACATGGTCCAGCAAGCATGGACAGGGTCGTTACAAGACGGGGCTCTGTGCTGGAGCTTGTTTATCCACCACGCCTCCAGAAAGCTGCTTGTATGAGGTCTGTCTGCTCCACCACCACCACCTCTCCCTCTTCCTCCTCCTCCTCCTTCTCTGTCTCTGGCGAAGTGGCAGTTAAACCGACGCCTGACAGGGTCTATGCAATGGCTCAAGCAAAAAGATGCCATACTGTGCTTGAGCTGGTTTGTTTAGGGGACAGGAGCCACACCGGGCCTGAAATTCTGTCAGCTCTGCAGGGGCAGGTGCAGAGATGGTTAACACCACACCAGCTTCAGCTGGGAATGATCGTCTGTGATAATGACAGCAACCTTCTCTCCGCCCTATGCAAGGGTAAATTGACGCATGTACCATGCCTAGCACACGTCCTAAATCTTGTGGTACAGCATTTCCTAACCAAGTACCCAGGGCTGCCAGAGCTTCTCATCCAGGCCAGAAAAGTCTGCAGCCACTTCAGATGGTCATTCCCAGCAAGCATTCGCCTGGCAGAAATTCAAAGAGAATTGCACCTTCCCACAAACCGTCTGATCTGTAACATGCCCACCAGGTGGAACTCGACATTAGCAATGCTGCAGCGTCTGCACAAGCAGCAGAGGGCCATCAACGAGTACCTGTGTGAGCATGGCACAAGGACAGGTTCAGGTCAACTTGGTTTATTTCCCCCCCCTGGCAGTGGCTGATGATCAAGGATGCATGCACTGTACTGTCACCATTTGAGGAGGCAACGAGGATGGTGAGCAGGGACAGTGCATGCATCAGTGACACAATTCCTTTAGTGTTCCTGCTGGCGCACACTCTGCAGGGAATTATAGATGTGGCTCTAGAGGCAGAGCAGCGGGAGGAAGAGGAGGCCTTCCCTAGCTCTCAAGGCCCCAGTCTTACCGTAGACAGCATTCCAGCGGGTCCTACTCAGATCAGACAGGAGGAGGATGAGGAGGAGGAGGCAGAATATTTAAGTAGTGGGGCATTGAAGGTGGGGATTCCTCAAGGGAGGGTTTCGTGTGCCCAGAAACACAAGGGCTAGTGCGTGGCTGGGAGGAGGAAGTGCACGATGGGGTCATCCTCATTGACCAGGAAGACTCGGAAGCTAATGCCACCTCCAACCTACGCTGCATGGGCTCCCTTATGATGCAAAGCCTGCTAAAGGACCCCAGGATTCATGCTATCAAGGAGAGGGAGCATTACTGGTTGGCAAGCCTTCTTGATCCACGATACAAGGGTAAAGTTGCAGAGCTCATCCTGCCTGCACAGAGGGAGCACAGGATGAAAAAACTTGAGGACGCTCTAAAGCGACACTTGTGTAACACCTTTCCAGGCACTGGTAGATTACCAATGCTGACACACGTGCTTCTGAGGCTGTGGATGATCAGAGGAATAGTGGTGAAGGCCAGGGCTGCTTGACTGATGCATTTTTTAAAATTTTTAGTCCTCAACGCCCAGGGACATCAAATGTAGGCACCCATTGCCAGCGTCTTCACCATATGGTGCAGGACTACCTAGGGGCAAGGGCAGACCTGGATACCTTTCCAGCAGATGATCCACTGGCTTACTGGGTGTTGAGATTGGATCACTGGCCAGAACTTAGCCAATATGCTATGCAGCTACTAGGTTGCCCTTCATCTAGCGTGCTTTCTGAAAGGACGTTCAGTGCCGCTGGAGGTTTTGTCACAGACAAAAGAGTGCGTCTGTCCACCGACTCTGCAGACCGGCTGACATTTATAAAAATGAATCAGTCCTGGATCAGCAGCTATCAATCCCCTGATGGTGAAGTAATGGAATAGATCGGGGATGTCCTCTTCTGCATTCACAAAACCTCCAGCACTGAACTCTTCCACAATACCACAAAAGGGTTACGGTGTGAAGGCACTTGCTGCCATGAAAGGCATAATATTTGGCTGCACTGACGCCTGTGCCAGATTTATATCATTTTAATTTTTTGAACTGCAGGGTCCAACCCTGCACTCTTCCACAATACCACAGAGGGGTTACTGTATTATGATGGCACTTGCAGGCCTGGCACCAAAAGCACAATATCTTGGTGCACTGACGCCCATTACCAGATAAAAAACTTTTCAATATAGGACCGCAAGGTTCACCCCTGCATTCTTCCACAATACTACAGAGGGGTTACTGTATGATGATACTTGCTGGCCTGGCAGTCTTGCACCAAAGGCAGAATATCTGGGTGCACTGACGCCTCGACCAGAATCATATCTTTTCAATATAGGACCACATGGTCCACCCCTGCATTCTTCCACAATACTACAGAGGGGTTACTGTATGATGATACTTGCTGGCCTGGCAGTCTTGCACCAAAGGCAGAATATCTGGGTGCACTGACGCCTTAACCAGATGCATATCTTTTTAATATAGGACCGCAAAGTTCACCCCTGCATTCTTCCACAATACCACAAAGGGGTTACTGTATGATAGTACTTGCAGGCCTGGCACCAAAAGCACAATATTTGGGTGCACTGCCACTGACGCCTGTATCAGATTCATATCCTCAGAGGGGTTACGGTGTGACGGCACTGTTGGGGACGCTAAAGGACCAATTTTGAAGCACCTATTGTTACTTTCATCCAAAGCCTGCATAAGTTTCACAATAATTTAGCCAAAAAAATCAGTAAACTTTTTCTGTGTGTATGAAAATGTCTCCTCTTTTCAAACAGACTGCCGCCCCAAGCAGTTGTTTATGGATAGATTAAAGGAAAAGCATTTACCGTAATTTGAAACGTAATTTTTTTGGTTTTAAGTGTTTCTATACATCCTAGAAATCCGCCACTTCACGGGCAGGTTATGGGGGCCTCCTAGGCACGATATTTGAAGGAATTTTTGTTTTTTATTTTTAACCCTTATTTCATGGAAAACTCACTGTCCCTTTAAAAAGTTTTTTTTTAAACTTTTTGTCCTTGTTTCCTGTCCCCCAGGGCACTACCCGGACCCCCATACACCTTTTATGGCAAATATCTAGCATATATGCCCTCTTGGAGGGCACTCTAAAAACCGAATTTTCAGCCCCATTGACTTGCATGGAGTTCGAGTTCGGGTTTGGACCCGAACATATGGGAAGTTCGGGCCCGAACCGAACTCGGGGGGTGTTCGGTTCATCCCTATCAGTTACTACTCCCTCAAAGCTTGGGGTTCCCCAGGGCGTTTCCCCTCAATTGTCATTGGAAAGAACAGAGTACGGACTTTCCAAGCATGACCACATACAATGTACAAAAAATAATACTAATAATAAAAGAATATACAATTTTATAAAATGTTACCACATGAAAGTTAAGGAAATAATCTCTGAATAAATCCAAATCTCTGCATTTTTGTGCTGAAATTAAATCGAAGAGTAAATGTAGTTAATCCCTGAACGTGGGTTTATCATTCAGAACATAATTGCTGTTAACCTCCCTGACGTTCTGATTCTGACATATTTTATAGGTCAGAATTGTTACAATATTTTTTTTTATCCCCCTAGCGGCATTCCCGAGTGTGGCTTCGGGGTTAACTTTCTATGGTGAAAGCGGTAACCCCGAGCCACACTCTGGCTGGATACATACCAGTCCCTGCGCTCCCTCGTTGACCTCCCGCAGTCACACTCCGGATGATCGCGATGTCATTCTTCCTGGTTCCCTTCTCGCGAGGAAGCAAGACGCCACGATTGGCTGGAGGAGAATGCGATCGCGGAGGACAGCGAGGGGGTGCAGGTAAAGGTATGTATCAGGCCCGAGTGCGGCTCGTGGTTATCGCTTTCAGCATAGAATGTTAACCCTGAGCCACACTCGGGAAAACCGCCAGGGAGGTTAAATTAGTCACAATGTAATGACACGGGTATAAAACAGCCACAGGCATATATTTCAAATGGATATTTTTGTGGCGTTATCCCTAAATTTAAGTGGTCGGCAATTGCACCAAAAACATATTTTCTATCTTCTAACAAACTGCATCACAATGCTTTCTAAAGCTTTGAATTTTTTGCCACAGATTTTTTTTGGACATTAGTATAAAATTAGATCTAAAGGGACGCTACCACTTCCATAAACTGTAACTAGATTACCTGTGCATTACAAACAAAACCACTTTATAAACCATATGCTGCTGTTTGTTTTACATTGTTTGAAGTAATTTCACGTGAAAAGGAAAGCTAGCGTTTTCCTGGTAATTTCCTTTCAATACATCCCACACAATACAAAGATGAGAGTCGGCTGTCTGACCCATTCACTCCATTCTATGGCCAAAGCCACACAGTGAGGAGCAAGTGATGGAAAGACACGGGGGGGGGGGGGGTTACAACACAAAATATCACACAATGGATGCACCCAGTGACAGAGGCATAACTAGAAACCTCAGGGTCCAGGAGAAGGAATCCATGAAGGGCCCACATCCTTGCCAAAAACATATCCCCTCATCATCCACATGCAGTGGACCCCTCCAGGTCCACAATGTCGACTCCAGACAATCAGTGTCCCATTTTCTTTCCAGGTCCACCACAACTACTTCAGTCCAGCCCATTTATAATGTAAAGTGCACTGTGTATATCTCAGGGCTCCACAGCAACATATCTCACAGTAATGTGTACTGTGTATGAGCGAATCATGCCAATCCGCCCAGGTGAGGCCGCGGTCATCTGTGTGTGGGCCCCCCCAACTCAGGGGCCCGGTTGCAGTGTCACGCTCTGCACCCCTGGTAGTTACGCCTCTGCCCAGTGACATATATAGAGGAAAATATCACACAATGGATGCGCCCAGTGACACATACTGTATAGAGGAAAATATCACACAATGGATGCACCCAGTGACACATATAGAGGAAAATATCACACAATGGATGCACCCAATGACACATATAGAGGAAAATATTTCCTTAACTAAACATACAAGAGAAAAACAAAAAACACATGTAAGATATCAGCAACATCAAATAAACACAATAATAACGTTTCATTTTTTGGTGGTACCGGCCCTTTAAACTACACTGACTTTAACCAGGTGTTCTGTGAACTCTTATGTTTTGTGTTTTGTTCTGTTTCTTACCAGGCACGGTATGCATGCACTTGTTATAACAGCATTTCTGCCCCCTTGGACATCTTCTGCAGAGAGGAGCATCGTCGAAGTGGGGATATCTTAGATCGGAACAAAATCCTTCAGGCACTGGAAGAGAAGACAATAAAGTTGTACTTGAGGATAAAGTAGGAAACGTGCAGAGTTTTCCCATATTCCCCAGCGAGTTCCTCCTGCAGAAATAACCATTATGCGTGGATGCACAAGTTTGTGGAAACCAGCGGAGTATCTAGGCTTGGAGCTGCCCTAGGCTCTATAAATACTATTTGCCCCTCCCCCATATCAAATCAATTTGTCAAAATTAAAACAGATATTTATGAATTATTTGGGCCATTTATTGAAATAAAATGTGATTTAGAACAAAAACAAAATATCTTGATAAAACAAAGTGATTTTTACAAATAAATATTTATTATACTTTAGAGCAGGGACCACAAACTCCACCCCAGATGTTTCTAAACGACACCTCCCATGATTCTCTGGCCTTTAATTGCATTCAAATAGTTCTGGGAATTGTAGGAAATGAACAATCGGGGGGGGGGGGCGTTTGAGATGCCCGCTTTAGAGACTCATCGCGAGGGGGTATTGCTGTGCAGTTCTGTTATACACCCTGTATACCTTATATATAGTGGACCTCTAAAAGGGGTATTAAAAATAATTAAAAAAATAATATATATATTTATGCCCCAGGACCAGATGGCCTCCATTATGTGTCATGTGATCATTGGCTGAGAATATGTTACATTATATCAGTGCACATGATTTTTGATTAGAGAAAAAAAAAAAAATTACACTAAGAGGCATACACAAGGTGAGACGTGGTTGCTGGGGAGTGGTGGTTGCTGGGAAGAGGTGCACAATGACTAGAGGTGATCGTATGATTAGGTAAGTTAGGCCACTACCTAAAGCCTCACGTCAGCAGGGGCCACACACTGCCGGCAGATGAAAAGGTTGGCCTGTCCAGCGTAAGTAGCCATTCAAGATGTAGTAACAGACACTAAAAGTAATGCTACATGAGAGGGCTTTTTAGTACTTTTTGCCAGTGCAGGGGTTCCTTTACAAAACACACAGGCTGCTACTTCAACCCGATTGCAGGAAATCCTGGTCTGTGTCCCATGACTAGAGATTCCAGCTACAGATATCGTAGCCCGAGAACAGGAGAAGCTATAAGCATGGAGGACAGGGCCGCGTCCGTCTCCCATCTGTCCATTTTAAAGATATTTGTATATATATATCTTTATCTATAAAGTGGGAGAAATCCGTTCTCCAGATTACAGATTGTAGTTGCGTCGTTGCCGAGCAGCCGGCCATGCAAAACGTCAGGAAGGAGCACACTCAGAAAACACGTACAGACGGAATGCACCCAGACTCGCATATTGAGCTCGGGCCTCCACTACTCAATAGACTTTATATTACACAGCTGGAAGTGCTCATCTCATTGATCGGAGTTCCCGGTTCATCGTGTGGCTGGCTGCTACTGCCCTGCACGCCCCCCTTGCATTTTTATTTATTATTATTTATTCTACCGTATTTTTCGGACCATAAGGCGCACCGGGTTATAAGGCGCAATATCAGTGATCGACTGCTAACGGGTTTATTTTCATACATAAAGCGCACCGGGTTATAAGGCGCATTAAATGAAACAAAACTCTAAGTCAAATTTTATTCAACTCTTTATTCAACTCTTTCACAATAACCATAAAATGGTCTTTCATAATAACTCTCAACATTGTTCAGTAGAATAAAATTCAAAACAATACACTCACTTTTTCAGTTTATTCCTCGACCACAAATCCATCAAATTCTTCATCTTCAGTGTCTGAGTTTAACAGTTGGGCGATTTCGGCATCAAGCACGCCCGGATCCCTCTCATCATTATCATTATCCGAGTCAGTCTCGCTGCTGTTACTTAGCTGTTCAGTGATAATTCCGGTCTTCCTGAAAGCTCGGATGACACTGGAGACTGATACCTTCACCCAGGCATCCACGATCCACTGGCAGATAGTGGCGTAACTCACCCGGCGTTGCCTCCCTGTCTTGGTGAATGTGTGTTCGCCTTCTGTCATCCAATGCTCCCACGCAGCTCGCAATTTAACTTTAAACGACCTATTGACACCAATATCTAGCGGCTGGAGTTTTTTGGTTAATCCACCCGGAATGATGGCAAGCACCGAATTAGTTTTCTTCACTTGGGTTTTGACAGTATCGGTCAGATGGGCGCGCATGGAGTCACAGATCAATAGGGACGGAGATTTGTGGAAAAAGCCATCCGGTCTCTTGATGTAAACCTCTCTCAGCCACTCACTCATCTTCTCCTCATCCATCCAGCCCTTCGGGTTAGCCTTGATGATGACGCCAACCGGAAACTTTTCTTTTGGCAAAGTCTTCCTCTTGAAAATTACCATGGGTGGTAGTTTCTGGCCATTAGCCTGGCAACCGAGAACTACAGTGAAGGATGACTTCTCGTTTCCTGTAGTGCGTATAGATACCGTACCGGTCCCTGTTTTCTCGACAGTACGGTTTACAGGGATATCAAAGGTGAGGGGGACCTCGTCCATGTTGGTGATGTGTTCTGGCCTGATCTTCTTTTCATTGATCTTGTTCTTGCAGTAGGTGCGGAAAATGGCCAGCTTTTCTTCGTAATCCTTTGGCAGTTGCTGCGAGATAGTAGTTCTTGTGCGGATGGAGAGATTACGCCTTTTCATAAAACGGAAGCACCAAGAGGGACCTCCTCGAAAGTCGTTGATCTCCATGTCGAGTGCTATCGCTGTTGCTTTGAGTCAAATAGAGACAGTAGAGACGCTTCTACCTGCGGTTCTCTGTTCAATAACCCACTGTTCAATTTAGTCCTCCAACTGTGGCCATCTTGCTTTGTTTCCTCGGAAACTCAGTTTGGTCTTCTTTACCTGGTGCAGGGCGTCTTCTTGCTTCCTCCACTTCCGTACCATTGATTCATTAATGTTGAATTCTCTCGCAGCTGCTCTATTTCCATGTTGTACTGCGTGACTGATAGCGTTGAGTTTGAAATCCGCTTCGTAAGCATGTCTCTTAACAGGAGCCATTTTTGGGGCAGCGGGTATAGAAAATGAATGAATGAATGAATGCACACACCTCCTGACTACGATGGCCGTAATGCTCAATCCAAGCAGTGCAGCTTCGTAGCTTACCAAGGCCGTGCTAAAACATTTTGACAGATTTTTGAGCGCCGTGCACCACATAAATCAGTTCTAGGCCAGAAAACACAGCCATACGTTAGGCGCACCGCGTTTTAAGGCGCACTGTCGATTTGTGAGAAAATTTAAGGATTTTAAGTGCGCCCTATGGTCCGAAAAATACGGTATTATTTTCCCCTAATTTTACTTGAGTTATGAATAATTAAGCCCCCTGATATATTGGCCTGTATTGTGGACTCTATTCAGATTTCACCTGAATTCTTTTGCCTCACTTGAACGAAGTATGTTGCATATTGATAATATGTACTGTTAGTGTACGGCAAGCTCTTAGGTAGTTTATTCAAGGCTCTGCTCATCCTGTCCACTTTATCTTGTTCGAGTGGTCAGGATGTGACAAGTGCCCCCGCTCTTCTCCTCCAATCTGGAGAAATCACTGGGTGAATTGGAGGAGCTTCCTCCACCTCACCCAGCGTCACCAGCAGCCAGGATTTAGAATTTCCAGCTGCCGGTCACTAGTGACGTCAGCACGCAGAGATTTGTCCTTGTCGCGTGCAGCTCCTACTCTTCGGCTCAGGGACGTCTGATCCCAGAAGCTCCCGACGCTTTACGATGCAATTTGAGATCCTACACTACTTACAGTAGTAACTGCACCGCTACGGACTTGCACACTTTACATACGCAAGTTCCACAACGCCTGCGCAGAGCAACGGATCAGAGCATGGCACGTGCAGCAGGCAGAGACGGTGACATCTGCACACTGTGTGCTGACGTTACTATTGTTCCATCTGGTGACCGGCGGCCGCCAAATTCGAAATCCTGGAGTTAAGTAGTTACATCATGCTCAGCATAGGTTTCAATGAGCTTTCCACCATAGTTTCTGTCGTAGGTAGTTATAAATTACTATTGTTTGGTTCAAAAATTTAAAAAGAAACAAAGTGACATCCACTTACCTCCTACTGGCGGCATACACGTCAAGAAACCGTCTTCTGAGAAACAACACTTATAGTCGGGGGCACATTCAGAATCGGAAGTGCATTTATCATCACAACGTGATTTTCTTCTTGAATACACAGGACAACGACCAGGCCTTACTGAAGAGATAATCGACAATAAACACATTGTGTAAGATCACAAGGTTACATTTCTCTAATGTTTGATCTGTATATTGTAGAATATGGCTAAAGCAGACATTGCCAATCTTTTTCATATCGCGGCACAGTGAAAGAGAGCAGAAACTACGGAGGCTCAAAGCAGGTGGTTTTTCCTATGCCCTAAAATATTTAATTATTCACATTTATAGAGCTAATGGGATTCACCTGATACTCACAGGATACACGAAACCTAAAGGTCACTGTGGTATTATCCACATAAAAAGCAAAATGATTTTATTCCGGTATGTTAGACCTACTAGGGGATGCACCGATACCACTTTTTTAAGACCGAGTAAGAGTACCGACACTTTTTTCAAGTACTCACCGATACTTTAATGTCATGTGACCACTTTTCAATAAGAACAGACCTCATATAAAATGCCTCCAGCTCAAATATATATAGTTAATCTGTGCTTGCACTTTGTGCTCCTCATGTTAGGTATAGGGAGCGCAAAGCACAGTAAGCTCACGCTACAAATCGCAAATTAACGAGCGTCAATGTTTTTTTTAACCCGTTAGCGATTCAAAGGCGATCTGGCCGCATCGGTATGACCTCCTTTAACCTCCCTGGCGTTAAGATTCCGACATATTTTATATGTCAGAATTGTTACAACTTATTTGACTCCCTAGCGGTATCTGAGTGTGGCTGGGGGTTAATTTCATTGCTGAAAGTGGTAACCCTGAGTCACACTCGGGGCTGGATACATACCTGTCCCTACGCTCCCTCGCTGACCCCAGTGTCACCTCCGGACGATCGCGACATCCTACTTCCTGATTCCCTTCTCGCGAGAAGGGAACCAGGAAGCCGTGATCGGCAGAGAATGCGATCGCTGAGGTCTGCAAGTGAGCGCAGGTACAGGCACGTATGCAGCCCGACTGTGGCTCAGGGTTATTGCTTTTGTCAATGAAAGTTAACCCCGAGCCACACTCGGGAATACCATCAGGGAGGTTAAGCTAGAGCTGACGCTAGTGTTAGCTTGAAGGAGGTGATAGAGCCCAACATGGGGATCGCAATCAGTAATTAGTGTTAGGATACGTAAGGAATTAGAACGTGCTAGCATCAATTACCGCACCGATGCTCTAACCAAAAATTTTGCTACACCTAAAAGCTGGTGCTGATTTTGCTTTTGCGGGATCATTTATAAACCCTTAACCCCCCAATAAACCCCATACTCCCCTCTCATTCTGCGTTGAGAACAGTGGCCCGATCTGCCGCTTCCCCTGGCCATGAGTCGAGTGTGAGTGGGGACAGCACAAGATTGCGCTGGGCTAATGGCCCAGCCAGCAGCACAACCCTCCATGGAGTCCTATGGACAAGGGAGGTGATACTCACGGAATCGCTACCTCGAGTATCACTGAGGGTAGCGCTGCGTTCCGGGACAAGGTGTCGCGGTAGCATCTGCCCCGGAATCTAATGTTAAAATGGGGTCACTACGGGCAAACTTTCAGGTGCAGGTTTTTCCCAGTTTGCACCCCCATTTTACCTTTGGGGAGGGAATAGGGCCCTACATGTTTATTATTTGTGTCACCAAATGCATGAAATTTTGAAATTGCTCAACGTGATCATATTATTTAACAAGATAAACATATATGCAGTTATACAGAAAAAATGGCGTCGCGCCTATACTCACCGGAGCGGCAGCAACTGCCAGGAGTAACAGCCCAGTTAATGTATAAAACATAGCAAGGAATAAAGGTGTCATCTGCGCTCGTTTCTATGTGTTCCATGTACAACAAAACTGAGGTTTTTGTTGGTTTCAATGGCCATTGCAACGTAAGCTCACTCGCCACTTCACGGCACCTCTTTATAGAGTGAGTACCTAACAAATGTAACCAAAAGGCCACTCTACTGAGCAGCTCCAAGCCCCTCCTGCTGCTTTTCAGCCAAGGAGAGGCAAAGATATGGTGGGTTTTATTTATACACGCACCAAACACTTCCCATTTGGGATTAAAAACAAAAACATGGAAAGAGGAACAGCTGCAGAACGACGGACTGGTGTTACAAGCATGATATACATAAATACAGAAAAAATGGCGTCACGCCCATACTCACCGGAGCGGCAGCAACTGCCAGGAGTAACAGCCCAGTTAATGTATAAAACATAACAAGGAAAAAAGGTGTCATCTGCGCTCGTTTCTATGTGTTCCATGTACAACAAAACTGAGGTTTTTGTTTGTTTCAATGGCCATTGCAACGTAAGCTCACTCGCCACTTCACGGCACCTCTTTATAGAGTGAGTACCTAACAAATGTAACCAAAAGGCCGCTCTAACATATATGCAGTTATGGCTTACAGTTTGGATTTTGGGTTAATAATTCAGCTTTAGAAACGTGGAAGGAAAGCAGTAAAGCAGGGTTACCTCCTTTGGGGGTCTTACACACTTTACCCCCACTCTCCGGGCAGCATTTTTTGTCCGTAAGGCATTCAGCGTCTGTATCACACCAGTCCTCACAGTTGGTATTTGGTGGACAAGTCGCACTCCTTGCGGGGGGGCACACACCTGGTTTATCGTTACCTAAATAATTAAAATCAGACAAAGTGACAAGTTGAATGTTCTATTTTCCATTTTTTTTTGCTTTTTGTTGTGTTTTTTTCCCTTTATCGGAATTTCCTGTATCCTTAACATTTCACGTTTTTTCATAGATTCCCCAATTAACTTATTTCTCTAATCACTGTCAACATCCCATGGATGGCAATTACTTTACCAGACACCGGATTGACCTGTTTCCTTATGCCGCTTACCTTCTACTTATGGGGTTATTCGGAGAGCACCGAAATGTCCTACATGTAGATGCTCTATCGTTCCCCGCACTTGGGGGAATTCAGCATTCACCGCAGAGTCCACGAAGTGCGGGGGAAAAGCCAATGCAAAACTGCAGAGTTGAGGGAAAAAAAACACTGCAAAATCGCCAAAATTATCGGCTCCGATAAGCTGCCGAAAACCCGACAAATGCGTCCCAAAAAAGCCGACGATCCGCCAAACACCGCGCCGACCAGCTGCTGGAAAACGCCAGAAAAAGATTGAAAATTACAATTTTAGACGCTGTTTGTAAAAAGACTACTGTACGAAAATGTCTGGAATTAACATATAAGGTCCTATGAATAACAATAAAAAGGTCTGTTACAAAAAAAAAGCTATGTATAAAACAAATATGAAAAAGAATTTGCTGAAAAAATCCCAAAAAATGCCGGAAAAAAAAATCGTTAAAATAATCTTTTTTGCTGCGAATTAAAAGAAAAAACGCTTTCATGGATATTGGATAAGAACGAGAATATTTTTAACATTGAAACCTATGGGATTCGCCTGTATAAACATGCCGAATGAAACCACTGAACATTATTGCATTTCTCTGCTGTTCGGTGTCTGTGAATAGATTAACCATTGCTACTCTATGGGGGATTCCAGTGCCATCGAACAGGCACCGTATTTTGCAGGCAATTCGCCAATATTTGGTGAATTGGCCGGTTTTGAATAAAAGAATGGCCACGAAAATGCACTCTTCGATGCAATTTCGGGCTAGTTCGGCTCCCTCTGAATAACCCTGCAAGTGATTATTTATCCAATGAAAAAAATATTATATATATTTATATATTTGCTTTTCTGTTCTACGCCTTGTGTACCATTTCTTTACCTTGTGTTCAATGTCTCAGCGATAAAAATGTTCTCATAGACGCCACTAAGCTCATTCTAAAGATATTATTGTATCGATATAATATTAAGGGTTAAAATATTTAATATATGGGTGTAAGCTTCTTGATCCAAGGAGAAATCTGACGCCATCTGGGGTCAAGAAGGAAATTTTCCCCAGTTTGTTGCATATTGGCGAGCGCTTCAGACTGGATTTTTTGCCTTCTTTTGGATCAACAGCAGTAGGTGATGTGTGAAAGGCTGAACTCGATGAACACGTGACTTTTTTCAGCCTGTGTAACTATGTAATACATGTATTATTTAGACATTCTGCTTAACACTAGTATTTATTGAGATTAAGTGGCTGCCGAATTACCTCCTGCTCCCCCAAAATATGTGGACATTTTCTAACAGTATATACTGAGGGCTATACTCACTCTGATGTTCGGCGGCACAGATCACAATGAGGAACAACAGACAGAATATGTTTCTGAGTCCAGCCATGGTGTCTGCAGGATTCTTCTCAGCTGCAATTAGATCAGTTAAATGCTTCCGACGGGACAGTAACCCATTCTTTTATTGCAAACGCTATCAATCTTCATCAAATGCTCGAGGCTATGGTGCCCTTATTGTGTAGATGTCCATGTCATCATGTCCTGTAATCATGTCACAGCGTAAATACTGGGCTCGGGATAGATTTACCAACAAAGAACACCAGATCAGGGCTTGCCAAACATTTTCCTCCCTAACTGGTGGGATCGGCACAATATTGCGATGTGTTTTACTAGAATCCCTTTATTTTTATCCACAGAAGGTATTTTTCCTTCAACTGCCAAATTCTTATGATTTCTGGAAAGTTGATGAATGCAGATCCCCCCCTCCCCTTGTGTATTGTTCTGCGTTGGGACATACTTTGCGAACATTGCAAGATTCCATAGTACAGGTAGTAAGAGTAACCCACTGGCAGCCGATCAACTGTAAACACACTTTGTTCGGGGACGGGGAAATGGGTGTCACGTCTCGGCCTTGCCCCCTGCTGGTGGTAGCAGGGATTCCTGTTTGTTTTTGTTTTCAGGCTGCAGGCCATCTGTTGGGCTTATTGGTCTGCGGTCACATGACCTGTTCTGCCCTATATGTAGGACCAGGATTCCCCTTGATCCTTGGACCAGGATAGTCTTTCTTGCCTAGTCCCTGTGTGCTGTTTAACGTTGATTTTCTGTGTATGACCTCTGGCTCATGTGTTTAGGATCTCTCTCTTGTCTGACCCCTCAAATTATGATATTCCGTGTATGACCTTTGGCTCTTGTATTTGGATCTCTCTTCTGTCTGTCCCCTGTACCGTGCTTATTTATCCGTGTAATACCTGCATTCATTGTATGTCTGGTTTATGTTTTATACACCTTGCAGACCTAGCTTTAGTTAGTATTTCGAGACCACCTTTCAAGGATCTCAGTCAGGGCTTCGGGATCTTTTTAATTCCTGTAATATCCTGGTTTGTTCCCTGGAATCTGTATACCTGCCCTTAAGGCTTCAATCTCCGCAGATTGGGGGCTCCCCATCATACTATAGGGGGCTCATCGTTACATTATCCTGGTCCCATAATAGAAGCTGGCAGGTATGTCTCATATGTATGAAGCTGTATTGAACTTGGTGCTTGCTAGGATGAAAGAGCTGCAGAGGTTAATGGAGGCTCTGAGCCTATCACCTGCTGCAGCTAATGATGCAGCACCACCCTGCACTACTTGCAAACCCATGTCTGAGAAGGAAAGACGCAGGTTGTATGGTCTCTGTTTTTATTGTGCAGATCCAAATCACACTATTGAACATTGTGTATTAAAACCTGTTAAGCAATGGCAGGGGAACCATGTATCCAGGTATCGCTATGGAGGTACTGGTGTGTCCTCCATAGGCATCCAGACTGGCAGAATAGCCACCTCAAATCTGTTGAATCATGGGATCACTATGCCCTCGTCCCACAGTGAGGTTGCAGTGTCTCCGGTTGGGAATGCGCTGCCAGCCATGTCTGTATCCACTGGCACGCTGCCAGCCATGCCTGTTCTCACTGGTAATGAAAAGCCAGCCATGCCTGTTCTCACTGGTAATGAAAAGCCAGCCATGCCTGTTCTCACTGGTAATGAAAAGCCAGCCATGCCTGTTCTCACTGGTAATGAAAAACCAGCCATGCCTGTTCTCACTGGTAATGAAAAGCCAGCCATGCCTGTTCTCACTGGTAAGAAAAAGCCAGCCATGCCTGTTCTCACTGGTAATGAAAAGCCAGCCATGCCTGTTCTCACTGGTAATGAAAAGCCAGCCATGCCTATATCCACTGGCACGATGCCAGCCATGTCTGTATCTACTGGCACGTTGCCAGCCATGTCTGTATCTACTGGCACATTGCCAGCCATGTCTGTATCTACTGGTACGAAGCCAGCCATGTCTGTATCTACTGGCACGAAGCCAGCCATGTCTGTATCTACTGGCACGAAGCCAGCCATGTCTGTATCTACTGGCACGAAGCCAGCCATGTCTGTATCTACTGGCACGAAGCCAGCCATGTCTGCTTCCCCTGGCACAAAGCCAGCCATGTCTGCGTCCCCTGGCATGAAGCCAGCCATGTCTGTTCCCACTGGCAATGAAAAGCCAGCTATGCCTATATCCACTGGCACGATGCCAGCCATGTCTGTATCTACTGGCACGAAGCCAGCCATGTCTGCTTCCCCTGGCACAAAGCCAGCCATGTCTGTTCCCACTGGCAATGAAAAGCCAGCCATGTCTGTTCCCACTGGCAATGAAAAGCCAGCCATGTCTGTATCCACTGGCACGATGCCAGCCATGTCTGTATCCACTGGCACGAAGCCAGCCATGTCTGCTTCCCCTGGCACGAAGCCAGCCATGTCGGGTACTGGTAATGAGAAGCCAGCCATGTCGGGTACTGACAATATGTCACTCGTGATGCCTGAGACTGGCACCTTGCCAGTGGTGTCCGGGACAAGCTGTATGTCAGCAATGACAGCTGCGCCCATGTTAGGCGAGACAGCTGCACCCAGGTTAGACGAGACAGCTGTGGCCACGTTTTGTTATGAGGCCGACGTGCCTGGATTGGCACATGAGACCACTGTGCCCTTGCCCACAGTGAGTCCAGTGTTGTCCCCACAATTGTCAAGCCTTGTGAGGTGGTCACCAAGTCTACGTCTTGCTCAAAGAGAAGACAGGAAAAGTTGATCAACCCTAGCCAATCTGGTTCTGAAACTTCCACGCTCTGTTCTGGTTCCAGTGATACTACACCCTCCTAAGTCCGAGGTTGCCTTACTCCGCACAGTAATCAGGGAAATTCGGCAAGCTGGTGGTTTGAAGGGTACTATGATCCCCAAATCACATTGTGTTCCCAAGGGATATATACGGACGCCCTCTGGCTCTTTGATGCGTGAGACGCACTGGGTAGTGCTCCAGAGACCCCCTGGCTTTCTGCAAGGGCTGTTGGAAGAGTCTGATTCAGATGATCCACAATATCACAATATACTCCTCCTGGGGAGAGGTGTAAGACTGTTGTGGTGCCAACTGTACCATGTCCTGGTGATGTCCCATATCCCGAGAGTTTACCAGTCATGCACACACCCTGTACTGTATCGGTCAGGGCCATGTCTACCTGTAGGGTAGTTAAGCCCATGTCTAATGGCAAGGTCATTGTCTCTGGGGTGGACAGTAAGTCCACTGTGTCTAGTGGTTCCACTGTGAGATGTAATATACAATCTCAGGGCAAGACTACTGTCACTGGATCTGGCAGTACCTCTATTGCCTCTATGTTCTATGGTGTGGACAGAACTCCTAGATCACTGCCCAGGAGACGCAAGAAGGTGACTAACCGTAACCAACCTGGGACTGATGAGTCACTCCGTTCAAGGTCCAAGGTACTCATGCCGTCGGACCCTCGGGTACGAGACTCTAGCCCGGTTGCCGAGGGTTGTGTACGGGCCTCTAATGGTGCAGTGATCTGCAGAGAGGACCTGGAGGTTTATGAAAGAGCTTTGCTTGCTCAGGCACATACTGACTACTCTGAGTCTGAGTGGGATTCCAATGGGTACTGGTGACTGTTGGTCTTATCCGTTTTCATGACGTCCATGTTTTCTTTCTTGGGTGCCCAGGAGGTCACCCGTAAGGGAGGGGTTATGTCACGTCTCGGCCTTGCCCCCTGCTGGTGGTAGCAGGGATTCCTGTTTGTTTTGTTTTCAGGCTGCAGGCCATCTGTTGGGCTTATTGGTCTGCGGTCACATGACCTGTTCTGCCCTATATGTAGGACCAGGATTCCCCTTGATCCTTGGACCAGGATAGTCTTTCTTGCCTAGTCCCTGTGTGCTGTTTAACTTTGATATTCTGTGTATGACCTCTGGCTCATGTGTTTAGGATCTCTCTCTTGTCTGACCCCTCAAGTTATGATATTCCGTGTATGACCTTTGGCTCTTGTATTTGGATCTCTCTTCTGTCTGTCCCCTGTACCGTGCTTATTTATCCGTGTAATACCTGCATTCATTGTATGTCTGGTTTATGTTTTATACACCTTGCAGACCTAGCTTAGTTAGTATTTCGAGACCACCTTTCAAGGATCTCAGTCAGGGCTTTGGGATCTTTCTAATTCCTGTAATATCCTGGTTTGTTCCCTGGAATCTGTATACCTGCCCTTAAGGCTTCAATCTCCGCAGATTGGGGGCTCCCCATCATCCTATAGGGGGCTCATCGTTACAATGGGGCGGTGTGGTCTCACCGGAGAGATTAGATAAAAATGGAAATTGTGCAATCATCTCAAAAATATACATTGGCAGACCAGAGTGCAAACAGAGCATCTCCAAACAAAACAAAAACCAGCGCTGAAGAGTTGCATGAACACGGACTATGAACCTATGATAACGACTTGTTGCAGCAAAATGATGTTGAAATAAACAACATAATACATGAAAAAAGTGACTTCTGATCACAGGCTCTGAGCCCTCAACTAAGATATATGGATGCTGTTTGAAGGTTGGGGAGGGGAGCGGGGGACCCCTACAAGCAGCACAAGGGACCGCAGAGCAGACAGTATGAAGCCAGGTCAAACACACAAGAAGACATAAAAAAATAGCAGATGCTGTGAACATGCTATTGGATATATAGAACCACAACAGAGCACTAACAGAGATGGCAGCAAAGAATTATATAGGTGACCAGGCCCCACCTTCTCATTTGTCGTCCTAGAGCACCAGAATGTCTTTGTGCATTGTGGGCGTGATATCATAGCGCAGAAGCCCCCACGTAATTACACTCTCGGCGACTATAAAGGAGTGTAACAGGTGAGCGATCTGCGTCAGAATCACCAACCAAAATGACGCGGGAAGAGGTTGCACCTGTTACATATTGAAATTCAATTTGTATGTTCTATGTTGACATCGTCAGCATCAAAGAGGACGTGTGAAAGGTCAAACCTGATGCGCACGAGTTCCCTTACAACCGAAATTCTTACAATATTCAATTAGATGATAGATTTAGCCATCTAAAAATGGGGGCGGGGGGTGAAATCGTCAACGATCATTTACCAACATGGGGCTTGACTTAATGCTATGGGTGTCTCTCTTTTAGAAAGGAAAAAAATAAAATATAAGATCATCAGCTGTTTGTGGACGATTATTTATTATTATTATTTTTAAACATCCGCTGATTCCTTGAAAAAAATAATTCAACTAGAGACTAGATTTAAAAAACGCCTCTAGTCCAAATAAAACATTTTTCTGGTAAATTGCTGAAAAAGCAAATTTTCGGCCAGCGAACTGATTTTTGCCATTATGTATGAATATTAGATAAGTTTGATGGTTAATAAAAGATTTCAGTCTCATTTCCTCTATTTCCCTGCCTGAAAATCCATTTGTCAGCACCTTTCAGCCTTTGTAATTTTTTTGGAATTCGGCATATGGATAAATTCGAATTTAATTGATAAAGCCGATATTTCCATTGAAAAGTATAATCACAAGAGACGATTAGGGCCGGATTATCGTAGGGGCGGATGGAGTGTTTTCAGTGGCGTCACTAGGGTTGATGTCACCCGGTGCGGTAACTCACGGTGTCGCCCCCCCCCCGAGTTTTACGTTTATTTTTTTTAACTACTCTTACTCATAAAGCAGTACTCCCATATAACACTGAATGCTCATACACACAGCGCACATTACTGTGAGGCTTATTGCTGTGCAGCTCTCTCATATACTCATACACTAATTTTGGTGAACTGCCAGCAAGTACGGTGCCTGTTCGACGGCAGTGAAAGTCCCCATAGAGAAGCAATGGTAAATCTGTTCAGAGACATCGAACAGCAGAGAAATGTCCTGATGTTCAGTGGTTTCATTAGACAGGTTTATTCAGGCGAACACCATCAGGGCTATTCAGAAAGAGGTGAAAACCTTGAGAATTGCCAGGAGATTGAACAATCTAGACCAAATAGCCAATTTGGAAAGTGAGATAAATGGGAGAATTTATTTTGTCCTAGAATTTTCAATTCTACAGTCATTCTCAAGGTTTTCACCCTTCTCTGAATAACCCTGCATAGGTTTCAATGTTAAAAATATTCCCGTTTTTACCCAATATCTAATAAAACGTTTATTCCATTAATCTGTAGTAAAAAGTCTCTTTTAGGGATGTGCGTTTCGTTTCGTTTTTTTTCATGAATCGGGCCGATTCGGTGATTCGGTTTCGGTCGATTTTCCGAATCAGATCGGATCCGAAAACGTCTGAAACGAAACGATTTCCGATCCGAAATGAAAAATTTTCGGAATCGGAAATCATTTTCGTTCAATTCAGAATTTCGGTTCCACTTCGGTAATTTTCAAAAAATGCTTAAAAGATCCTAAAAAAATCGAAAAATAAAGAGACTCTTTTCTACAGAATATAATAATAAACGGTTTATTAGATATTGGATTAAAACGGCAATATTTTTAACGTTGAAGTCTATGGGGCAAAACATTTCCCATACCCTGTGGCTCAGAATTCTTTTTTTCAGAAAAATGCTTAAAATATCCTAAAAAATCTAGAAATAAAGAGACTCTTTACTACAGAATATAATAATAAATGGTTTATTAGATATTGAATTAAAACGGGAATATTTTTAACATTGAAGCCTATGGGGCTTAGTATCTATTAGGCATTTTAAAAAAAAATAACTTTTTTTTTTCTTTCTAATAGCGTTTTTTTTTCTGTAACAGCCCTTTTTATTATCATTCATAGGATCTTATATGTTAATTCCAGACATTTTCGTTAAGTAGTTTTTTTGAAAACAGCGGGGGATGGGTTCGTGGTGGCATTCGGTGGCTGATTCCCTGCACTTCAGGGACCTTGCGGTGAATTCACCAGGGAAAATTGACTCCCTGAAGTGCAGGGAACAACAGAACACTGAAATGTCTGCGTCATTTCGGTGCTCTGTGAATATCTCCTTTAGTGGTGTTTTTTTTGCTGCCCCCTGGAAAGTGCCAGCCTAGGCCTTGCCTACCCAGGACATACTTGAAAATGAGAGAATTCTCAATGTATCCTTCCTGGTAAAATAGTTTCGTGTAAAAAAATAAATATATATATATTTTTTTAGGGTGTCACCCGGTGCGGTCCGCACCCCCCGCCCCCACCTAGCGACGCCAGTGCACGTTTTTATTTATACATGTTGCCTTCTACATACTGTGCTGTTTGTGTGTTTTTGCTGATGGATGTGGAGGATTTCTGCAGCCTCCCCTGGCTGTGATTGGTGAGGTGGAGCTGTACAGGCAGATGCAACTCTCACCCTTCTTTCCGCTTTCTCCACTCAAGCATCTCGTTTCTCTGTCTTTGTCTTCATTCCCGTCACAGAGCTGAACACGGGTCAGATCCAGGAGGCCATCAGGGAAGCCGTGAACGGCATAGTCAAGCACTTCCACCAACCTGAGACAGAGGTACAAGAAGCTGAGCTATGTGAGGGGGTGAGGGGGTCTCCCTTTCCAGGACTAAACCCTGCTGTGAAGGAGAAGCTAGTTTTTAGCTCCTGCAGCCAGGACCTGTATGCTTTGCACCATTCTGACAGATCATAACACAATTGGAGCAGCAGGAGCCATGGTATAAAAGAACAGCTGAGGTACACTGGAGTGTGTTGCTCAGATGCCTGGTCCTGCAGTGGTTAAAAACTAGCTTCTTCTCAGCAAGGTCTACTCCGTGACAGGGAGACCCCTCACCCCCTCACATAGTACAGCTTCTTGTGCTGGACAGACCTTGGGTATATACTGGATAGATTTATTTTTATATAGATCAAAATAAGTTGAAATATATTATGTAATCAATTTAATAATATTTAAATATTTTTTTAAAAAAAAATGAAATTTAAATGCTTTTATATAGAACTTAAATAATAATAAATTAAATATTTTTGTGTTTTATTGCTGTAGATTCTGTGATACGCTCATACACACCGTACATTTCTGTGAGTTTTATTGCTGTGGGATACGCTCATACACACCGCACATTACCGTGAGTTTTATTGCTGTGGGATACGCTCATACACACCGCACATTACTGTGAGTTTTATTGCTGTGGGATACTCTCATACACACCGCACATTACCGTGAGTTTTATTGCTGTGGGATACTACGCTCATACACACCGCACATTACCGTGAGTTTTAGTGAAGTAGATTCTGTGATACCCTCATACACACTGCACGTTACTGAGTTTTATTGCTGTGGGATACACTCATACACACCGCACGTTACTGAGGTTTATTGCTGTGGAGCTGTAGGATACGCTCATACACACCGCACGTTACTGAGGTTTATTGCTGTGGAGCTCTGATACGCTCATACACACCGTACATTTCTGTGAGTTTTATTGCTGTGGGATACGCTCATACACACCGCACATTACTGTGAGTTTTATTGCTGTGGGATACGCTCATACACACCGCACATTACCGTGAGTTTTATTGCTGTGGGATACGCTCATACACACCGCACATTACCGTGAGTTTTATTGCTGTGGGATACGCTCATACACACCGCACATTACCGTGAGTTTTAGTGAAGTAGATTCTGTGATACCCTCATACACACTGCATGTTACTGAGTTTTATTGCTGTGGAGCTGTAGGATACGCTCATACACACTGCACGTTACTGAGGTTTATTGCTGTGGAGCTCTGATACGCTCATACACACCGTACATTTCTGTGAGTTTTATTGCTGTGGGATACGCTCATACACACCGCACATTACCGTGAGTTTTATTGCTGTGGGATACGCTCATACACACCACACATTACCGTGAGTTTTAGTGAAGTAGATTTTGTGATACCCTCATACACACTGCACGTTACTGAGTTTTATTGCTGTGGAGCTGTAGGATACGCTCATACACACTGCACGTTACTGAGGTTTATTGCTGTGGAGCTCTGATACGCTCATACACACCGTACATTTCTGTGAGTTTTATTGCTGTGGGATACGCTCATACACACCGCACATTACCGTGAGTTTTATTGCTGTGGGATACGCTCATACACACCGTACATTACCGTGAGTTTTATTGCTGTGGGATACGCTCATACACACCGCACACTACTGTGAGTTTTAGTGAAGTAGATTCTGTGATACCCTCATACACACCGCACGTTACTGAGGTTTATTGCTGTGGATCTCTGATACGCTCATACACACCACACATTACTGTGGGATACACTCATACACATGGCACATTACAGCAATTCATTTTTTTTTCATAAAAAGGCCCACCAAAATACTCGGCACCAGGCCTATGATAGTCTTAATCCGGCGCTGGAGACGATATAGGATCCAAATTAATAATCTGAAATCTAATCACATTTGAATCTCCCAAACAGAACAATGGCCAAAGAGGGCCAAGAAAAGGCCCAGATTTCAGCCATCAGGCCGAGTCCATGGTCAGTAAAAGTAAATTTTTAAATTTAGACCAAAAGAGAAAATCAGAAAATAAAAAATTTTTTTTGTTGTAACTCAGGTACTTTGACCTAAGATTTACAGATCCCTGGTCTGTTCTCTACAGGGTTTTCTAGGGTAACAAACAAGAGCCCTGGAAATTCCACTTAAGGCTAATGTCAGACGAACGCAGTCTGAGCGCGCTCTGCACGCGTGCACAACGGCCAGACGTTCTGACGGAAGATACTGTAGACACCACATGGTCTGTTTTTGTTGACGGACATAGAAAAAAAAGGGGATTATGGGAAACAAAACTAATATGAAAAAGGATAGCAAGTGGTACAGGATATAAAAAGCCATTTTGTGCGTCACGGTGGTGACGCGCTGCGCTGCGTCTTACATCTCATCACTCACACAGAACGCTACGCGGACGTGGCGCACTCTGCGAGTCCTTCCTAGCGGTTTTACGTTCTTGCCTAACTTGCGTCCATTTGCCATGTGCGTTGTGCGTGCGCTGTTCGGTGCGCACGTACTTCGTGTGTGGGTCTCTATTGATCGTGGTTCTATGCTACCACGTATGCTAAGGCTAGGGTCAGACGAACGCAGTGTGAACGCAGGTGCAGCCGCACTTTATCACGGCCGTAGTAGCAGCAGATGATGGCCAATGACGGGCAATATACGAAGTACGGCTGCACAAAAGTGCGGCTGCGCAACGCAAGCGGCAAACAAACACATTTTTTCTAGAACGTGATACCGCTAGTACTGACGTAGAGAGTGCGCTGCGTCCGCTAGTGGCGTGTGTGCGTGATTGGGAGACGTCAGATGCTGCACACGTCTGGCCTACATAACGTCCAGACGCAAAAAGGGTTTTATTGATGATCCGTACAAAATCATGGACGCAAATGCGCATCGTATGACCGCTATCACGTATTCTGTGAAAAAATACGTCCATTTGTTTGAACGCACTTTTTCACGGACTACGTGAAAAATGCGTTCGTCTGACCCTAGCCTAAACTGTGCGGCAACACGGGCGTGATCACTGCATTTGTCTGACACGGGCCTAAAGAGAACCGGTCATGGATAGCTTCACTTTTGCTTACAGAATAGTTCCTAATCTCTATGTATGCATTGATGAAGGATAATGTAGACTGCTCTATAACATACTAATCAATGATCAATATATAATTTGTAGTGAGAATATTGATAGTTACATTTACGAGTTTTGTTTCTTAGGATTCTCTCTGTAAAAGCATTAATAGACTATCTCTTCCTTCGTCGTTGATGGTTACGAGCAGCAGTTATTGCTACAATGCTTGGCCATACTTGTCCCGACCCATGCCGTCCAGGTAGCCCAGCTGTCAGCAGCGCCTTCTATGCTGCTCAGCCACAGAATGAAGTATTGAACAAATGCGAACACGTGGTAAGGCCATGGGCGGGGTGTTGCCGTCGGTTTTAAGAATCGATAGCCTTCGCCCTGGTGTAGTTCTCACTCCTCTCAGTGCTCGTTCTATTATCAATTTGACCATCTGTGTAACGACTTGGCTTGCATCTCATTCCTCCTGGCTGCTAACCCCTTGACTCCCATCTGACTACCTGGTCAGGTATACGACCCCCGGCATTCCTGACAACCCGCTCTGCCATATGACCCCTGGCATTCCTGACAACCCGCTCTGCCATACGACCCCTGGCATTCCTGACAACCCGCCCTGCCATACAACCCCTGGCATTCCTGACAACCCGCTCTGCCATACGACCCCTGGCATTCCTGACAACCCGCTCTGCCATACAACCCCTGGCATTCCTGACAACCCGCTCTGCCATACAACCCCTGGCATTCCTGAAAACCCGCTGATACATGTAATAAAGAACTTTGAGTCGTCTAGAGAGAAGTCCACTGAGCTTGTCTTGTGTGTTGATTTTTCTTGCCGGGTCCCAAGAGCTCTTGATGGATTAAAAGACGGTCAAACTAATGGCTGAACACTAGAAAGAGTCAAAGACCACTGCGGTGGTCGGGTGACTCCTATCACATTGTGCTTGGCAAAACTAAAAGTGTTATTCATTAACCTCCGAATTGCACCGAATGGTGAATTTCAGCATTCGGTGCAATTAAGGAGCAATTAGTCTTTTCAGAAAGATGTAAATTCGCCAAATACAGACGAATTGAATGCAAACTACGGGGCAATTTGCTGCAATTCGACAGCAACAAAACTGTCTAACAGCAGACTATATTGGCTTCTAATCACAGAATGCCGAATTGCACCGAAATTGCTGCAAAATGCCTGGATTTTCGGTGTTTCAATGCACCGGTTCAAAGAGGCAAAGCCCATAGTTTTCAGTGTAAAAAAAATAAAATAGAAAAATCTTTTTAAAACATTTTTTAAGACTGTTTATGCTTTTATTTTTGCAAAAACCCTATTTTTTAAAAGGCCTTTTTGTATTCTTTTTGAAGACATTTTTGGTTTTTGTTTATTTTTTTTTAAAGTCTTTTATTTTGAAAAATACCATTTTAATATTAATTAAAGGATCTGTCAGGGTGGCACCTGGTGTGGGCCATGGTGTGACCCAAAGTACAGGGGGTCTGGCCCAGTATGCAGGGAAACACACAGTTGGCACCTTGGTGTAAGCAGATACAGGGTGATTCCAAGGCGCAGTAAAAAAGAGTGTAATCAGGAGAGTGGTCAGTGGGCGATCCGAGGTCAATGGGCTGGTACAAGGCGGAGGTCGGTTGGCAGGCAAAGGGGTCTGGTAGACAAGGAATCAGGAGCAAGAAGGGATACGTCTTAACAGGTAGGGAAACAGACTCAAGCCAATACTTTTGCAAAGTATTTTACCAGGAAGGATACATTGAGACTTCACTAATTTTCGGGTGACACCACCCTCTAGGATGACACCCTCAAAAACTTTTTTTATTAATTATACTCCAAGACATTTAAAAATACATCCGATGATTTTTTTTTTTTTTACTGTACTAACATATTTGACCAGTAGATGGTTCCATAGAATAAATCTTGAAAAGTTTCTCTTTTAAAAAGGCATTTCTTACATTGAAACCTATGGGATTTGCCTGTTTAAATCTGTCAAATTCGAACAACGAAAATCAGGTCATTTTGCCAGAATTTCGGCGTTCTGTGATAGCAGACACGATTGTCTTCTATGGGACAATTTCGGTGCCAGCGAATTGCAACGCATTTCGCTGTCGAGTCGCCTGTATTTGGTGAATTGACAGCTTAGTGAATAGACAAATTGACCTGAAATTGCACCGTACAGTAAAATTTACCGTTTAGTGCAATTCCAGGCCAAATCGGAGGTTAGTGAATAACCTCTTATGGATCATTATTCAGGGAAATTTAATATCTTCTAACTGTAATTCTTAACGATAGCTTCTAAAGCTAATCTAACCCTAATCATCTAACCCTAATCTAACCCTAATCATCTAACCCTAATTGAGCAGCATTTATTGTTTTCTTTAACATCCTAAATCGATCTGAAATTACGAATCGATAGTTCAACTACACAAATTTTTTCATCATGCACACCTCTAATGTCAGCCTCTCATCCGCTGTAGCGAGCGATCTCAGAGAGGAAGCCAATCAAAATCAGTCTACGCGTGCGCTTCGGGACTTGTGCTCCACAATTTGTGGTTCCTATGCTACATAACCTGCGTAGGAGCGCAAATTGTGCAGAAAAGCTTCAGGGACTTCTGGGTTTGGGAGTCCCTGAGCTGAAGAGGAGGAGCAGCACTCGGCAAGGGACAAAACGTAAGTAATTTTCCTCCACCGGCTGGGTGGAGTAGAGGTAACATCACTGCTCTGCGTGGAGAGAGCCTGTGGAGTCATGGGTTCGATCCTGACGAGCACCTCTCAGTAAGTGTCCTTGGGCAAGACACCCAACGGTACATACTCGCTCGCCACCCAGGAAATACTTGAAAACGAGAGAAATCTCAATGTATCCTTTCTGATAAAATCCTTTCTCAAAAAAAATAATTGGGCAGAGGCTGACAACTGCCCAATGAATTAAGGGTAAAAAAATGGGAGCTCTATAGCTTTTCTATAACTGTTGAAGGTATCACTATGCTTCATTCGGCCCAAATCCGTTGCCTTGGAGTGACTCTTGACTCTAGTCTTTCCTTCGGCGCCCACATCCAATCGCTCTCCTCATCTCGCCGCAATATTGCCAAAATTCGTCCATTTCTAACTGCTGAATCCACCATACAACTGATCCGTTCGCTTATAATTTCCCACCTAGACTACTCCAATAACCTACTAACTGGCCGTCCTTTCCCCCCGCCTCTCTCTCCCCTGCAGTCCATCCTAAATGCATCAGCCTGGCTCTTCCACCTCACCTCACACGCTTGGTCTCTGCTGCCCCTCTCTGTGAATTCCTTCATGGGCTCTCCATCCACAGCAGAATTAAATACAAATTGGTCACCCTGACCTACAAAGCCCTCACTAACGCCGCTCCTCACTACCTGTAATACCAAACACACCCCAGCTCGCCCTCTAATATCCAAGAACGATCTACTTCTGGCATCCACCATCATCATCACCACCACCTCACATGCCAGGCTGCAGGACCTTTCTCGTACAGCGGCGACCGGTGGAAGGTGCTTCCTCGCACTAGGGAAGCCTACACCCAACTCTGTAACAAACATTCACCCAACCCAATACCTGTCCTCCTCATCTCTCTCTCTCTCTCTGCATTACCATCATTCTCTTCATTGCTGTCCTCCCCTCCTGTTTCTCACCCCTTCACCCATCTTGATTGTAAATTCCCACTGGAAAAAGGCCCTCATCTCCTCCTGCTTCTGTCAGTGAAATATTGACTTGCCCGTTTGGTTTACTGTAAAATTGTCATTACCCATTGTACCTTTGTACATCAATAATAAGGCAAGGTATGAACATTGGACCCTGTACATTCTTGTCGTCTCTTAAGAGAAGGGTTTACAGCGGGATAGGACCACTCCGGGCATCAAATCCAGAGTGCAGCTTCAGATCCATTCACAGTGCAAAAAGAATTTAAAAAATAATCACATGAGATGCACGGGTCATGCTGAAATCACACAATTTAATTATAACACGGGGGGGAGATAACTCATTGATATAAATCTTTCACTTTAACCATTCCCATTTTTTTATTGTACTACACTCTGTCAATGAAAGTAATGAAAATGTACGATTATATCATTTCCATTTTCCGCTTTGTAGCATCTAGACATTTCAATGTTGTCTTCGTGATTCAGTCATCGATGATGGTCAGGCTGCAGAGAAAAGAAGAATCTGTAAGACATGTATTGGAGTATCATACGCTCACGTACTATCAATGCGTAGACTGGTCATGACATGTGCATTCCATTAGGGGTGACAGCCAGTAACATATTCATGGTCTATTGGCTCCAGGGGGTCTAGAGTCCCCCTGCTGCCAGCTTCAACCCCCTACACCTATGCATCCTACGGCTGCCACAGTTCCATTGTGCTGAGCCCAGGGTTACAGTATGAGCTCTCCGAGCCTGAATCCAGAGCTTCCTTGGATCTGCTGGAGGAATCGCTTCTTTGTTCCGCCCCCAGCATGCCACTTCCTGAGTGAAGACAGTGGCATGTCAGAAGAAAGAGGACACTGAGCGCTCCTCTGGGAGTGCTGAGGAAGAGGTGTGGCCAAACACTGGGCAAGGGAAGGGGGAACGGGGCCAAGGACTGGGCAAGGGAAGGGGGAATGGAGCCGACTACTGGAGAAGGGAAGGGGGAATGGAGCCGACTACTGGATAAGGGAAGGGGGGATTGAGCCGACTACTGGAGAAGGGAAGGGGGGATTGAGCCGACTACTGGAGAAGGGAAGGGGGAATGGAGCCGACTACTGGAGAAGGGAAGGGGGAATGGAGCCGACTACTGCAGAAGGGAAGGGGGGATTGAGCCGACTACTGGAGAAGGGAAGGGGGAATGGAGCCGACTACTGGAGAAGGGAAGGGGGGAATGGAGCCGACTACTGGAGAAGGGAAGGGGGGATTGAGCTGACTACTGGAGAAGGGAAGGGGGGATTGAGCCGACTGATACTAAGAAGTGCCAGGATGGAGAAGAGCTTTCATCACACAAGTACAAAGTTTAGCTTATTTTTAAATAACGTCTCCAATCCCCAAGACTACAGGAAAACATGAGACATACAACATAATTTCCATACCTGTCCATAGCTGGCAAGCATTCTTTCCCACACATGTATCCGCAACATTTTTCTGTGCCTGGACATCCGCCATCACTGGTGCACAGCGTGTGACTTCCTTGGGTGCAAAAAATTGCATTCAAAGGACATAATCCAGGTTTTACTAGATGTGGAAACACACGGAACAATAAAGAGGTTAAATCACTAACCAATGAATTCCATCAAACAGTGATTTCCCCCCATGCAATTTCGAAGCAATTCTTCGAATATTGACAGTGTAATGTGGTGCAATTCGGCTGCACTGCAGTGACCTCATAGAAGACGATCAGGTCTTGTATTCACCAAACGCCGAATTGCACCCCTATTTTCAGTATTTCAGTTCGACGGGTTTAAACAGTCAAATCCCATAGGTTTCAATGTAAAAAAGTGTAATATATTTTTTTTCTTTAAAGACTAGATTTTTTGCAAAAAAACATTTTTAAAAGCGACATTTTTGTATTTTTAAAAGGACCTTTTTTATTATTTTTAAAGGACCTATTTTATTATCATCCCCCCTCTTCCCCCATAATCAAATAATTTGGTCAAAATTAAGGCAAATATTCATGATTTTTTTTTGGCCATTTATTGAAATAAAAACTTAATTTAGAACAAAAACAAAACATCTCTCGTTTACACAGAAAGGTCTCTACAAATATTTATTATACTTTAGAGCAGGGACTGCAAACTCCGCCCCCTCAGAAGTTTCCAAACTACACCTCCCATGGTTCTCTGGCCTTTTATTGCATTCAAATAATTCTAGGAATTGTAGGAAATGAACATCTAGGGTGCTGGAGTTTGAGATCCCTGCTTTAGAGACTCACTGCAAGCAGAGGAAGGGGGTTTGGTTATTGCTGTGCAGTTCTGTTATTCACCCTGTACAGTGTATAGTGTCAGACAGCAGGGGCAGCACTGAGCCAGCCTAGCCTATGCAATTTGCGCAGCTGAATGCTACACTAATTCCGTAGCTCAAGCTGGCTTCCTGGTTCTATGCTCTTCAGTGCCTCTGAGAGGCACTGAGAGCAATTGGAAGCTTGAGCCGATGGGAAAGCTCCATTGGTCTCAAGCAATTCACTTTTTTTAAAAAACCCTACCTGCCTCCCCTGCCTGCAAGTCATATATATATATACATACACGGTATAATACACTATACAGCATAATAATAATCTTTGGGCAACACCCTGTCACTTTAAATCTGTTGGGGTTTGCCCAGAACATTTATTATACATAACAAACATATTTCAAACTGATTCTGGCTACCGGAGTTGCTTGGACACAAGGCCTCTATTGCTTTACTAGCCTCAGCCCGCTTAATAACTCTGCGGTGTCAATCACAACACGTAGCCGCAGCGAATCCATTTCACAACCTGTTTAACCAGGCGGACCCAACGGAATATAACAAAATGACTCTGCCTTATGTTGACCTCTCGCCATCCATGCTAATGCTGCAAATAAACTACTGAGGTATTCACATGATATACCAATTGCAGCTCCTGTGGCTGAGAACATAGCTATCGCCACCTGCTGGTAGGAGGTTAAAGCAGCAGCAAAAGAACTACGGACAATGCAGTTATAGAATGGCGAATAATAAAAAAAAGTGGGAGCAATCAGTTTTCTGGATTACAGACTGTCGTTGCCGAGCAGCCAGCTACACAAAACATCAGGAAGGAGAAAAGTAATTTATTTAAAGGGACGCCCTACTCATCCTGACCTCTTCATCTTTTTTTTCAAGTGGTCAGGATGTGAGGAGTGCCTCCTCCCAATTCCCCCGATCTGGAGAAATCACAGGGTGAATTGGAGGAGCTTCCTCCACCTCACCCAGCGTCACACCAGCAGCCAGGATTTCGAATTTCCAGCTGCCAGTCACTAGTGACGTCAGCACGCCGAGATTTGTCCCATGTCGCGCGCAGTTCCTCCTCTTTGGCTCATGGTCTCCCTTACACAGAAGCTCCCGAAGCTTTACGACACAATTTGAGCTCCTGCACAACTTGTAGGACAGGACTATACACAGGACACGAGGTCGCCCATTTAGACTGGACGAAAGGAAATTCAGCCTAAAGCATAGGAAGGTTTATTTTACGGTGAGAACAATAAAGCTGCGGAATTCTCTGCCTGTTGAGGTGGTTGGGGCAGAGACTGTACAGACTTTTATAAAATGACTGGACGACTTCCTGCAGACACAGAATATTAAGGGTTATAATATTTAATATGTGGGTAAAAGCTTCTTGACCCAAGGAGAAATCTGACGCCATTCTGGGGTCAAGAAGGAATTTTTACCCAGTATGTTGCATATTGGCGAGCGCTTCAGACCGGGTTTTTTGCCTTCTTTTGGATCAACAGTAGGTGATGTGTGATGGACTCATGTCTTTTTTCAGCCTATGTAACTATGAGTATCGTAATAACTGCAAACTGCGCACCGCTGCAGACTGGCGCACTTTACATAAGCAAGTTCCATATCGCCTGCGCAGAGCAATGGATCGGACTTGCGCGCATGCAGCAAGACAAAAAGGTGACATCAGCACACTCTCTGCGTGCGGATGTTACTATTGTTCGATCTGGTGACCGCGAAATTCTAAATCCGGGAGTTGGTTTTTGCCTTCGCTTGTTACGTCATGCTCAGCATAGGTTTGAATGATCTTTCCACCTTAGTTTCTGTCCTAGGTAGTTATAGTTAGAGTAAATGTTACCATTGTTTGGTTCATTCATTTATAGAGTTACAAAGTGGCATCCACTTACCTAGCACACACTTAAATTTACCGTCTTCTGAAAAGCAGCACTTATAGTCAGGGGCACATTCGGAATCGGAAGTGCATTCATCATCACAACTTTTTTTGGGTTTTTTCAAAACCGGAGGACAAACACCAGGCCTTACTGAGGAGATAATGGACAATAAACACATTGTGTAAGAATCAGACGGTGAGGGTTCCTCTGGGTAAACACGTCACAAGGTTACATTTCTCAAATGATTTATCTGTATATTGTACAATATGGCTAAAGCAGACATTACCAATCTTTTTCAACTTGCGTCACAGTGAAAGCGAGCAGAAGCGATCAGTGTTAGTCAGAGAGAGTCGATCTGGCCCCAAAATTGCACCGAATGAGAGCAGGCAGTTTGCCAAGTTTTGGTGAATTGCCAGCGAAATACAGTGCTGTTTTAATGTTCGGCAGAAGGGAAATCCCCCATAGAGAAGAAACAATGGTTAATCTATTCAGAGAACACAGAACAGCAGTGAAAAGTTGCCGAAGTGCGCTGCTGTTCGTTGGTTTCATTCGGCAGATTTATTCAGGAGAATCCCATAGGCTTCAATGTTAAAAATATTCCCGTTTTTATTCAATATCTATTAAACCATTTATTCTTTTAGGCCGACGTCAGACGAGCGCATTGATCACGTCCGTGTTGCCGCATGGTTTAACGTCCGTCGTAGCATAAAATCATGAGCAATAGAGACCCATACACTAAGTGCGTCCGCACCGAACTGCACACGCACAACGCACGTGGCAAACTGACGCAAGTTAGGCAAGAACGTAAAACCGCTAGGACGGACGTGCAGAGTGCGCCACGTCCGCGTAGCATTCAGAGTGAGTGATGAGATGTCAGACGCAGCGCATTTGCGATGTCCATCACCTTGACGCACACAATGGCTTTTCATATCCCTTTCAAATTTTTATCATTTTTCACATTAATTTTGTTTCCCATAGTTCCCTTTTATTTTTCTACGTCCGTCAAGAAAAACGGATCATGTGGTGTCTGCAGTATCTTCCGTCAGTACGTCTGTCCGTTGTGCACGGACGCACAGTGCGCTCAGAATGCGCTCGTCTGACATAGACTTTTTGCTGCAGACTAAGGCTTATTTTTTTTAAGGATTTTTTTAGGCATTTTTTTGCGATATTTTTTTATAAATAGCTCATAGATCATCAGCTACTTTCAGATGCGTTCAGGTTTTGTTTGGCGGTTTTGCGGCGGATGGACGGCTTTTTTCAAATGTGCGCGGGGCTTTTTTTGGCAGTTTTGCTGCGGATTTTCAGATGCGGTCGGTGGATTTTCCCTGCAATTCGGGGACCCTGCAGTGAATGCTGAATTCCCCAAAGTCCGTGGAACGAGAGTGCACCGAAATGTCTGAATAACCCTGTATGGAGATTCACAAGAATATTTTAAAATAGGAATATTCAGATTTAGCAAACCGTGATGAAAAGCACAAATACAGTTAAAAAAAATATCTATAAAAAAATAAGCTCCTTGGCTCGGTTAGAAGTCACGTCGCACTGAACCCTCTTGGCTCACAGCAAGTGGTTTTCCTCTGCCCCAAAATATTTATTTTAATTATTGACATTTATAGAACCTAAATGTCAATGTGATATTTTTCACAAAAAAAGCAAAACCAATTTATTTCGACATGTTAGACCTTCAACATAAACTGCCTGGCCAAAAAACTCACCACCTTCCATATAAGCCGGTTATGATCTGGCGTTGCTTCAGTTGGTCAGGCATCGGTTCAGCATCGTTATGTGCCCAAAAAATGAGGTCATGTGACTCCCTGAATATACTGAATGAGCAGGTTTTTCCATCAATGGGTTTTTCTTCCCTGATGGCACAGCGGGCACACACATTCCAAGATGGCAATGCCAGGATTCATCGGGCTCAAATTGTGCAAGAGTGGTTGAGGGAGCATGAGACATCATTTTCACACATGGATTGGCCACCGCACAGTCCAGACCTTAATCCCAATGAGAATCCTTGGGATAATGTGCTGGAGATTGGAGAAGACTTTACGCAGCGTCGCGACTCTCCAAATCATCAATACAAGATCTTGGCCATAAATTAATGCGACTCTGGACGCAAATAAATGCTGTAACATTGCATGAGCTTATCGAAACAACCCGGCGGAGACTGCGTGCTGCAATCACATCAAAGGCGCGCTAACAAACTATTCCTGTGTGTGATTTTTTTTTTTAAAAAATTTGGCCACGCAGAGTATTATATAAAATAAAATGTAATTATTATTTTTCAAACTGTAGAAAAGTTAAAAACAAAAAGTATTTGCTATCTAACTGTAGAGTATGGATGTGTAAGTGTAACATCAGGATAAGGTACTTTAATGCCCCCCCATATTACATCCCTAACGCTAAACCAGTGAAAAATCCATTAGCGCATCGGTGATTGCACGAGCTTACTGTACTTTGTGCATCCTATACTTAACATGGGAGTGCAATCATTATTTAGCTTTATGATAAGTAAGGTAAGTCCTACCGCTAATTACCGCAGGAACGCGCAAACCAAAAAATGTAGCTACACTTAGAAGCCGGTGCTAACGGATTCTGCTTTTGCAGAATCATTTAGCAGCCCTTAAAACCCCCCGTAATAAATCCAATACTCATCTCTCATGGCGCGGTGA
Source organism: Leptobrachium leishanense (assembly GCA_009667805.1). Classification (NCBI taxonomy): domain Eukaryota; kingdom Metazoa; phylum Chordata; class Amphibia; order Anura; family Megophryidae; genus Leptobrachium; species Leptobrachium leishanense. Next base: position 39,753,844 of record CM019074.1, on the reverse strand, counting down.
GAATGGTGGACCCTTCTCCAGGCTGCGAGCAGAGTGAGACTGAGAACAAATAGTCCCCAGTCTCCCTCCTTGATCTTGCGAGAGCAAGATCGCACAGGATTGGCAACCCAGCAACGCAACCCTCCATGGAGTCCTATGGTATCCAGTAGGAGATACTCGTGGCGGCACGGAAACGCAGGGTAGTACTGCGTTCTGGAGCAAGGTGCCAAGATAGCGCCTGCTCCAGACTCTAATGCTAAAATGGGGATGCTACAGGGGTGTGATGGGAACCCCAATCTTCCACCTGTCCTGACTCTCCAGACACCCCCTTACTGATCAGCCCGGCCACTGAGTTGCTCGGAACTCAGTGCCTCAAGCAGCCTAATCTGCAGCTCCAGACCTGTTTGGTCTGAACCTCTGCCTTGGAGCCTCTTTGAATTACCAGAAGGCCGCTCTGTGCCTTCTGAGGGTGAGAGTGGGTACCCTGAATCAGACACCAGACAAGCTGTATGTTCAAACAGGATTTTCAGACTTTTAATGAAAAACGCCACTATTTATACCCAGGTCCAACAGCTATAATTTGCATAAACCAAATGACGAACACTGACCTACTAAAACTCTAATTACATTATGTCAGTTAGATATTTACAACAAACATTCAAGCAAATGTCTATGTCTTTTGGGGTTTTCGCCATGGGAATAAAAGTCTTGGGGTTTGACGCGGCGAGCGCTATGTCAATTCTATGACGAGGGGAACCTACAGGTGCAGGTTTTCCCCCATATGTATCCCCATTTTAGCTTTGGGGAGGGAATAGGGCCCTACAGGTTTATTATTTGTGTCACCAAATGCATGACATTTTGAAACTGATCATCGTGACCATATTATTTAACAAGCTAAACGTATATGCGGTTATGGCTTACAGTTTGGATTTTGGGTTAATAGTTCAGCTTGGAAGAAAAGCAGTAAAGCAGGGTTACCTTCTTTGGGGGGCTTACACACTTTGCCCTTCCCCTCTGGGCAGCATTTTTTGTCCTCAAGGCATTCAGAGTCTTCATTACACCATTTCGCACAGTCTGTACGTGGCTTACAAGTTGGACACCTTGCGGGAGGGCACGTACCTGGTTTAACTTCATCTAATAAAAAAAAAGGACAACATGACAAGTTGAATGTTCTCTTTTCCAAGTTTTTGTTGTTTTTTTTTCCTGTATCTTTAACTTTTGCCTTTTTTTCATAGACAAAAGAATTAAGATGGGAATCTAAATCACTGTCAATATTGGATCGTCAGCAGTAGATGATGTGTGAAAGGCTGAACTCGATGGACGTATGGCTTTTTTTCAGCCTGTGTATCTACGTAATATCATACTTTATTTATTTAGACATTCTGCTTAACACTAGTATTTATTGAGGTTAAGTGGCTGCCGAATTACCTCCCGCTCCCCCAAAATATGTGGACATTTTCTAACAGTATATACTGAGGGCCATACTCACTCCATTCGCCGGCACAGATCACGATAAGGATCAACAGACAGAATATGTTTCTGGTTCCAGCCATGGTGTCTGCAGGATTCTTCTCAGCTGCAACTATATCAGTTAAATGCTTGCTGTGGGAAAGTAACCCATTCTTTTATAACAAACTCGATCGCTATTCATCAACTGCTCGAGGTTATGGCGCCCTTATTGTGTGGATGTCCATGTCATCATGTCCTATAATCGGGTCACAATGTAAATAATGGCTTCAGAATATATTTACCAATGTATATCACCAGATCAGGGTTTGTCCCCTGTCTATTGTTCTGCGCTGGACGTATTTTGTGAAGATTGCATGATTTCAAAGTACAGGTACTAACAGTAACCCATTGGCAGCCGATTAACTATGAACACACTGGGCCATATTACATAATTAATATACAAAATACAGCCATGCACATTCAGACTTCCCGCCTTATTGACATTTTCAGGTGCTTTGTTATCTGTACCAGAACATTTAGCTAACCTACCTGACAGTTTATGGGCCACTTCTTCTACTGACCCCGGACTGATTGACTGTACACCATACCAGGTCACACTCAAACCAGGTGCCCAACCTGTATACATTAAACAGTATCCACTATCACAAGAGAAACAGATAGGGATTGCGCCAGTTATTCAGGAACTTTTGCAGAAAAATATAATTTTGCCCACTGTGTCACCTTACAATACTCCGATCCACCCGATCCCCAAGCCTGGTAAGCAAGAGTATAGATTCACTCAGGATCTCAGAGCAGTAAATGCCCTGATACAGCCCCTTGCACCTTTGGTGCCAGACATAAACGGTCTAATTGCTGCAATTCCCCATGACTCACAATTTTTTACAGTCTTAGATTTATGTAGCGCCTTCTTTAGCATTCCGGTACGCCCTGACACAAGACCACTGTTTGCATTCACATATAGAGGTAGTCAATTTACCTGGACCAGATTACCTCAGGGTTTCAGTGATTCGCCTACGGTTTTCAGTGTCGTGGTCAAGCAAACTCTTGAGTCATGGATCCCGCAGTATGGCTCCACATTACTTCAGTATGTGGATGACCTATTGCTGTGCAGCCCAGACGAGGAAAGTTGTATCAGAGACTCTAAACTTTTGCTGTTCCACTTATTTCAAGCAGGCCACAAGGTGTCGCTCAAGAAAATGCAGTTTTGCCTACGTGTTGTCAAATATTTGGGATTCACCCTTTCTTCAGGTCAGAGACAGTTGTCCTCAGAGCGAGTGCAGATGCTCATGAAATTGCCACGACCACATGATAAAGCTTCAATGATGTCTTTTCTCGGCATGATAAACTATTGCAGACATTGGCTACCAGACTGTTCATTTTATGATTCTATTCTTCGTTCTCAAACCAAACAAGACAGCCCAAACACCATTCAATGGACTGACGAACTGTTGCATGCTTACAAAACTCTCAAGCAGTCCTTATGTAAAGCTCCAGCACTTGGATTGCCCAATTACAGCTCACCTTTTCACTTCTATTGCAAGGAGGATGGAAGGACAGCTGCGGGTGTTTTGACTCAGAACCACGGCAATGGATACCGTCCAATAGCATTGTATTCAAAAGTTTTACCTACAGTGGTTCAGGGGATGCCGGCATGCTTAAGATCAGTTGCAGCATGTGCTCTCATGGTAGAAACGTGTCAAACATTAGTGTTGTCACACTCACTCATTTTACATACCACACATCAAGTCTTAAATGTTCTTAAACAATGTACAACACAACATATGACAGCGCAAAGGCGATCAGGCTACGAAAACATACTTACTGCCACGCACAACCTTACTATCAAATATGCTGGACCATCTGCTGGTCCTGCAGTGTTGCTCCACAAAATGCTTACAACACACAATCCACCCCCACCAGACATGGATGACGACTCCCAAGACTGTGTAGCACAACTGCAGCAGGACACCACACCTAGAGGGGACTTGCAGCCTACTCCTTTAGAAGACGGTGAGATAGTCTTTGTAGATGGTTCTTGCAGTAGGCCATCTGATGGTTTGTTTCTTACAGGCTTTGCAATAGTTCAGCTGCCAGACAAGGTGCTTATGGCACATTCTATTCCTTTTGTTTCAGCTCAAGCAGCAGAATTAATTGCTTTGACGCAGGCATGTAGATTGTTCATAGGAAAAGATGTGACTATATATACAGATTCCAGATATGCTTTTGGGGTAGTGCATGATTTTGGCCAGATTTGGAAGCAGAGAGGATTTGTGACAGTGGACGGTAAAGGTATCTCACATGCAGATTTGGTAAAAGACTTGTTGTCAGCAATTATGTTACCAGAAAGGATTGCTATTGTGAAATGCCAAGCTCACACAAATGCTTCAGACCCAGTGTCCCGAGGTAATGCTTTAGCAGATGCAGTGGCAAAACAAGCCACTGCAGCAGGTACTCCACACCCAGACTATGACACTCATCCGGCCGTCCAGAGATTGATGGTAATGATACCACAATTGTGCCAAGATCAAGATATAGCAAACCTGCAGGCAATGGCCTCAGAGGCAGATCTTAAATTTTGGGAAATGAAGGGTCTGACCAAAGATATAAATGATCTTTGGTCAGATAAGGAGGGGAAGGTGGGTATTACAAAAGCAGTTGCCCCTCTTTTTATTTTACACTTTCATGGCTTCGGACACATAGGTAAAGAACAGACTGCTAAGGCTTTAGCAGCAAGGTTTGTATGTGAAGACCTTAACAAGATGGTTGAGGATCAAATAAGTAGATGTCTAAGTTGCATTAGGAACAATCCGGCTGGAAAAACCTATGGCAAACATGAGCATCTTCCACCTCCAGAAGGTCCGATGCAACAGTTTCAGATAGACTTCACCCACATGCCTAAGGCAAAAGGTGGAGTCAAGTATCTACTGGTCTGTCAGGACCGTACCTGTCCGTTCCTGTGTCAATCCATGCAAGTGGCAGCTGCATGAAAGGTGCTGCCCTTCTGCTGTGAACCAGCTAATAAACAGTTAATGCACCTAACACACACATACCTCAGGTCACGTGACACACCCATGTGTCTAACCAATAAAGGTTCCCTCCTACCTTCCCACAGTGCTTCATTGTTGTCTCCTGTTCCTATGAACAAGACCTGCAAGACCAAGCTCCAGAAACCTGCTTTCCTTATCCACTTATTGTATTTCCCCCCTATTATCCCACCGTGCTCTCCCAGGAGCAACGACCCATCCATCCTCCCTAATCCCACGTTGCTCTCCCAGGAGCAACTATCCTACCTTCATACCTGGACACAAGGACTGCTTTCCCACATCACCCTCAGCCAACCTGTGAGTCTCATTGTGTCCTGTCCCACAGCCCTCCTGTGTGATTCTCCTCTCCCACGAACTGTGTGCATCCCCAAGACCTGCATATTGGGCTCATAACCTGAAAGGCAACTACCTGCAAGGTATTAAACCTGACATGGTCATAGTGGATCAGTTTTCGAAATGGGTCGAAGGTTTCGGAACAACTAAAGAGAATGCAGCTACAGTGGGCAAAATTCTATGTAAAGAGATTATTCCTAGATTTGGATGCCCACTCCAAATCAATAGTGATAAAGGTACACCCTTTACCAGCCAAGTGACACAGAAGATCTGTGAGCTCCTGTGCATTGATTGGAAGTTTCAAATTCCATACCATCCGCAATCCTCAGGCCAGGTACAGCGAGCAAATCGGACTATAAAAGATAAACTCAGGAAAGGAACTAATGGTACATTTAAAAATTGGCCAGATTATTTACCAGCAGTTCTAGCAGAGATTAGGATGACACCTAATAAAACAACAGGCTTTTCTCCCTTTGAAGTGCTAATGGGCCGACCTTTTCCTACTCCCTGGGCAAAGATAGGGCCTCACGTTATTGCAGACGACATTTGTGTAGCACAGGCAGAATATGTGGTGCATTTGATTGGTAAATTGAATGGCATCTATGGTGATGTGTCTTTGTCTCTTCCTTTACCTGCAGGTGATCCAACGCATTCTTTCAAACCAGGAGATCAAGTGGTGGTCAAGCAGATAATCAGGAGAAACAAGGAGGATTTCCCATACAGCGAGCCAACTATAGTGATCGCAGTGACCCGAACAGCAGTCCTGACAGAAAGCTCCCCAGCATGGATACACGCAAGCAGGATAAAGATTGCTTACAAGAACAGGATGGACCACACCCAAGCGGAAGCAAGCAAGGAGGCACAGTCAGGACCAGTAATCGGGAGGCCGGGGTTTCCCCCCACACAAGTTACTCAGAAGAATCTGGAGAATCTCACGATAAACAAGAAAGAGTGACACTTAGAACAGTAGGAAAGGAAGAACAATTCCCTGAATCTAAAGCAATGACTCCCACGATATTTTGTTGTGCTGTAATTTGGGGCGTAATCATACTATACTTTATCGACAATTTTACATTCATGGTTTGTCTGAAAAATGAAACATGCAGCCAGGATATCAATTCTAACGTGGAATTGGTTAGGAATACGAGGGAACTCAGTATGTCCTCATGGGAAAAAGATAATATGTATATTAAAATTGTTAAGTTGATCTTTAAGGAATCTAAAAAGAATGACTCTTGCGGGATCTGTAGCCATGCCCCGCAAAGCTTACAATATGGGTTTCCTTTTACAGGTATTAATGACACTGGCTTACAAGAATTAATTGATCATGGTAATTTAACACAATATAGTGTGATAGAGAAGGAACCTTCTCGTGTCCATCTGCAGAGAAATGTTAATTATGGTGCAGTAATGATGCAGCAATGTGATTGAGGAATTTACCAGGACTTTAAAGTGTCACCTATAAACCTGACTATTTTATTTAGATGTAAGATGCATGAGGATGCTCCTGTGCTCACAACTTTTAATTTTACATATACACCAACCAGTGACCGCAAATTTCTTACTCAACAGACAGTGTTTCTTCTCTTAGGTTGGCTTCTATATACCAGCCAAAGTAGTAGGAAAGGGTTACCTTTTGGTTATTATTGGCTTTGTGGTAGATGGGCGACAAAGGTAATACCCCTCAAACATTTTAAACCTTGTTTTTTAGGATTTGTACTACCCGCATTTAATATTCATGACACACTTCCAGAAGGAAAGATTAGGCTAAAGAGAGCTGCTTTTAGAACGTCAATTAAATCTGACTAGCTGAGGTGATTCCGGCAGGTTTTTTGGTTTATTGGCATTCACGTCTTTACAAAAAGCTTAATTATTTGGTTGATGATATAGATGTGATGCTTTTAATTATACTGAAGATAGTATTTTAAAGCTTTCCGCAGAGCAAGAGCAGATGCGCATTGTTGCTTTGCAAAATAGATTAGCACTGGATTATTTGCTAGCGGCACAAGGAGGGGTGTGCCAGCTAGTTGGAATTGGTGATTCCTGTTGTACATACATTAAAAGACAATCAGGTGCAATTGAACATGACATGGATGAGTTGGATGAGGTTCGAGCTAGGCTACGGAAGGCTCCGACAGGTGTGTTTGAAGGTTTTGACTGGACTTTTGGACTAGGATCATGGATAGGAGATCTAGATTTTAAGATTAATTTGCAGTACTTTAACCTCACAACCCCATACCTATCCTTTAATTAAATTGCACTACCTCCTTAGCTACTCAAGTGCTGGTTAGGGTAAAACCGATGACTACCAGCATCAACAGCAATTAATGACAATAGAAAATAAGCTACTATGTGTTATCGTTATAGCTGCAATTTAAAATTCCTTCTCCCCTTTCCTTTTGCTATTTCTATCTTAGTATAATAAGTGTGATTGCTCGCTGTCACCAGTGAATATTGTGTTCCCACTCTTGGAGAAGAGGCCTGCATGGTCAGGGTGTCTTCCTGGGTCATTCTTGCATGGGTTTAAATCCTGCGTCCGGCTAAGAGTGACCCGGCCTCTGAAGTACTGGGCGGGCATGGGAACGTGACAGTGTTGCTTTATAATTTTTAGTTTTGTTTTAGTTTATTGATCACGATGTGATAAAAATGATGGATTGATGGAATGCACCTAATACGATCAGGCTGCTATGAAAATATTTGATTGGAATACAAAATGCTTATATGCCTTGAAATGAACTTTGCACTAAAATAGCATTCTATGACCAGGCTGACAGTTCAGAAATGCATCTCACCTAAGAATCTGCTGGCTTGTGTAAATGTTTTAAAGCACACCCAAGAAAAGGGGGAGAGGCTAACAAATAGGGAGTAAAAAAAGTACAGTCAGAAACAGATGTCAATTCCTGTTAAAGTAGAAACATTAGGAAAACTAATGAAACTGCAAATTATGTTTATCTTTGTATTACTCTGTATTTTAACTTTTAATATGCTGCTGTAGGCATATTAGTAGATGTTACTCCTCTCTGATTGGATATTGAAACATAATGAAGAGTATATATATGATAATAAAGAGGAACAAAAGCAGAGAGCTTCTAAGTGAAAGAACTTCCACGTGTCCGTGTGGTTATTCTAGATGCTTGATCTCTCTCGGATCGATCCTGATGATATATTGCCAAGGAGAGATGATCTAACCGGTTAGCAGTTTATCGCATAGAAGAATACCGACACACAGCACGCAGAGGCTGACTTTTCCTGCCAACACCGCTCACCCCAACAGTTCTGATTGGTTGGTTCCAAGACCATTGCAGGCTTCTTTCAGGTCCTCTTCAGTCTTCACTTTGGTCCACTGGTTGTATGCAGATGAAGTCTTGACCCCACAGTGACCACATACAGTGATTTACATAACCCATTGTAAAGGGAATCAGATAGTGGGTGGCTGAGACAATGTGACTCCCAACCTTTTCAGACAGGTAAACAGATAACAGATATCCAAAGAGAAAGCACTTTTGCATAATCCTCCTCCTGCCGATACCAACTGCGTAATATTTCCAGAATTCGGCCATTTCTTACCGCGGTCACCACAAAACAACTCATACACGCCCTGGTAATCTCCCGACTCGACTATTGCAATAATCTCTTATCTGGTCTCCCTCTGTCCCGCCTCTCCCCCCTACAATCCATCCTGAACGCCTCCGCCAGGTTAATTCACCTCACCTGCCGCTGTGTCTCTGCCGCTCCCCTCTGCGAGTCCCTTCACTGGCTCCCCATCCACTGCAGAATTAAGTTCAAAATCCTTATCCTTACCTACAAAACCCTCACTAACTCAGCGCCCCACTACCTGTCCTCACTAATCACCAAATACACCCCAGCCCGCTCCCTAAGGTCAAACAGTGACCTGCGCCTAGCTTCTCCCCGCATCACCTCTTCCCATGATAGACTGCAGGATTTCTCACGCGCAGCCCCCACTCTCTGGAACGCTCTCCCTCGTGCTGTCAGACTTTCCCCTAACTTCTCTTCCTTCAAACGCTCCCTGAAAACATTCCTATTTAGGGAAGCCTACCACCCAACTCACTGACGCAACCATCAATCACTCTCACCTTACAGTCCTCTCCTCCTGTTTCCAACCCCAACCCTCCTAGATTGTGAGTTCCTACGGGAATAGGGCCCTCATCTCCTCCTGTACTGTTTGTCAAATGTTGTTCAATGTATTGTAACCCTGTCTGTACTGTGCTTATTGTACAGCGCTGCGGAATATGCTGGCGCTTTATAAATAAATAATAATAATCCACAAGTTACTCAAACCTATTGTACATTCTATACAAAGAAAAGCATTTGCCACTAGCGGCAGGTAGTATCTTTAAAAAAAACACATTTAACTAAAGAAATATAAGTCTATTTAAAACTAAAAATAAGCAATTGACAATACATTTAAAACCATACAATATAACTGAGCAAAAAATATATTGGAGTTTGAAGCGTGGTGCACTACGTCAGTGACGGATACATTGTAGCACGCATGTACTCCGTGGTTACTAGCAGGATGGTGCTGGGGAAAAACATGATTAATTAGAAGTCTAGCAACAGTTTTACACTAAATCTAACAAAGGAAACTAGTTCCTATAAATAAAGGGTAAACAAAATATAACAAAATAAGAATGGAATTAAACTAAATAAATCCTGTGGCGGCCGATCCGTCACAATCAACACTGACTATAAACCAATGATAACGAATTGTTGCAGAGAAATTATGTTGAAATTAACAGCATAAAGCACAAAAACGGTGACTTCTGATCAGACTTTATACACATACACAAACCACAGGAAGGTTGCACTCAACCTAAACTAGCAACACCGGCAGGTGCATCGAAGACATTAAATACAAAATACCAGGAAAGAGCACTCCACATTATTGACCACCTTCTTCCATCACATTCTGTAGCAAAAAAAGCACAGTTTAAAAATGTTCAAAAAACCTGACTGAGGTAAAATGATGGCGATTCAGTTCACAAAGTATGATCATAGTTTGCTTAAGCCTGTCACAGTCGCCAATGTACCCCATCATTGACAGGTCCTATCTAACGTGACTGAAACTGCATTTACAGGATCAACTCACCCTGGAGCTCCCCAGCAGGCTCTAGGCCTTTATAGGTAGCCACAGTGGGGCACCTGTGAACAGGGAGGGGTGCATACCAAATGAGGATTGTCAGCCCTCTATATGTATAATAAAAACATTCATTCAAATTGCCCAATAGGATTTGAACACGACTGTTCTGATTTTCTTTCCTACGTCATCACCTACACAGAGGCATTTTTAGTTGCACCACATGTTCCTTCCAGAAATGTATGGAAGCTAAGAACAAAGAATATGAGATATTCGTCAGGCACTTGTCGCTCAGGAATGACGGAAATACCTCAGATCTGCAATTTAGGGTCCAGGCGACGTCTGTCAATTCCAGTTTCCAGCTCGTCCCTTTGGGCTCGCTGATATACGAGTGGTCATCATCGCCTTTCTACGGCAGGAAGGTATTTACATAGAGCCATACCTGGACGAGTGGTTGATAAAGGCAGCATCATTGTCGGCTCAGGAGGCACAGGTTGTGAGAACCGTATCAGTTTTGAAAAATCATGGATGGCTCGTAAATTGGAAAAAATCCTGTTTGCAGCGGGTACAGAGAATCATTTTGCTGTGTCTGGTGTTGAACACCGTGGCCATAATAGTTTTGCTATCAGATCCGATGGCCTCAAGTTTCAACACCAAAGTTCCTTGCTTTGCATCTCTATGGAAGGGGGATATTCCTACGGATCTTGAAGCTTTCTCCCTATGGTGCGAATTGCCACCTGGCCTAGCGTTCACCCCCGGAGGAACCGCTGAATAAAACCAGGATTAGTCTCACCGCACTAACAATTCACTACACACCAGCACACTTTATGGATTTTCTGAGTTATACTTTACTGAAGGAATAAAAGGCAATGAAAATACATATACTGTAAGCATGAATTGAAATAGACTGTAATGCGTTACGCAACTGCATAGAAAATGGCAGATTACGATTGAGAAGGCCCTCAGTCCTTTTAGCTCTTAAGTCCCGCTCAAAAAGAAGAATACTCGTTAAGTTAGGTCCTAGGGTACTAATCCCACTGGCCAGTGGATGAACAAAAATATCTTCGACTAGTCAACGTTGGGGCCCTGAAACTTGAAGAAATCAGATAAGTGTGCACAGTTACTGAAGTTGTAGGCCTGAGGCCTCTCACCCATCCGTTGAACAACTTGTCCCGATCCGACGATTCGATCAGAAAGGTCCCTCTCTTGGCCGTCTGGAACCCGGTGCTGCCGAAATCCACACTTCCGACTCCGAATCTCCTCAGAGTATTCTAAATAATAAAAACAGGGAGGCACACAAATGAATTGTAATAATAGCAATTGGTAGTGGGATTCGTACCAATGCACTCAAACAGTATATTGGGTGATGAACCTGTAAAGGTATCTTTGCTCGTTTTTTTAGTTAATAGTGGTTGGTAATCTTACCAATGCACTCACACAGCCAATTAGTTGATAGGTTTGTAAAGGTATCTTTGCCTGAATGTTACCGCTTTGCTGATACCAGAGCGTCGTATTCCTGGTTCACCTATACAACGTGGTTCATTCCTATACGATGCTCTAGAATCAGCGAAGCGGTAACATACAGGCAAAGATACGTTTACAAGCCTATCAACTAATTTTTTTCTGTGTACCTTTAAAATAAACAGAAACGCTGCCATAGCGTAGTAATCCTTCTACACGGTAAGACGAAGCAGAAAGAAGTATCACTCACATTCTGGTGTGTCTCGAATCAGACACTAGATGCTCCAGGCGACTGGCAGTATTTGATGGGAATGCCGGATTTCCCCCAGGATTTGCAGTCTTGTCGCTCCAGTGAATGCTGGACGCCAAATTTTGGTTTAAAAGGCAAATTTATTAATAAATAAATAAAACAAAATTATGAGTATAACACCTATACGCGTTTCGCGAGATACCTCGCTTCCTCAGTAGGTGTGATGCCTATTAAACACAAGACTACATATATAGCTGCAAAAATCATTGGAATTGAAAAACGGGAGGTGACTTCAAATTAGCATAACAAGGAACCTAATTGATACGCACACCTCTGTTGTCAGAGAAAATGATTGCGTCCAGAAAAGAGCGATGCATAGATGTGCAAAAGAACATTTGTATATCGAACATTAAGAAATTCAGGTTACATTAATACATTTTGACATTACCATCAAGTTAAAATATCATAAAAACAAAATAATGAAGGTAAACGATCTATCAAACGGACATAAAGTTGAAATTTATACATGCAATGACCCAGGAAAAAGAGGAAAGGTTCTGACATAACGAGCCAGAAGGGTGCCAAGTTGCTAGCGCAAAAAAAGAGTGAATCGGTGTGAATATCTAAAATAGATAGTGTGTACTATATATGATCCTCAAAGTGTGCGTGCTAACAGAGGATATGGGTTTATAGCTGAATGCGCCGTATTAAAGTGTCTAATGCATTCGGCACATCTAATACTGATCTACAGATCCAGCGGCTGACGCAGATCCCTACTAAATCGATGGGAAGATAATGTTAGTTGTAGATAGATAACCTCAAGAGTCTTCACTTCTGAAAGATATATAATGTGGAGATCCTTATGTATGTGGCATTGGGAATTCGTGATTAAAGTGCATAAATGTGTTCAAGAGTGGGGATTCTTGAGTGAACCCTAAATGAAAAAAGCGATCTGTCATTGATTGCATTCCAATAAAGTATGCAAATGGCATATAGGGTGAGACCAGCATGAGAGCTCTCCTGAACGGCAGTACCGCGTTTCCACAAACAGTCCCAAAATATGCAGTTTATAAGTGTATGTATAAACCAGCATAGAAAATAATTCGACAGATATATAAACTAAAAAATAAAATTGACTATGTTCAGTAATATTGGAATTAAAGTGTGCAAGAGAACCCGAATAAAGGTATCGTAGCGATTTATCGTAAAAAACGGTAAGCGTGCTCCAATATATATGGATAAAGTGCTTAGGAATTTACTTAAAAACTACTGTGTATATAAAGAGTGCAAATAGGTATCACTTATCTGTACCGTATTGTGAAACTATTTATTATGAAAGGGCCTAGACAAATAGAGCTTTATTTAAAATGCGTAATTCAAGTGTATTTATGAAAATAAAGTGTTTTATAGAAGTCCATACAAGATGTCTGCATTTATGGATTGTGTACATGTATGTCCCCAGAGACAGGTAAAGATAAAACTATCCATTTAAAAGCTCGTTGGCTGACATCGAGATGGAAATGTGAATTTGCAAACCTATACAATTTAAGTGCTTGATTCAAGTGCAAAATATAAGCACTTGGAAAGGGTGAATCCAAAGTGTCCCTAACGTGAGTAGATAGAGACAAGATATATTATGCGAATACAGGTTATATTACCATGTATCCTCAGGAATAGAGAGGAATAGGAGTATCTAGTGTGCCGGCATTAAGATAAGAATTATTAAAATATTTCTGTGAAAGCTACTAGTATGATGAAATCTATGAAAAAGATGTATCATGTAAGATAAATAGACGTAAAACAAATATAATACTAAAAGAAAATAGAATGAAAATAGAACAAAAATAAAAATAGAGATAAATTTTTTTAAAAATATGTGTACTAGTAGCTTTCTCAGAAATATTTTAATAGTTCTTATCTTAATGCCTTAGTGGCGCCATTGACACAGGCTTCTACCCTATCTATACTGGAGTACTGGAGACCGTATCTCCAGAAGGATATAGACATCTTAGAGAGAGTTCAGAGAAGGGCTACTAAAATGGTGTACGGCTTGAAGGAGAAAAGTTACCAGGAAAGGCTTAATGATCTTAACATGTACAGCTTGGAAAAAAGACGAGACAGAGGAGATATGATAGAAACATTTAAATACGTAAAGGGAATCCACAAGGTAGAGGAAGGGAGTATATTTAAAAGAAACAAAGTAGCAAACAAGAGGACATAGTCTTAGATTAGAGGGGCAAAGGTTTAAAAGTAACATCAGGAAGCATTATTTTACTGAGAGGGTGGTGGATACATGGAACAGCCTTCAGTTGAAGTGGTAGAGGCCAAAACAGTATTTGAATTTAAGCAGGCATGGGATAGGCATAAGGCTATCCTAAACAAAAGATAAATCCAGGTAAAGTATCCATGTAATTGGGCAGACTAGATGGGCCTGCGCCTAGCTTCTCACCGCATCACCTCTTCCCATGATAGACTGCAGGATTTCTCACGCGCAGCCCCCACTCTCTGGAACGCTCTCCCTCGTACTGTCAGACTTTCCCCTAACTTCTCTTCCTTCAAACGCTCCCTTAAAACGTTCCTATTTAGGGAAGCCTACCACCCAACTCACTGACGCAACCATCAATCACTCTCACCTTACAGTCCTCTCCTCCTGTTTCCAACCCCAACCCTCCTAGATTGTGAGTTCCTACGGGAATAGGGCCCTCATCTCCTCCTGTACTGTTTGTCAAATGTTGTTCAATGTATTGTAACCGTCTATACTGTGCTTATTGTACAGCGCTGCGGAATATGCTGGCGCTTTATAAATAAAGAATAATAATAATAATAATAATAATAATAATGGGCCGAAAGGTTCTTATCTGCCGACATTTTCTATGTTTCTATGTTTCTATCAACTAATTGGCTGTGTGCGTGCATATAACCGGGTTAAATATTGAAATTCAATTGGTATGTTTTTTTGCTCCTGGCTATGACATCGCCAGCAGCTAAGAGGACGTGTGAAAGGTCAAACCTGATGCGCACGAGTTCCCTTACAATCAAAATTCTTACAAAATTCAATTCAATGACAGATTTAGCCATTTAAAAATAGAATGTTCCAACGCAAACAAGTTTATTTTCTGTCAACTGAGAAATTAAGTCTGAATAAAGTCAAAATGAGTCACGGGATGAAGAAAAATTGTCAACACTCATTTACTAACATAAGGCTTGACTTCAATAAAAAGAACGGCTTAAAAAAAAATTGGGAATCAAAAATTTTGTATAAAAATACATAAAGAAAAATAAATAAAAAGATGGTTTGCTGAAAATGAAAAGAATAGATAGTTAAACACAGAAAAAGGAACCATTTTTTTTACATTGGGATTCAACGGTTTAAACCTGTGAAACCGAACCACCGAAATTAGTGAATAAACGAACTGCCACGAAATTGCACCGTATGGTGAAATTCAACGTTCGGTGGCATTTGGTGGCAAGTTCTTCGCTTTCTGAAAAACTCCTTTAATGCTATTGGTGGGGTTTTTTTTCTCTCTGAAAACAAAAAAAAGAGAAAAAAAAAAGAAACAATTACAACTTCAGCTGTTTGTGGTCGAATATATATATTTTTAAAATATCTGCTGATTTCTTGAAATAAACATTCAGCCAGAGCCGATATTTAATAAATGCCTCTGGTCCAAAAAAAAGTTTTTTTTCTGGTAAACTGCTTAAAAAGCTTATTTTCGGCCAGCATCAGATTTGTGCCTTTAAGTATGACCATTAGAAACGTTTTAGAATGGATGTGAAGTATATCTCCGGCGCCACCTGGTGGTCCAGTGTTTATTCTATAAGGTGTATATACACTTAAAATGCAATATTGTTAATTTTGTAAATTCTTAATAAACAAATATCAATAGTAATGTGCAAATAATCAATGTGTAAAACGAGCTTAAATAGTAGCAGCAAAGTGATCTCTAATGATAGACCTTGATATTATGGTTTATAAATACATAAAATACAGCAATTTAATTATTTGTGAGATTTTGTGATAGGTCAACAGTACATCAATTATGCTTTCAATAGATAAATGCATCAATATTTAAATAAGAGGGGCATAATAGGAGGGGGAAAGAAAAGTTATTGTTGAATGTTATTTATTTATTTATAAAGGATTTTACCAGGAAGGACACATTGAGACTTCTCTCGTTTTCAAGTATGTCCTGGGTTCAAGAACATTGAAGTGTTACAGTTACAGAAATACAAAGTAATACAATGCAAGATATTAAAAAAAAACAACACAAATATACAGATTAACAGAAAAATATGTAGGAAATATAGTCACTAGGTTACATGTTTACAGGTGCATTCTGTATTGAGGTATGTTAGTAAGGAGCTTTTGAGTGACTTAAGACTGGGGGAAGATTTGATGGTGTCTGGGAGGTTATTCCATAATTGTGGTGCTCTGTAGGAAAATGAGGACCGAGCCACTGTCTTTTTGTATTGTGGTATAGCAAGTAAGGTGCTGGTCCTGGATCGGAGGTTATAGGATGAGGGAGCTGCTGGGGGAAGCAGTCTATTCAGGTAGGGTGGCAGCTTCACAGAGATGCTCTTAAACACCAGGCTGGAGAGGTGAAGGGTGCTTTTAGACTCCAGCGATGGCCAGTTTAGCTCCTTTAACATGTCACAATGGTGGGTCATGTAGTTACATTGTAGCGCAAAGCGGCAGAATGAGTTATACAATGCAGTAAGTTTATGAAGGTGTGTTTACGGGGCGGCTGCATACACTACATCTCCATAATCAATAGCCGGCATAAGCATTTGCTGTACAATCTGCTTTCTTACCGCGGGACTCAGGCAGGATTTGTTTCTGTACAGGGCACCTAGTTTGGGGTAAAGTTTAGATGAAAGTTTTTCGATGTGGGGGCCAAAGGATAGATTAGGGTCCAACCACATACCTAGATATTTGAGAGAAGTGACTGTGGTCAGCATGCCATTTGATTTTGTTCCAACTCATAGATGGGGATTTTGCAATTTATGTAGTTTAGGTTTTGTTCCAAAGAGCATCGTTACAGTTTTGTCAGTATTTAAAAAAGGTTTGTTGTTTTTGATCCACTTTTCTACCTCTGTGAATTGTTCTTGCAGCACGGCCTCCAGCTGTGGGAGATTTGGTTTGCTGGTATAGATTAGTGTCGTCTGCGTACATATGTACAGTTGAGGCTTTGCAGACATTGGGCAGATCATTTATGAATATTGTGAATAGCAGGGGGCCTAGTATTGAGCCTTGGGGTACACCGCAAGTGACTGGGAGCGGGAGGGAGGAGCTGCCAGAAATTGACACATATTGTGATCGGTCGGATACATATGATTGAAACCAGCTTAGCGTGCGATCACCAATGCCAGAGTTTTTAAGTTTTTCTAACAAGATGCCATGGTCTACCGTGTCAAAGGCCTTGGCAAAATCAAGGAAGATGGCTCCAGTTAGGTTTCCTTGTTCCATCCCAGCCTGGATATCATTGCAGACTTTTAAAAGGGGCGGTTGTAGTTGAGTGATTTGGACGAAAGCCTGATTGATCCGGGGTTAAGTAGTTCCAATATTGATAATAATCACGTAATTGTGTGTAGACACATTTTTCCAAGACTTTTGACATTACAGAGAGCAACGATATCGGACGGTAGTTGGATACCAAAGTACTGTCACCACTTTTATGGATAGGTACCACTCTTGCAGTCTTCCAGAGCTTGGGTATGTATCCAGTCGCCAGTGACTCATTTATTAGGGTTGCGACAGGATTTGCAATGTGATTTGCAATGTGATGATGATCCTGGTGTGCAGCTGCTTGTATTCACAATAGGTGATAAATTCCCAAACGTTCACCAATAGAAAGATATGTAGGATGTAGTGATCGCACGGATGATCAATTCATCCAATTTTCAGTATTTACACTGGAAAATTAGGTCTTTACTCCGTGGGGTGTTCCTCGGTAAAAACAAATAAAATGCAACGTGCAGACCATTTAAATGAATGGTTTATAGCAGAATAGAAAATGTCTACTCACATTTAATGGTGCCCATTATTCAAGCGGCACCAAATCTCAAGCAGCCGGTGATTCCAAGGGGCACCGGACCTCCTTCTTGGTTGAAATGATCCTCAGTGGTGGTGATTCATCCACTAAAACTGGACAGGCTATGTTTAAAACTACTTTATTAAAAGTTTACAATACAATAAGGCACCGCAGACGCGTTTCGCTGTGGTCAGCTTCATCAGTGGGTGTACCCAAAAATCCTTTTTTCTATTTTTTTTAGTAGACATATTTGTTTATTTTTTAAAGACATTTATCCAGAGGTGGACCCCTTGATCAAGATGCATAAGGAGGTATCAGCTTTCCCTTCCTGATGAAGTCTCGAAAGGCTTAAACGAACGTCAGGGGATGCTACGTCTTTAGTGCAGACGAGTTGCCCGTTATATTTCAGTTCTGGCAGCCATTTTGAGCAGAAGCAGGCTTATTGACATATGATCTAGTCTTCTCTGTAACTGGACAAGTGGGATGAAACCTTATGACACCTGAGCAGTAACTCAATGTAGTAGAAGATACACATATGGTGTCCATTCTCATTTTTTGTGCTCTGAGACTAGAGGGTATTGAAGACGTTGAGCCATTGCTAGAGGTTCATAAGGAGGCTTTACCTCTTGACGAATAGATCGTCTGGGTTGCGGCATCTCTCATGCTTGGGAGTTGTCC
Source organism: Leptobrachium leishanense (assembly GCA_009667805.1). Taxonomy (NCBI): domain Eukaryota; kingdom Metazoa; phylum Chordata; class Amphibia; order Anura; family Megophryidae; genus Leptobrachium; species Leptobrachium leishanense. The sequence continues at coordinate 39,735,499 of CM019074.1, read as the reverse complement.
GCATTTCAGTTCTGGTTGACGTTTTGCGTGGAAGCAGGCTGATTGACATATGGTGTAGTGTTTTTCTGTATTGGCGCCACTGAGCCAAAACCTTATGAGACCTGAGACGAAATGCACCATAGGGCAGGGTATGAACGCAATTGTTCATCAACATTGTTCTCATAAAATTTTTTTCTTTGTTCGTTCATGCTTCAGGATCTTTCCAAGAGTCACAGTGAGTGCTGATTTATTGGTAATGAAATGAATAGCTTCATGACAGGTGCACGTAGACGGTCAGTCTACAAATTGTAAACTTCAAAGGGAACTTGGGGCAAGGCCTTAATTCTAATGACCAGAAAGAACTTTAAGCATCTGAAAACCAATTCTACCATTGACGTTTGAGGCTAAATTTAATTACGATGGATACCTTAATCTCTATTATGGGAATAATGGTCACAAATTGACCAGCAGAGATGGCCTCACAGGGCCAAAAAGAATAGTTGCATAAAAGACATAAAGGGCTTAAGGGGGGGGGGTCTCAAAATAAAACCACGCTGTATGTAAAAATGGGGGCAGTTGCAAAAGGAAGTCTCATCGAGAATCAAAGTCCACAAAAAAGGTCGCAAAAGAGGTCAACGGTATCTGCCGAGAGAAGGAAAAAAAAAAGGAAAAAAGTCCTCAGAGAAAGACAAAAGGGTGGAATTGGCATCAGAATGAAAAGGTGTCTCGCATAAATTTAAAGAGAGGAAAAACTAAGGGGAAGGGGGGGACATCTCGGTGGGGGTCGCCTCAGTCCAAAGCGGACCGGGGAGAAAAACACTATGGAGCAGTCCACCTCAGCCCGTAATCGAGCCAGAAAAGAGTGTGACACGTATCCGCAGTCCCCTCTCCTTGGCGGCCCAGCTGCTCTCGTGTAATTCCAACACTCACCTCAGCAGACGGCGTGCCAGGAACCTCCACCAATGACAAGCCTGCAAGAGACAACACCTCCAGGCCGGCGATTCCTGCCACCTCACAGACTCTGCAGGCGGCCAGAACAGCACTGTCGCACGGAACCCAAAGCTCCCCCTCAGGCAAGGGAACCAGGGATGGCTCCCCATCTGGGCCACCCGTGCCAGCCTCGCAAACCATATCCCTCTGCTGAGTGCTCCCGGGGGCCAGTAGCAGGTACCTCTGAGGTCTCCATCGCGTCCTCCGGTGCAGCAGACTCCAGTCCATGTCCAACACTCCACAGACCTCCAGCTTTCTCCACGTGGTCAGCAGTTAAAACAGCCTTCTTAACCTCTACCCTCAAGTTTGCAGTTGCCTGGCTGGTCCTCCATGTGGCCATCAGTCGCCTCCATGAGGCTTGAGAAAGTGGGCTCGCATCCTCCCCCGACAACTGCGCCAAGCACAGGCCTCGAGGGCCGTGAAGAAAGCCTCCATGCCACTGACTGCAGGGTCCGCTCCAGACTGTGTCACTCTGACACCTCGACGCAGATGCGGTCTGAAGATAGGGGCCCTCCATCCCCTCAGTCTGCAGTCGCCAAACACCTGGGTTTGGCTCTCCACAGGGGATGCAGGAGGAGGATTGAGTGTCCAGGAGCAGATAGGTAGGCCGCAAGATGGCCGACAGTCGTTCAGACCCACCAGGCTTAAACTCAGCTGTGCTCCGGAAGGGGGTTCAAGAACAGGCCCAGGAGCAGTCCCCGTTGGGTAACTTGAGAGGCTCCAGCTAGAAAACCCCGATATCAGGCAGAGTTCCCTCTAGACACGTCCACTCCCTTGCAGAACCAGTTACGCCCCCGCCACCTCCATCTCTGTTTTAATCTCCATTTTACAACATCTTCCGCCTCTCCTCAATTAGTGACGTTTCATTTTATCTTCAGAGGTTTCGCATTGAACTTTGAGATGTTTTTTTCTCATATTGGAACATTATGCTAATGTAATACGAAGTTACAACTTGTATTCCGGCCCCTGGACCGAGGGAAGAATTCTGTCAGTTGATTGGGGACAAGAAAAGTTCCCGATGAGATGCCAATTTCTGGCACTGTAAAAAATAATAAAAAAAAATGTATAGTGACTACAGGCATCAGATCGGACATTGAATATATGTTTTCGTCCAGATTGCAGCAGCTTTTAATTGGCAGATGAGGATGATGGCTGCAGGATGAGAGGGCTGGAGGGGGTTGTTATATCCTGTCATTGGCTTTCAATATCTGATCCTAGGCAGTGTTTGTGTTGGGACTCGCACAGACATGGCCACAGCTGCTGGTTTTTGCTCCGAGTACCTGCGATGCCCGGTCTGCCTGGACCTGTTTTGGGAACCAGTTACCACCCCATGCGGGCACACTTTCTGCATGGGATGTATCACGCAATGCTGGTCGCTGCAGGGAGGGAAATTTCAGTGCTGTGCGTTTCGGCAATTCAAATTCGTGGAAGATACAGTGAATTCACTATTTAGCGAACGGTCAATGCATTATGAGGAAATTGGAATCGCTGAAGCAGTTATTGGACGCCAGCGAAAACCTCTGACTTGAGCCAATAACCGCCGAATTGGCATCGGCGAATTCTATTGAACTGAAAAAAAAAAAAAAAAGGAAGTCTCCTATTCTCCCAATAGGAGTTTCAATCACTAAACAGGTGTCGAAATAATAAAAAGGTCTGTTAAAAATAATAAAAAGATCTATTACAAAATTATAATTTAAAAGTCTTAAAATTTTTAAAGAAATAAAAATGTTGACAAAAAAAAAAATATATATATATACAGTATATATATTTAGAAAATATAAATATATAAAAAATTAAAAAGAATAAATGGTCTTTAAAATAAATATTTTCTTTTAGAAAGATATTTGTTCTCTTAAATTGAAACCTTTGGGGTTCGCCTGTTTAACCTGTTAGAATTTAAACACTGAAAATCAGGTAATTTCGGTAGAATTACGGCGTTCGGTGATTGAAGACACGATCGTCTTCTATGGGACAATTTCTTGCCTGTTTGGTTTATTGTAAAACTGTCTGGTTACCCATTATACCTTTGTACAGCGCTGAGGAATGTGTTGGCGCATAACAAATAAAATAATAATAAGGCAAGGAATGAACATTGGTCCCTGTACATTCTTGTCTCTTAAGAGAAGGGTTTACAGCATGATAAGACCACTCAGGACATAACATCCAGATTGCAGCTTCAGATTCAGTCAGGGAAAAAAGGAAAAAGAGGAAAAAAAAAAAATCACATGAGATGCATGGGTCAAATGTGTGAAGAACATGCTGCAATCACACATATTTATAAACACAGGGGAAAATAACTCATTGATATAAATCTTGGTCTTTAACAATTCCATTTTTTATTGTACTGCGCTCTGTCAATAAACGTAATGAAAATGTACAATTATATCATTTCCATTTTCAGCATCTAGACATTTCAGTGTTGTCTTCGTGACTCATGCGGTGGAGTTGGCAAATCTGCAGAGAAAAGAAGAATCTGTAAGACATGTATTGGAGTATCATATGCTCATTCACTATTAATGCATAGACTGGTCAAGAAGACCACTGTGGAAGGAGTAGAATTGGGTTGACCACTGGAGAAGGGGAAATGGGGATGACCACAGGGGAAGGGATAGGGGAATGGGGATGACCACAGGGGAAGGGATAGTGGGAATGGGGATGACCACAGGGGAAGGGATAGGGGGAATGGGGATGACCACAGGGGAAGGGATAGGGGAATGGGGATGACCACAAGGGAAGGGATAGGGGGAATGGGGATGACCACAGGGGAAGGGATAGGGGGAATGGGGATGACAACAGGGGAAGGGATAGGGGGAATGGGGATGACCACAGGGGAAGGGATAGGGGGAATGGGGACGACCACAGGGGAAGGGATAGGGGGAATGGGGATGACCACAGGGGAGGGATAGGGGGAATGGGGATGACCACAGGGGAAGGGATAGGGGGAATGGGGATGACCACAGGGGAAGGGATAGGGGGAATGGGGATGACCACAGGGGAAGGGATAGGGGGAATGGGGATGACCACAAGGGAAGGGATAGGGGAATGGGGATGACCACAGGGGAAGGGATAGGGGGAATGGGGATGACCACAGGGGAAGGGATAGGGGGAATGGGGATGACCACAGGGGAAGGATAGGGGGAATGGGGATGACCACTGGAGAAGGGAGGGGTGAATGGTGAGGACCACTGGGAAAGAGTGAATGGGGTGGAATGAGGCTGACCACCAGAGAAGAGAGATGTATGCACAATGAACAGGAAATAGTGGAAGACCATCAGGTCTATTCACTAAAGCTGAAACTCAGGAGAATTGGCAGGAGAAGAGAACAATCTAGACCAAATAGCCTATTTGGAAAGTGAGATAAATGGGAGAATTTTTATGGTTTGGTTAGTTTGACCTAGAATTTTCACTTATCCAGTCATTCTCCTGGGTTTCACCTTCAGTGAATAGACCTGTATATCTCAGAGACTTGTCTAAACCAAGGTTTAAACACTGTCTGGCATCAACGCGTACGTTCATTGTTCCGACAGAGACCCAAGTTTGGGAAGGTGGTGAATGAACAAAGAAAGAGTAAAGCCATTTCAAGTCATTAGCAAACTGTCCTAAGACACTCTGTAGGAGGCTAGCTTTTACATTCCTCCGATGGGAATGTGAGTTTTGCAGGTGCCTCTAGTAACATGATACTGAGAAGTGCCAGGGGCATCGCTATTAAAGAGCAGAGGGCTTTCATCACAGAAAGTTTAGCTTAGTTTTAAAAATGTATCCCATCCCTATCACTACAGGAAAACATGATACAAACAACATAATTTGCATACCTGCGTATATTTGACAAGCATGCTTTCCCACACCTGTATCCGCAACATTTCTCTCTGCCTGGACATCCGCCATCACCAGTGCACAATTCGAAACTTTTTTGGATGCAATGAATTGCATTCATAGGACATGATCCAGGTTTTTCTAGATGTACAAACACACATAAAGAGCTTAATCACTGTCATGAACCTGGAAACCACCAGATATTTAAAACTTTTCCTCCCCGTGTAAAAGGTTTCCCCTGGATTGTGACATTTCCCCATTGTTTCGCTCATGCACCAGACTTGTTTCTCCAGTTGGGACTCCCAGGATTATCCCACTGTCCCCGGGATTCCCCTTTCCGGAGCGACCCCAGTGTCCGGAGGCAGAAACTTCTAAACCCAAACGCTCCATTCCCCTTTATGGGAACAGGGCGCTCTTTGGGGACAACCTACAGAACACAATCAGTTACTACCCCCTCAAAGCTTGAGGGGAAGCTCCCTGGGGAACACCAAGTGTCATTGGAAAGAACAGAGTACGGACTTTCCAAACATGACCACACACAATGTACAAAAAAGAATATACAATTTTACAAAATGTTACCACATGAAAATTAAGGAAATAATCTCTGAATAAATCCAAATCTCTGCATTTTTGGGCTGATATTTAATCGAAGAGTAAATCTAGTTAATCCCTGAAGGTGGGTTTATCATTCAGAACATAATTGCCGTTAACCTCCCATACGTTCTGATTCTGACATATTTTATATATCAGAATTGTTACAATATTTTTTTTTCCCCCTAGCGGCATTCCCGAGTGTGGCTTCGGGGTTAACTTTCCATGCTGAAAGCGGTAACCCCGAGCCACTCTCGGGCTGGATACATACCTGTCCCTGTGCTCCCTCGCTGACCTCCCGCAGTCACACTCCGGACGATCACGACATCACTCTTCCTGGTTCCCTTCTCGCGAGGAAGCAGGATGCCGCAATCAGCTGGAGGAGAATGCAATTGCGGAGGACAGCGAGGGAGCGCAGATAAAGGTAAAGGTCTCAGGCCCGGGTGTGGCTCAGGGTTACCGCTGTCAGCATAGAAAGTTAACCTTGAGCCCACACTCGGGAAAACCGCTAGGGAGGTTAAATTAGTCACAATGTAATGACACGGGTATAAAACAGCCACAGCAAATTCACGTAAAAAGGAGAGATAGCGGTTTTCCTGGTAATGTCCTTTGAATACATCCCACACAATGCAATGATGTGAGTCAGTGACTGACCCATTCACTCCATTCTATCGCCAAAGCTACACAGTGAGGAGCAAGTGATGGAATGATACTGGGCCCTATTACATTCTTGTTGCTAACGGTAGCGCTCACATATGTGAGCACTAACGTTAACCGCGGTATCTACCGCATATTACAATCCAAACGCAAAAGGGTTAAGTAACCCATTTGCGTTTGGTACCTTGCACTTTTCAGCGCGAGGTTACTGTACTTTGTGCTCCCTATACTTAACATGGGAAGCGTAAAGTGTTAACTAGCGTTAGGATTACAAAGTCCTAATGCTGATTAACGTCCGGCTGTGGTTAACTGAAAGTTAACTACCGCCAGGACTTGGTGTTAATGGATTCCGCTTCTGCAGAATACGTTAACACCATCCAAAAAAAACAAACAAACAATCTATACTCACCTCCTGTCCTGCGGCGAGGACCGCGGTTCCTGCAGCCGGTGGAAGCAGGGAAAGACTGGGGGAAAAGTCCCCCCAGTCTCTCCCTGCGTATCACTACGCCGACCGGCCGGATCTCGCGAGGCGAGGCGAGATCCGGCTGGTCATGCGACCGGCAGTGGGAAACTCAATGGAGTCCTATGAACTCCACTGAGTGGATGCTCGCGGCTGCGCTCAGCGCTGCCGCGAGCATCACGGGGGTTAACGCGCGGTAACAATGCGGGCAGCATTTTTTGCGCCTGCATTGTAATCCAGCGTTAAAACGCGGGCGCAAGGGGGAAAACTGCGGGAGCAGTTTTTCCTACCTTGCGCCCACGTTTTAACGCTAGTATTGTAATAGAGCCCCCTGTGGGGGAGGGGGCAGGTTAAAACACAAAATATCACACAATGGATGCACCCAGTGACACATATAGAGGAAAATATCACACAATGGATGCACCCAGTGACACATATAGAGGAAAATATCACACAATGGATGCACCCAGTGACACATATAGAGGAAAATATCACACAATGGATGCACCCAGTGACACATATAGAGGAAAATATCACACAATGGATGCACCCAGTGACACATATAGAGGAAAGTATCACACAATGGATGCACCCAGTGACACATATAGAGGAAAATATCACACAATGGATGCACCCAGTGACACATATAGAGGAAAATATCACACAATGGATGCACCCAGTGACACATATAGAGGAAAATATCACACAATGGATGCACCCAGTGACACATATAGAGGAAAATATCACAAAATGGATGCACCCAGTGACACATACAGAGGAAAATATTTTCTTAACTAAACAAGAGAAAAACAAATCACATGTAAGAGATCAGAAACATCAAATAAACACAATAATAACGTTTCATTTTTTTGGTGGTACCGGCCCTTTAAACTACACTGACTATAACCAGGTGTTCTGTGAACGATTAGGTTTTGTGTTTTTTTTCGGTCTCTTACCAGACACAGGACGCATGCACCTGTTATAACAGCATTTCTCCCCCGTTATGCACCTTCCGCAGGGAGGACCTGTGTAGAACTGGGGATCTATTGGAGCAGGACAAAATCCTTCAGGCGCTGGAAGAGAAGACAATAAAGTTGCACTTGAGGACAAAGTAGGAAACGTGCAGAGTTTTCCCATATTCCCCAGCGAGTTCCTCCTGCAGAAATAACCAGTATGCGTGGATGCACAAGTTTGTGGAAACCAGGGGAGTATCTAGGCTTGGAGCTGCCCTAGGCTCTATAAATACTGTTTGCCCCGCCCCCCCATATCAGATCAATGTGTCAAAATTAAAACATATCTATGAATTATTTGGGCCATTTATTGAAATAAAACGTGAATTAGAACAAAAACCAAAATATCTTGATTAAACAAAGTGATTTCTACAAATATTTATTATACGTTAGAGCAGGGACCACAAACTCCGGCTACCCCAGACGTTTCCAAAACTACACCTCCCATGATTCTCTGGCCTTTTGTTGCATTCAAATAGTTCTGGGAATTGTAGGAAATGAACAATCTGGGGGGCGGAGTTTGAGATGCCCACTTTAGAGACTCATTGCGAGGGGGGTATTGCTGTGCAGTTCTGTTTCACACCCCGTACACCTTACATATAATGGACCTCTAAAAGGGGTATTAAAAAATATTTTAAAAAAATATCAGAAACGCAACAGAAATGAAAAATAAAAATATTTATGCCACCAGAACCAGATGGCCTCCATTATGTGTCATGTGATCATTGGCTGAGAATGTGTTACATTATATCAGTGCACATGATTTTTGATGAGAGAAAAAAAAAAGGAATAATTACACCAAGAGGCATACAAAAGGTGAGAGGTGGTTGCTGGGGAGAGGTGGTTGCTGGAAAGGGCTGCACCATGACTAGAGGTGATCCAATGATTAGGCAAGTTAGGCCACTACCTAAAGCCTCACATCAGCAGGGGCCACACACTGCTGCAGGGCCGGCTCGAGGATGGAGCAGTGTGGAGCACTTGCTCCAGGAGGCGGAAATTTGAGAGCAGCCGTCCGTTGCTACCCGCTGCTCTGCACTACTTTTTGTTGCTCCGTGGCTGCTTCTAATTTGCCACCGGCGCTGCTTCTAATCTGCCGCCGCGCATCATGGTTGGCCCTTCCCTTCTCACGAGTCAGTGACGCCACCGCCGCTGACCACGCCCACCGCACACGCAGGCGTCCAGATTGCCAGCGCGGGATCAGGACGCCGTCGCATGTGGGTGGGCGGCCAACGGGCAGAGGGATCCTCAGGTTGCCGCTGCGAGAGCACACCAGGCCAGCCATTGCCAGAGTGGCGTGCAAGCGGTGCCACGCCAGCAAGCAACTTGTTAAGTTACTCGTCCTCGCCTCGGTCCCGTCCTCTGGTTCCCGCCGGGCCCTGCTGCTGCACCAGGCAGCCAGCAATCCACCAGAGCCAGGTATGTCTGTGGCCTAATCTGGGGCAGATTATAGATCTATTATATATATATAAAGAGTGGAGTGAAAGAGATTGAGTGGAGAAGCAAGATATGAGGCTAGAAAGAGTGGACAGAGAGAAGAGTGTGAGTGGAGACAGTGAAAGAAACAGAGTGGAGAGAGTCAAATAAAGAGTGTGTGGAGAGAGGAGAAAGAAAGAATGGACAGATTGGAGAGAGTAAGAGTAGAGAGAGGGTGGAGAGAGCATTCACTGGGGAGAGAGAGAGACTCCATTTTATCAAGGTGTGCGGGTGTCTTTTTAGGGGCTCCTCCATATAGTCAGGGTGTGCGGGTGACTTTTTAGGTGTTCCTCCATATATTCAGGGTGTGCGGGTGTCTTTTTAGGAGCTCCTCCATATATTCAGGGTGTGCGGGTGACTTTTTAGGGGCTCCTCCATATATTCAGGGTGTGCGGGTGTCTTTTTAGGGGCTCCTCCATATATTCAGGGTGTGCGAGTGTCTTTTTAGGGGCTCCTCCATATATTCAGGGTGTGCGGGTGTCTTTTTAGGGGCTCCTCCATATATTCAGGGTTTGTGGGGGGGGTTTTAGGGGTTCCTCCATATATTCAGGGTTGGTGGGGGGTGTTTTTAGGGGCTCCTCCATATATTCAGGGTGTGCGGGTGACTTTTAAGGGGCTCCTCCATATATTCAGGGTGTGCGGGTGACTTTTTAGGGGCTCATCCATAAATTCAGGGTGTGCGGGAGTCTTTTCAGGGGCTCCTCCATATATTCAGGGTTTGTGGTTGAATGTTTTTAGGGGTTCCTACATATATTCAGGGTTGGTGGGGGGTGTTTTTAGGGGCTCCTCCATATATTCAGGGTCTGCGGGTGACTTTTTAGGTGTTCCTCCATATATTCAGGGTGTGCGGGTGTCTTTTTAGGGGCTCCTCTATATATTCAGGGTGTGCGGGTGTCTTTTTAGGGGCTCCTCCATATATTCAGGGTGTGCGGGTGTCTTTTTAGGGGTTCCTCCATATATTCAGGGTGTGCGGGTGTCTTTTTAGGGGCTCCTCCATATATTCAGGGTGTGCGGGTGTCTTTTTAGGTGCTCCTCCATATATTAAGGGTGTGCGGGTGTCTTTTTAGGGGTTCCTCCATATATTCAGGGTGTGCGGGTGACTTTTTAGGTGTTCCTCCATATATTCAGGGTGTGCGGGTGTCTTTTTAGGGGTTCCTAACTTAAAAATCACAATTTGTTTTGCTTTTTAATAAAACAATTTAAACTATTTAATTTAATCTACATAAAACAAGTTTAATTATTTTTCACAATAAAGTTATTTAAAATATAATACTTAGTGCTATACTTGGATCTTAGTTATAAATATCATGATATAACATAATGGACGTGGGCGTATTGTGGGGTTACGTGGTGATGGGGGGCAGCATTTCAGCCTTCGCTCCAGGCATGTCTTGGGCCGGTCCTGCGCTGCCGGCAGATGAAAAGGTTGGCCTGTCCAGCTGTAAGTAGCCATTCAAGACGTAATGACAGACATTAGAAGTAATGCCACACGATAAAGCCTTTTAGTACTTTTTGGCAGTGCAGGGGATACTTTACAGAACACACAGGCTTCTACTTCAGGAAATCCCGGTCTGTGTCATGTGACTAGAGGTTCCAGCTACAGATAGCGTAGCCCAAGAACAGGAGAAGCTATAAGCATGGAGGACAGGGCCGTGTCCATCTCCCATTAATTCTTTTTATTGTGTTATACATTTTATATATCTATATCTTTATAAAGTGGGAGCAATCCGTTCTCTGGATTACAGATTGTACTTGCGTTGTTGCCGAGCAGCCGGCCATGCAAATCTTCAGGAAGGAGCACACTCCGAAAACGTGTACGGGCCGGCAAGCTCCTAGGTGGTTAATTAAAGGGACGCTCTGCTCATCCTGACCACTTTATCTTTTTCGAGTGGTCAGGATGTGAAAAGTGCCCTCTCTCTTCTCCCAGGATCTGGAGAAATCACCGGGTGAATTGGAGGAGCTTCCGCCACCTCACCCAGCATCACCAGCAGCCAGGATTTTGAATTTCCAGTTGCCGGTCACTAGCAACGTCAGCGCGCAGAGATCTGTCCCTTGTCGCGTGCAGCTCCTACTCTTCGGCTCAGGAACATCTGATCCCAGAAGCTCCCGACGCTTTACGATGCAATTTGAGATCCTACACTACTTACAGTAGTAACTGCACCGCTACGGACTTGCCCACTTTACATACACAAGTTCCACAGCGCCTGCGCAGAGCAATGGATCAGAGCATGGCACGTGCAGCAGACAGAGACGGTGACATCTGCACACTGTGTGCTGACGTTACTATTGTTCCATCTGGTGACCGGCGGCCGCCAAATTCAAAATCCTGGAGTTACAGTTGTGTTCAAAATTATTCAACCCCCAATGCTGTAAAGGGTTTTAGGGAATTTAGTGTACATTTGTAATTGTATTCAGAATGAAATCCTACAAGGACTTTTTAAAGAACCATATGCAACTAAAATGACATCAATTGGTTTTATAATACAGTAGTAAATGTTTCTTTTGTGAATTCTTCATCGACACAATTATTCAACCCCTTAAAGACTACCACTCTGAAGAACAGAGGTTCATTCAAGTGTTTTCAATCAGGTATTGAAAACACCTGTGGATGTCACAGAGCAGCAATAAAGCATAATAAGCACCAATTAGGCAGCTTTAAAATGACTGTGATACTCAGCTCCTTCTAGACATTTACTGGTGTGGTTACAAACATGGTGAAGTCAAGAGAATGGTCCAGGAAGACAAGAGAAGAGGTGATTACTCTTCACAGGAAGGGCAATGGCTATAAGAAGATTGCAAAGATGTTAAACATACCAAGAGAGACCATAGGAAGCATCATTCGCAAATTCAAGGCAAAGGGCACTGTTAAAACGCTACCTGGTCGTGGCAGAAAGAAGATGCTGACTTCGACTGCTGTGCGATACCTGAAGCGTAGAGTGGAGAAAAGTCCCCGTGTGACTGCTGAGGAACTGAGAAAAGATTTGTCAGATGTGGGTAATGAAGTTTCAGCTCAGACAATACGGCGCACACTGCGTAATGAAGGCCTCCATGCCAGAACTCCCAGGCGCACCCCCTTGCTGTCTCCAAAGAATAAGAAGAGTCGACTGCAGTATGCCAAAGTCATGTGGACAAACCACAGACGTTTTGGGATAGTGTTCTGTGGACTGATGAAACAAAATTAGAACTGTTTGGGCCCATGGATCAACGCTATGTTTGGAGGAGGAAGAACAAGGCCTATGAAGAAAAGAACACCTTGCCTACTGTGAAGCATGGCGGGGGGTCAATCATGCTTTGGGGCTGTTTTGATTCTGCAGGTACAGGGAAGCTTCAGCGTGTGCAAGGTACCATGAATTCTCTTCAGTACCAGGAGATATTGGATGACAATGTGATGCAGTCCGTCACAAACCTGAGGCTTGGGAGACGTTGGACCTTTCAACAGGACAATGATCCCAAGCATACCTCCAAGTCCACTAGAGCATGGTTGCAGATTAAAGGCTGGAACATTTTGGAGTGGCCATTGCAGTCACCTGACTTAAATCCGATTGAGAACCTCTGGTGGGACTTAAAGAAAGCAGTTGCAGTGCGCAAGCCTAAGAATGTGACTGAACTGGAGGCTTTTGCCCATGACGAATGGGCGAAGATACCCGTAGATCGCTGCAAGACACTTGTGTCAAGCTATGCTTCACATTTAAAAGCTGTTATAACTGTAAAAGGATGTTGTACTAAGTACTAAGATTGAATGTCACTTGGGGGTTGAATAAAACTGATAATGATGTGAGCACAGAAAAGACATTTGTGGTTATTTCATTATAAATGTTATGTTATATTTGTCTGACCTACACGTGCCTCTTTGATTTAATTGTAAGCAAGATGACTTAATGATCAAAATCTATGTCAAACTGGCCAAAACACTCAATTTCAGTGGGGGTTGAATAATTTTGAACACAACTGTAAGTAGTTACGTCATGCTCAGCATAGGTTTCAATGAGCTTTCCACCACAGTTTCTGTCGTAGGTAGTTAATTATAGTTACAGTAAGTTTTACCATTGTTTGGTTAGAAAATATAGAAACAAAGTGGCATCCACTTACCTCCTACTGGCGGCATACACGTCAAGAAACCGTCTGCTGACATGCAACACTTATAGTCGGGGGCACATTCGGAATCGGAAGTGCATTTATCATCACAACGTGATTTGCTTCTTGAATACACAGGACAAACACCAGGCCTTACTGAGAAGATAATGGACAATAAACACATCGTGTAAGAATCAGACGGTGAGGGTTCCTCTGGGTAAACACGTCACAAGGTTACATTTCTCAAATGTTTTATCTGTATATTGTAGAATATGGCTAAAGCACACATTGCCAATCTTTTTCATATCGCGGCACACTGAAAGAGAGCAGAAACTACGGAGGATCAAAGCAGGTTGTTTTTCCTAAAATATTTATTGACATTTATAGAACTAATGGGATTCACCTGATACTCACAGGATACACGGTAACCTAAATGTCACTGTGATATTATCCACATAAAAAGCAAAATGATTTTATTCCGGCATGTTAGACCTACTAGGGGATGCACCGATACCACTTTTTTAAGACCGAGTACGAGTTCCGATACTTTTTTCAAGTACTCACCGATACTTTTAATGTCATGTGACCACTTTTCAAGAACAGACCTCATATAAAATGCCCCCAGCTCATACATATATATTACCCCAGCTCTAAAATATTGTAGCGCTCACTCCCGGAGGAGCCGCTGAATTTGAACCTCGGGTCAGTCTCCCCGCACTAGGGAATAAATATACTCCAGCACCGTCGTGGATTTTATAAATTATATAGTTTACTGAATAAACTGGCATATAATGAGTAACACGGTATATATATATATATTTACAGTACTTCGTAGTGCGGGAAACGCGCAGAGGAAAAGAAATACAATGCTTCGTAATGCGAGAAACGCGCAGCGGAAAAGAAATACAATGCTTCGTAATGCGAGAAACGCGCAGCAGAAAAGGGAAAAATATATCTTTAACCCCCTTTGTTGTTGGGGAGTGAGTCCCGTACAGGTTATGTCCCAAAGAATGTATGTGTATGTGTGTATTGGTACCCGGGTACAATATTCAACTGGCCAGTGAATTATTTATGAGGTATCTTCGACTAGTCACGTTGGGGCCCTGTGGGTTTTGAAACAAACTGCAGCGTGCTTTAGATTTTCACAACGGCCTGGAAGGCCTCTCACCCATCCGCCAGATACTCTGTGCTCCGCTCGACCCAGGACGTCTCTCCGCTCGATTTTGACTGGGGTTCTCTGTGTCACCGGATCCGCTGTCTTGCTTGTCTGTATCTGCCACAAGATGTCCAGCTCACCGCCTGCACTCCCTGTTAGATCGATCTGTGGTTCTCCTAACTCGGGGTCCTCCAGCTCACTCTGTATCAGCTCGGGTTACTGCGGTGGATCAGTGGGTCTTCGTATAATAAGGTGGAAAAACCCGGTCTCCAGCTCTGTCAGGCCGCACCTGCGCTCCGGCCTGGTCGCTATCACGTTCAGCTACACTGCGTCTTGCTCCTCTCACTCCTAGGCGCGCTCTGCCAGCTCTTTCCATGAGGCTGAGGATGTCAGTCTCTCTCTCCCCACCCACTTCCTGTATTCACCGCAAAGCATGCAGGAAAACATAGTCCAGTGCTTTCCTTGGTCGTCCAGCATTAATCCACCAGTCTCTGTCTCCCTCTGGTGGCCATTGTAAGTAAATGCAGCAGAACAGTCTTTTAACAGCGCTACACTATATATTGCCCCCAGCTCTCAAATATATATACAGGGTTATTCAGAGAGCGTGAAAAGCAGGAGAATGACTGGAGAATGAAAAATTCTAGGTCAAAATAGCTGATTTGGAAAGTGAGATGAAAGGGAGAATTTTTCTGGTTTGGCTATTTTGACCTAGAATTTTTCATTCTCCAGTCATTCTCCTGCTTTTCACGCTCTCTGGATAACCCTGATAGTTAATCTGTGCTTGCACTTTGCACTCCTCGTGTTAGGTATAGGGAGAGCAAAGCACAGTAAGCTCACGCTACGAACCGCAAATTAATGAGCGTTAACCTTTTTTTTTAACCCGTTAGCGATTAATAGGCGATTTGGCCGCAGCGGTATGACCTCCTTTAACCTCACTGGCTTTAAGATTCCGACATATTTTATATGTCAGAATCATTACAAGTGATTTGACCCCCTAGCGGTATCTGAGTGTGGCTGGGGGTTAATTTCATTGCTGAGAGCTGTAACCCTGAGCCACACTCTGTGCTGGATACATACCTGTTCCTGCACTCCCTTGCTGACCCACACTGTCACCTCCGGACGATCGCAATGTCCTACTTCCTGGTTCCGTTCTTGCGAGAAGGGAACCAGGAAGCCGTAATCGGCGGAGAATGCGATCACTGAGGTCTGCGAGGGAGCGCAGGTACAGGCACGTATGCAGCCCGATTGTGGCTAGGAGTTATTGCTTTCGGCAATGAAAGTTAACCCCGAGCCACACTCGGGAATACCGTCAGGGAGGTTAAGCTAGCGCTGTCGCTAGTATTAGCTTGAAGGAGGGAGCGCAACATGTGGAGCGCAATCAGTAATTAGTGTTAGGATACATAAGGTATCAACAAAGTGCTAGCACCAATTAACGCACCAATGCTCTAACCAAAAATTTAGCTACACCTAAAAGCTGGTGCTGATTTTGCAGAATCATTTATCATCCCCTAAACCCCCCCCCCCCAATAAATCCCATAGTCCCTCTCATTCTGCGATGAGAACGGTGGCCCGATCTGCCGCTTCCCCTGGCCACAAGTAGAGTGTGAGTGGGGACAGCACGAGATTGCGCTGGGCTTGTGGCCAAGCAGCACAACCCTCCATGGAGTCCTATGGACAAGGGAGGTGATACTCACGGAATCGCTACCTCGAGTATCACTGAGGGTAGCGCTGCGTTCAGGGACAAGATAAGATGGTAGCATACATCTGTCGGAATCTAATGCTAAAATGGGGTCACTACGGGCAAACTTTCAGGTGCAGGTTTTTCCCAGTTTGAACCCCCATTTTACCTTTGGGGAGGGAATAGGGCCCTACATGTTTATTATTTGTGTCACCAAATGCATGAAATTCTGAAATTGCACAACGTGATCATATTATTTAACAAGATAAACATATATGTGGTTATGGCTTACAGTTTGGATTTTGGGTTAATAATTCAGCTTTAGAAACGTGGAAGGAAAGCAGTAAAGCAGGGTTACCTCCTTTGGGGGTCTTACACACTTTACCCCCACTCTCCGGGCAGCATTTTTTGTCCGTAAGGCATTCAGCGTCTGTATCACACCAGTCCTCACAGTTGGTATTTGGTGGACAAGTCGCACTCCTTGCGGGGGGGCACACACCTGGTTTATCGTTACCTAAATAATAAAAATCAGACAAAGTGACTAGTTGAATGTTCTATTTTCCAATTTTTGTTGCTTTTTGTTGTGTTTTTTCCCTTTATCTGAATTTCCTGTATCCTTAACATTTCACGTTTTTCATAGATTCCCCATTTAACTTATTTCTCTAATCACTGTCAACATCCCATGGAAGGCAATTACTTTACCAGACACCGGATTGACTCCTTTCCTTATGTTGCTTACCTTCCACTTATGGGGTTATTCGGAGAGCACCGAGATGTCCTACATGTAGATGCTCTATCACACTTGGGGGAATTCAGCATTCACTGCAGAGTCCCCGAAATGCGGGGAAAAGCAAATGCAAAACTGCGGAGTTGAGGGGAAAAAAAACACTGCAAAATCGCCAAAATTATAGTCTCCGATAAGCTGCCGAAAACCCAACAAATGTGTCCAAAAAAAGCTGACGACCCGCCAAACACCGCGCCGACCAGCTGCTGGAAAAAGCCAACGAACGGGTTAAAAAAAATTAAAAAAAAAAAAAAATAATTGAAAATTGAAATTTTAGATGGTTTGTAATAAGACTACTGAATATAACATATAAGGTCCTATGAATAACAATAAAAAGGTCTGTTACAAAAAAAAGCTATTAAAAAAAATCTGAAAAAGAATTTGCTGAAAAAAATCCCGAAAAATGGCTAAAAAAAAAAAAAAAAAATAGTTAAAAAAATAAATAAATAATCTTTTTGCTGCAAATTAAAAGAAAAAAAACGTTTCATGGATATTGGATAAGAACGGGAATATTTTTAACATTGAAACCTGAATAAACCTGCCGAATGAAACCACCAAACATCATGGCATTTCTCTGACATTTCTCTGCTTTTCGGTGTCTGTGAGTAGACCATTGCTTCTCTATGGGGGATTCCAGTGCCATCGAACAGGCACTGTATTTCACTGAACAATTTGCCAATATTTGACGAATTGGCCAGTTTTGAATAAGAGATTGGCCACGAAAATGCATTCTTTGGTGCAATTTCGGGGCTAGTTCGGCTCTCTCTGAATAACCCTGCAAGTGATTTATCCATTGAAGAAATATATATTTATATATTTTAAGTGCTTTTCTGTTCTTCGCCCTCAATTCTTTACCTTATGTTCAATGCCTCAGCGATAAAAATGCTCTCAGACGCCACTAAGCTCATTCTAAAGATAATATTGTATCGATCTAATATTAAGGGTTAAAATAGTTAATATGGGTTTAAGCTTCTTGATCCACGGAGAAATCTGACGTCATCTGGGGCCAAGAAGGATTTTTTTTTCCCAGTGTGTTGCATATTGGCGAGCGCTTCATACTTGGTTTTTTGCCTTCTTTTGGATCAACAGCAGTAGGTGATGTGTGAAAGACTGAATCCGATGGACACATGACTTTTTTCATGTGTAACTATGTAATACATGTATTATTTAGACATTCTGCTTAACACTAGTAATTATTGAGATTAAGTGGCTGCCGAATTACCTCCTGCTCCCCCAAAATATGTGGACATTTTCTAACAGTATATACTGAGGGCCATACTCACTCCATTCGCCCGCACAGATCACGATGAGGAACAACAGACAGAATATGTTTCTGGGTCCAGCCATGGTGTCTGCAGGATTCTTCTCAGCTGCAACTATATCAGTTAAATGCTTCCGACGGGACAGTAACCCATTCTTTTATTGCAAACGCTATCAATCTTCATCAACTGCTCGAGGTTATGGCGCCTTTATTGTGTGGATGCCCATGTCATCATGTCCTGTAATCAGGTCACAGTATAAATACTAGGCTCGGAATATATTTACCAACGAAGAACACCAGATCAGGGCTTGCCAAACATTTTCCTCCCTAACTGGTGGGATCGGCACAATATTGCGATGTGTTTTACTAGAATCCCTTTATTTTTATCCACAGAAGGTATTTTTCCTTCAACTGCCAAATACTTATGGTTTCTGGAAAGTTGATGAATGCAGATCCCCCCCTCCCCCTGTGTATTGTTCTGCGTTGGGACATACTTTGCGAACATTGCAAGATTCCATAGTACAGGTAGTAACAGTAACCCACTGGCAGCCGATCAACTGTAAACACACTTTGTTCGGGGACGGGGAAAGGGGCTTTGTGGTCTCACCGGAGAGATTAGATAAAAATGGAAATCGTCTCAAAAATATATATTGGCAGACCAGAGTGCAAACAGAGCATCTCCAAACAAAACAAAAACCAGCGCTGGGGGACAGGAAACAAGGACAAAAAGTTTTAAAAAAACAAGTTTTTAAAGGAACAGTGAGTTTTCCATAAAATAAGGGTTCAAAATAAAAACGAAAAATTCCTTCAAATATCGTGCCTAGGAGGTCCCCATAACCTGCTAATGAAGTGGCGGATTTGTAGGAAGTATAGATACTTTTAAAAACAAAAAAATGACATTTCAAATGACGGTAAATGCTTTTCCTTTAATCTATTCATAAACAACTGCTTGGGGCGGCAGCCTGTATGAAAAGACATTTTAGGACACGCAAAACAAGTTTAGTGATTTTTTGGCTAAATTATGGTGAAACTTATGCAGGCTTTGGATGAAAGTAACAATAGGTGCTTTGAAATTGGGCCTTTAGTGTCAGCAACAGTGCCGTCACACCGTAACCCCTCTGTGGTATTGTGGAAGAGTGCAGGGTTGGACCCTGAGGTCAAATATTAAAATGATATGAATCTGGTATAGGCGTCAGTGACAGTGCACCCAAATATTGTGCATTTGGTGGCAGCAAGTGCCTTCACACCATAAGTAACCCATCTGTAGTATTGTGGAAGAGTGCAGTGGTAGAGGTTTTGGTAATGCAGAAGAGATCCCCGATCTATTCAGTTACATCAGCAGCTATAACAAAACTGGGTCAGCAATGTTTAGGCACTTATACTGCGCTACTGTATATGGTGAGAATTGGCGCACACCAGTAGCCACAGGAAGCAAACAGAACAGGCAGGGAATACAAAGAGAGAATAGTCAAATGGCAGGTAAAGTCGGCAACAGATGGGGTCTTCAGAACAAGCAGGGTCAGTAACAAGTATACAAACTGATTCGGTAAGCTAGCGATGCGGGAATAAAGGCTGAGACACACTGAGTGTGTAGTGACGCACAGCATAGCGAAGCGAAGAGAAGCAAACAATTTGACTTTACTCCGCTCCACCTCGCAGCGTGTCTACACTACATTACTTTTGCTTCTCTCCGCACTGGACAGGAATCCACTAAGTAAATTAAAATGTACACACAAAACCGTTTTATTTTCACAAAGCACATGTTATATAGGCAAAAAAAGTTTCTACTGAATAAAATACATAAAAAATTATTGTTAATTTAATAGGAATAGTATAAAAATATAAAAAAAGTTAACCCCTGATCATATACAGTCATGGCCGAAATTGTTGGCACCCCAGACATTTTTCCAGAAAATCAAGTATTTCTCACAGAAAAGTAATGCAGTAACACATGTTTTGCTATACACATGTTTATTCCCTTTGTGTGTATTGGAACAAAACAAAAAAGGTAGGAAAAAAAGCAAATTGGACATAATGTCACACAAAACTCCAAAAATGGTCTGGACAAAATTATTGGCATCCTTTCAAAATTGTGGATAAATAAGAGTGTTTCAAGCATGTGATGCTCCTGTAAACTCACCTGGGGCAAGTAACAGGTGTGGGCAATATAAAAATCACACCTGAAAGCAGATAAAAAGGAGAGAAGTTCACTTAGTCTTTGCACTGTGTGTCTGTGTGTGCCACACTAAGCATGGACAACAGAAAGAGGTGAAGAGAACTGTCTGAGGACTTGAGAACCAAAATTGTGGAAAAATATCAACAATCTCAAGGTTACAAATCCATCTCCAGAGATCTAGATTTTCCTTTGTCCACAGTGCGCAACATTATCAAGAAGTTTGCAACCCATGGCACTGTAGCTAATCTCTCTGTAGGTGGACGGAAGAGAAAAATTGATGAAAGGTTGCAACGCAGGATAGTCCGGATGGTGGATAAGTGCCCCCAAACAAGTTCCAAAGAAATTCAAGCTGTCCTGCAGGGTCAGGGAGCATCAGTGTCAGCGCGAACTATCCGTTGACATGTAAATGAAATGAAACGCTATGGCAGGAGACCCAGGAGGACCCCACTGCTGACACAGAGACCTAAAAAAGCAAGACGACAGTTTGCCAAAATGTACTTGAGTAAGCCAAAATCCTTCTGGGAAAACGTCTTGTGGACAGATGAGACCGAGATAGAGCTTTTTGGCAAAGCACATCATTCTACTGTTTACCGAAAATGGAATGAGGCCTACAAAGAAAAGAACACAGTACCTACAGTGAAATATGGTGGAGGTTCAATGATGTTATGGGGTTGTTTTGCTGCCTCTGACACTGGGTGCCTTGAATGTGTGCAAGGCATCATGAAATCTGAGGATTACCAAAGGATTTTGGTCGCACTGTAGAGCCCAGTGTCAGAAAGCTGGGTTTGCATCCGAAATCTTGGGTCTTCCAGCAGGACAATGACCACAAACATACATCAAAAAGCACCCAGAAATGGATGACAACAAAGCGCTGGAGAGTTCTGAAGTGGCCAGCAATGAGTCTAGATCTAAATCCCATTGAACACCTGTGGAGAGATCTTAAAATTGCTGTTGGGAAAAGGCGCCCTTCCAATAAGAGAGACCTGGAGCAGTTTGCAAAGAAAGAGTGGTCCAAAATTCCAGGTGAGAGGTGTAAGAAGCTTATTGATGGTTATAGGAAGTGACTGATTTCAGTTATTTTTTCCAAATGGTGTGCAACCAAATATTAAGTTAAGGGTGCCAATAATTTTGTCCAGACCATTTTTGGAGTTTTGTGTGACATTATGTCCAATTTGCTTTTTTTCCTCCCTTTTTTTGTTTTGTTCAAATACACACAAAGGGAATAAACATGTGTATAGCAAAACATGTCTTACTGCAATACTTTTCTGTGAGAAATACTTGATTTTCTGGAAAAATTTCTGGGGTGCCAACAATTTCGGCCATGACTGTATATTATAGGGACACGGAGCGCCGTGTATAGAGTAGGGATGCATTGATACCACACACAGACATATACGTATATATCAACACGCAGACCTATATATATGTATATATCAACACGCAGATATATATATACACCCACCCACAGACCTCAGACCATACATACACATACGCACATGGGGGGGTCGCATGTGGACAATATCAACTAAATGCGCCCCCCCAATTTGGCTGATCCCTCCAGAAGAAATGTTGAACCCGACAGAGCAGAGAATATATATATTATTCTCTGCTCTATCGGGTTCAACATTTCTTCTGGAGGGATCAGCCAAATTGGGGGGGGCCATTAGTTGCCAAAATGTGTGTGTAATACAAGTCTGGATATATATATTATAAGAATATAGATAAATATCTTATATATATATATATATATATATCATACCTGCCCTTACCTTCCCCTATAAATTTGCTAAAAATTTACACACAAAAAAAACAAACCACTGCCTGAGACCCCGCGCAAGCCCACATGCCACCCCCTCTACCTGGCTGAATGTATCTAATATATATAATTAAATACATTCAGCCAGGTAGAGAAAGAAAAAAAAAGTTTTATTTTATGTTTCTGGGGACATTTAAAAATGTCCTCGGATTTTATTTTTTTTAGAAATGTATCGCTTTACCTTAGCCTGATGGTCAGTGGGGGCTCTCTGGATCCTGCTTGCAGGGGGGGTCTGCCGTGGCCACATGTGCAGTGGTTCCCTCCCTGTGCTGCCTGTCTCTGCCACATGCACCCGGGAGGCTAGCCCACACAGTCGCAGCTCTTGCATGCTCCTCAAGGGGATCCTTGGGAGGCCCATGCAGGCTGCCCTCTACAGTGCCTGATTAGAGGGCCGTGTCTGCCTGATGTTTTAGTAACAAGAATGTTTTATCCCATAGGCTTCAATGTTAAAAATATTCCCGTTTTAACTCAATTGCTAATTAACCATTGCTTATAATATTCTGCATTAAGAGTCTCTTTATTTCTAGATTTTTTAGTATTTTTTAAGCATTTTTTAGACTTTTTTCAAATATTTTTTTTTCCCCGAACTTTTGGCGAACGTCCCAAAAAGTTCGAAGTTCGCGAACTTTTGAACGGCCGATTTTCGATGCAAACTCCGAACAGATCGAACCGAACAGCTCATCCCTAATCAGGAGAGGAGAGACAATATCGCCTCAGAGAAGGTCTCTGTTTCTATTGTACTGACAGAGGGCATTTTTGTTTACAATGCCCCAAGCGACCAAAAAGATCTAATGTGTCAGGAAACGAGCAAGCCTAGAATCCCCTGAGAGACAGGTTCTAGGTACTACTATAGTGTCTCTCCTGTCTAGTAAGAAAAGAAAGAGAAAATCTCGTGTTGTGGTGCCTGTGTCCAATGCTTGTGAGAAAGTCAAGTTGAACACGGAGCACAAATTGATTCAGGCAATTTCTTAGATTCATGTTTTGCTGCCATTCACCAAGTGCCTCTGGTGGAAAGAGAGGTACCTATCCTCATTGAAAGTATCGATGGGCAGAAAATTGTTGAGACCTCATTGAACACACGATACTGTGCCTGCCTCTTTTTGTACTGGTGTTCTGCATAAGGAAAACAATCTAATTTCAAATCATTGAATCACCCACAGTACCCGTTGTCTTGGGGTATCCTTGGTTGGCGAAACACAACCCAGTTGTTAACTGGTCTATGGGATAGTTGGAGTCATGGGGATCTAAATGTTGGTGCAGATGTCTGGGTATGAGTACTCTGGTGGGCAGTCTGAATGTGGCCACTGCTCCTCCGCTCTCCACAGAGGTACCTAAGTGGTATAACGATCTCAAAGAAGTATTTGACAAGGGAAAATCTGAGATTCTACTCCTCACAGGCCTTATGATTGTGCTATAGATCTGTTGCCAGGCACCATGCCTCCTAGGGGTCATGTCTACCCGCTTTCTCAAAAAGAGAAGGATATTATGGAAGAATATATACGTGAGAACCTAGCCAAAGGGTTTATTCGTCGTTCTTCCTCTCCTGCAGGAGCAGGATTCTTTTTTGTGTCAAAAAAGGAAGGGGATTTAAGACCATGCATTGATTAATTATAGAGGATTAAACAGAATAACTATACGGAATGCCTACCCTATTCCATTAATATCTGAATTATTCGACCATCTAAGAGGTGCCAAGATCTACTCGAAATTGGACTTTCGAGGTGCTTATAATTTAGTAAGGGCAAAGAAAGACCACTAATGGAAGACTGCATTCAATACCAGTAGTGGCCATTATGAGTATCTGGTGTGACGGGTTCACTCGGGGCAGGCTATGTGAGGGCCGGTACCTGAGTAGAAGGCTGGAAGTAGCCACCTTCCCAGTTCAGGGTTAACTGAGTGATTGCTCATTCACCCACAGCTGCCCCACCCTTCCCTATAAGAAGTCTCAGTTCCTTCCAGTTCATTGAGGGGTTTGGAGACAGAAGGAGGAAGGAGGAAGGAGTTGGAGACTGTGGTGAAAAAGTAAGGAATCTGTTATATTGGAAAGTGTGTTTTGTTTTACTGGGGGAACCCGTTTAGTGGGCCCAGGAGTAGACAGGTTTGTCTGTTGTCAGTTAGCCTCCCAATAGGGAATAGGATTTCTTTTTTTTGTTGTTTATTTTCTCTGTTTGTGGAAAACCCCTTTGCTGCTGCAAATAAAAAAACGCTTAGAAAACCCACGTTGCTGTGCCCGCAGTACCTGCTTCTCCACAAGTGGTGGCAGCGGTGGGATTTTGTACCTGCTGTGCGCTGGCAGTAGCAACAAGGGTACAGAACCCACAGTTACAATGGAGGACTTATTAAAAGCACTGGTATGTGCCACGGCAACGCAGCAGGAGAGCAATCACTCAGTTAACCCTGAACTGGGAAGGTGGCTACTTCCAGCCTTCTACTCAGGTACCGGCCCTCACATAGCCTGCCCCGAGTGAACCCGTCACACTGGTCATGCCATTCGGTTTATGTAATGCGCAGATTTTATCAATGATGTCCTGAGGGATTTTTTGCTAGTCTTTGTGATAGTCTATTTAGACGATATCTTGATTTATTCTTCTGATGTTGAAACACACTATGTCCATGTGCGGACAGTGTTATAAAGGTTGCTGGAGAATAAACTGTACTGCAAGTTAGAGAAGTGTCAGTTCGAAATAATTTCAGTCCATTTCCTGGGTTACATCATCACACCAGAGGGGTTTGAGATGGATCCAAAAAAGTTGTCGGCCATCAAGGAATGGCCACTGCTTCAAGGCCTGAATGCCATACAGAGATTCCTTGGTTTCACTAACTACTATAGGAGATTCATTAAAGGTTTCTCTACAGTGGTGTCTAATATCACGGCCATGACCAAGAAAGGTGCTCAGAATCAGGTCTGGAGTGATCAAGCCATGCAGGCATTTTAGTCACTCAAGGAGGCATTCGTCACGGCACCTATCCTACAGCATCCAGAACCAGGCTGGCCATTTCAGCTCGAAGTAGATGTGTCCGAGATAGGAATTGGTGCAGTTCTGTCCCAGAGAGAGCGTCCTGAGGGACCTATACACCCATGTCGGTTTTTCTCCAGGAAAATGACACCTGCAGAAATAAACTATGACATAGGGAACAGAGAATTACTAGCACTCATAGCAGCCCTCAAAGAATGGCGCTATTTGCTTGAAGGTACCAAAGATCCCGTGATTATCATAACAGATCACAAAAATCTTGTTTACATGGCAGACGCCAAATGTTTGAATTCCAGGCAAGCCAGGTGGTCATTGTTCCTGTCCAGTTTTAACTTCTTGTTGACCTATCTTCCTGGTTCAAAGAATACCAAAGCTGATGCTTTGTCCAGGCAGTTCGAGTCATATGAACAACACACATTCGACCACCATCCGATCATTCCTCAAGAGAGGATCTTAGGTACCACTGTCCTGACTGTATCTTCTCCTCTGTTGGAAAGAATTCAGGCGGTTCAGGGTGTTGCTCCTCTTGAGAAACCTCCTGGTAAGATCTTTGTACCCAAGGAGGAGAGAACACAAATGATGATGATTTGTCATGATTCCAAGCCTTATGGGCATATGGGAGTAACTAAAACTCTATCCACGATTGAAAAACAGTTCTGGTGGGCAGGTATGCGAAGGGATATAAAGGACTACATAGCCACATGTGAAGTGTGCTGTGGAAGCAAAAATCCCAGGTCCTTACCTATTGGTCTGTTGCAGCCTTTGCCGGGGCCTGAGACACCTTGGTCCCATCTCTCTATGGACTTCATTATGGATCTACCTATGTCCCAGGGTCATATGGTGATCCTTAACGTGGTAGACAGATTCTCTAAGATGGTGCACTTTGTGCCTCTGGTCAAGCTTCCTTCAGCTATTAAGCCGGTGCCAGTGTTTGTGCAAAATATTGTCAAACTTCATTGGGTTCCTCTGGGAATAGTATCCGACAGAGGAACCCAGTTTGTTTCTCGATTCTGGTAAGGGTTTTGGGAAAACCTCGGAATTACGTTGAGCTTCTCCTTGGCTTATCACCCACAGACGAATGGGGCCACAGAGAGAGTCAACCAGAGTGTTGAACAATACTTGCATTGCTTCGTATCTGAGAAGCAAAGTGAATGGGCAGATCTGTTACCCTGGGCTGAGGTTGCTTTAAACAACTCAGTGAGTGAAACTACATGCCACTCACCTTTCCATACAGTTTATGTTTATGATCCTCCCATGCTCCCCTCTGTATTCCAAGTTACTGCTTTGCCAGCCTTGGACGAACATCTGAATAATCTGAAAGGGACATGGGAGACGGTTAAACAGATCATGGAGGCCAATATTCAAAAGCAAAAAATAAAAGCAGACAGACGCAGAGGTCCTGCACCGGTGTATACGGTCAGAGACAAGGTATGGTCGTCAACCAGAAACATCAAATTGTTGGTGCCGTCCATGAAGATGGCTCCCAGGTTTATTGGTCCTTATAAGGTGTTAAGACGCATTAACCCTGTTTCTTATGCTTTGGCTTTACCTCCATATTTACATATCCACAACATATTCCATGTTAGCCTCTTGAAACCTCTTACCTATAATAGGTACGCCAGAGTCACTGCTCCACCTCCGCCTATCAAGTCCCAAGGTGAGGAGGAGTATAAGGTTCGTGCCATCTTAACGTCCCGTGTGGCCAGAGGTGTCCTTCAATAACTGGTGGATTGGGAGGGTTATGGCCCAGAGGATTAGGGATGAGCTGTTCGGTTCGATCGGTTCCGAGTTCGATTCGAACATTGGCCGTTTGAAAGTTCGCGAACTTTGAACTTTTTGGGATGTTCGCCAAAAGTTCGAAAAAACAATATAATTTTTTTTCTAAAAAAATGCTTTAAAAATCCTAAAAAATCTAAAAATAAAGAGACTCTTTACTGCAGAATATTATAAGCAATGGTTTATTAGATATTGAATTAAAATGGGAATATTTTTAACATTGAAGCCTATGGGATAAAACATTCTTGTTGCTAAAACATCAGGCAGACGAGGCCCTCTAATCAGGCACTGTAGAGGGCAGCCCGCTGGAGCCTCCCTCCAAGAACCCCTTGAGGAGCATGCGGCCGCAAGATTACAGAGCTGCGACTGTGCGGGCTGGACAGCCAGGTGCAAGTGGCAGAGAGGTGGCACAGGGACTCCAGGGAGGGAGCCACGGCAGACCCCCCTTCCCCACAACCAGGATCCAGGGAGCCCCCACTGACCACCAGGCTAAGGTAAGGCAACACATTTTTTAAAGAAATAAAATCCAAGGACATTTTTAAATGTCCCCAGCAACATAAAATAAAACCTTTTTTTTTCTTTCTAATGCTCACCTGATTCCTGGATCCACAAACTGTAGAGGTGCTGCCCGGCAGTGTGCGGAATCGTATGCTGCATTAATTATACTGTAAGGCTTCACATCTGCGTTTTTTTTACATGCGCAATACGTGCGTTTTTAACGCGCGTATCGCTCAAACGTAAAAAACATGCGAACGCGCATTGCAGCGCGTTCACGCCCATATACTGCAGAGTGAAGGCGCTGCAATACGCCCCAAAGAGGCTCCTGTACTTCTTTGGGCGTAGGACGTTTTACAGCACGTTCCTTCGCGCTGTAAAACGCCCAGGTATGAACGGGTCCCAAAGCAAATAATGGGATTTCCCTGTTTATGCGTTTTACAGCGTGCAGGAATGCGCTGTAAAACGCTTAGGTGTGAACCGGGCCTTAAGGTGCTGCCCGGCAATGTGAGGATTCATATGCTGCATTAATTCTTCTTCTTACAAATTTGGTTACTTAACCCGTTTGCGATTGGATTGTAATATTGTGACATCCAGGGCCCCGTGTGGCGATCGGGGGGGCCCCGGACACATGGTGCCGCCAGCTGGCCGAATGCCAGGAGCTGTGGCGGCACCCGGCACAGCTGTGAGTGATCAGGGGGCAGGGCGAGGCGTGTTGACGCAGAGCCGCTGGACTGGTGTGTGCCAATTCTCACCATATACAGTAGCACAGTACTAGTGCCTAAACGTTGTTGAGCTGGTTTTGTTATAACAACTACTGTCGCTCTGTGCCCCTGTCTGGTATATTCTGCTGCTTGTTACTGCTGGTGCGCTTCCATCCTGCCATACACTATAGCGCAGTAATATTTGGGTGCACTGCCACTGACGCCTATATTACCAGATTCATATAATTTTAATATTGGACCGCAGGGTCCAACCCTGCACTCTTCCACAATACCACAGAGGGGTTACGGTGTGACGGCACTGTTGCCGACACTAAAGCCCCAATTTTAAAGCACCTATTGTTACTTTTATCCAAAGCCTGCATAAGTTTCACCATAATTTAGCCAGAAAAATCACTAAACTTTTTCTGCGTGTCCTAAAATGTCTTTTCATACAGGCTGCCGCCCCAAGCAGTTGTTTATGAATAGATTAAAGGAAAACCGTTTACCGTCATTTGAAACGTAATTTTTTGGTTTTTAAAGGTTTCTATACATCCTACAAATCCGCCACTTCACGGGCAGGTTATGGGGACCTCCTAGGCACAATAGTTGAAGGAATTTTTCATTTTTATTTTTAATCCTTATTTCATGGAAAACTCACTGTTCCTTTAAAAAAAAAAAATTTTTAAAACTTTTTGTCCTTGTTTCCTGTCCCCCAGGGCACTACCCGGACCCCCATACACCTTTTAGGCAAATATCTTGCATATATGCCCTCTTGGAGGGCACTTTAAAAATCGAACTTTCGAGTCCCATTGACTTGCATTGAGTTCGGTTCGTGTTCGAGTTCAAACTCGAACTTTTGAAATTGTTCGAGTTTGAATGCGAACCGAACACGGGGGTGTTCGGCTCATCCCTACTGAGGATCGTTCTTGGCTGCCTGCCAGCTAAATCCATGCATCTCGTCTAGTTCGCCAATTCCATGCGGCTCATCCTTCAGCGCCTGGAGGTCGTTCTGAGTCCGACCATAGAGGGGGGTGGGGTTCTGTTACATCCTCAGCCCCTGCTGTGCTGCCTGGGGGGGTCTGGGCATGATTCGGTGCCACTGGCTGGTCGAGTGCCAGCACATTGTAATGGCCGAGTGGCGTCTGAGGGGGTGGGGCCTGGTGTGGTCACGAGGAGCCGCCGGGTTTAAAGCAGGGCGCGAGGAGTTGCCTCGTCACCGTGAGGTGGAGTTCTGTTCCCGCATCGCTTGCTATTGATTTCATTGCTGTTCTAGTTGCCGACCCATTTATGATTCCTGCTCCTGATTTTGACACGGCTTGTCGTTGACCATTCTTAGGTTATGTACTATAGCGGTTGCTAGTGCTGTGCGTCATGGGTTTAACCCTATGCAGGCTGCTTGGGGTTTACTCGCTTCTTGGGGAGATTCCCATCTCGCTCTGGTGTACTATCTATCTACAGCCTTATCGGGGTTCTGTTCCAGGCCCAATGTT
The DNA here is from genome assembly GCA_009667805.1 of Leptobrachium leishanense. NCBI lineage: Eukaryota > Metazoa > Chordata > Amphibia > Anura > Megophryidae > Leptobrachium > Leptobrachium leishanense. The sequence continues at coordinate 39,706,141 of CM019074.1, read as the reverse complement.
CATGAATTATGGTCGTGTATTTATGTACAATCCGCAATATTGAAATACCGTTTGTTTTCTGCCTATGATTATCGTGCTCAGTCTGCTAAGTGTACTTGGGTTTGTACAATCTTTAAGCCTTCATGTGTGTCAGTAGACCCTGGTGATTACAAGGTACAACATACCCGTTTGAGCTTATCAGAAAACGCTAAGTCTGTCAGTTCGGTGACTGCCCTGCAGTCTGCACAATACAATGACTGTCAAACAAACTACCTCGGTACACCCACTCAAGTATTGAAGACATCTGTATTGTTTTGTGCTCTAAGTTGCCCGTTGGTCTCGAAACCTTTGGAACTTAGTAGCAGATCAGTTGTCCTTTTATACTCCTTGGCTTTGGAGTATAAGTCTGAAAATACTATCAGGGTAATTCAAAGAGATTCGAAAAGTCACCGCACGCCTGGGTTTTGCGGGGAGTGTTCGGCAGGTGTGCGGCGGCTTTTCCCTGCACTACGATGGCCCTGCGGTGCTTGCTGAATACACTGCAGGGTCGCCGAAATGGGATCGTCGAATCGCACCAAATTGAAGAGAACGAAAAGTCACCGAACGTGCGGTGACTTTTCAATTCTCTTTGGATAACCATGATAGATAAAAAAAGGAAAAAGAAGAACTTCAGCTGCTTTTGGTCGAATATATATATATATATATATATATATATACAAATTTTAGGCTTCAAAAGGGAATCTGAATTCTAATGACCAGAAATAAATAAAAAAAATTAAAAAAGAGAATTCTTCTATTCTCCTAATATTTCAATCAATGGAGTTTCAATCACTAAAGAGGCGTCGAAATAATAAAAAAAAAAATGGTCTGTTAAAAATAATAAAAAGATCTATTACAAAATTATAAAAAAGTCTTAAATTTTTTTAAAGAAATAAAAATGTCAAAAGAATATAGAAAATTTAAAAAAAAATTAAAGACCTTTTTGTAAGAATTTTTCCAAAAAATGTAAACGAATAAATGGTCTTTAAAATTTTTTTTCCTTTAGAAAGATATTGGTTTTCTTAAATTGAAATCTTTGGGGTTCGCCTGTTATCCTGTCGAATTCAAACACCGTAAATCAGGTCATTTTGGCAGAATTTCGGTGCAATTCGGCGTTCTGTGATTGAAGACACTATAGTCTTCTATGGGACAATTTCAGTGACGTGGAACTGTACCGTATATCGCAGTCAAATCGCCTGTATTTGGTGAACTGACAGCTTAGTCATAGACTAATGGACCCGAAATTGCACCAAACACTGAAACTTACCATTCAGTACATTTCGGGGCCAACTCGGAGATTAGTGAATAACCTCTTACGGATCATTATCCAGGGAAATTGAATCTTCTAACCCCAATTTCAAACCCTAAAATCTAACGGTAATTCCCAACGCTACCTTCTGACTCTAACCCCAATTCCTAAACCTCAATTCTAACACTAATCTAACCTGAGCTTTTAACTTTAATAATCTAACACATACAGGGTTATTCAGAGAAAGGTGAAACTCAGGAGAACTGGCAGAAGAGAACAATCAAGACCAAATAGGCGATTTGGAAAATGAGATAAATAGGAGTATTTTTCTGGTTTGGCTATTTTGACCTAGAATTTTCACTTCTCCAGTCATTCTCCTTAGTTTCACCTTTCTTTGAATAGACCTCCTGTAAATTCTAACCCTAGCTTTTAAACACTCATTTCAAAGCCTAACCTAACACAATTGAGCAGTATTTATTGGTGTCTTTAGTGTCTGAATCGATCTGAAAATACGAATCGAAAGTTCATCAAATTTCATTTTGGACTAATAAAAAAATTTCGGACGAAATTAAACAAATTTTTTCTAATGACAGCCTCTCTGAGACCATCCGCTGTAGCAAGCGATCTCAGAGAGGAAGCCAAATCGATCGGATATACGCATGCACTCCGAAACTTGTGTATGTACAGTGCGCAGGTCCCATACTGGTGTGCAATCACGATTCCTGTGCTATGTAATTTGTGTAGGATCGCAAATCACACAGAAAAGCTTCAGGGACTTCAGAGTTTGGGAGTCCCGGAGCCGAAGAGGAGGAGGAGCAGTGCTCGGCGAGGGACAAAATGTGAGTAAAGTCTTCTGAGATAAATAATTGGGCAGAGGCTGACAGCAGCCTCTGCCCAATTATTTCAGGGCAAAAAAAGGGAGTTCTATATTTTAATTAAGTATCCCTTTACAGCAGCAGCGCTTTTCTGTAACTGTTGACAGTATCACTATCCTTCGGCCCACGTCCTCTGTCTTGACTCGACTCTTGTCATTCCTTCAGCCCCCCACATCCAATCGCTCTCCTTACCTTGCTGCAATATCGCCAAAATTCGACCATTCCTGACTACTGAAACCGCCAAGCAACTTATCCACGCCCTTATAATTTCCCACCTAGACTACTGCAATACCCTACTAACTGGCCTTCCTCTCTCCTGCCTCTCCCCTGCAGTCCATCCTAAAACGCATCAGCCTGGCTCATCGACCTCACCCATTGCTCGGTCTCTGCTGCCCCTCTCTGAATACCTTCAACTGGCTCCCCATCCACAGCAGATTAAATTCAAACTACTCACCCTCACTAACTCTGCTCCCCGCTACCTGTCCTCGCTAATCACCAAACATACCCCAGCCCGCTCCACACTACCTTCCTTCACTTATCACCAAATACACCCCAGGTCGCCCCCTGAGTTCAAACAATGGTCTACTTCTGGCCTCCTCCATCATCACCACCACCTCACATGGTAGACTGCAGGACTTTTCTCGCACAGCGCCGACCCCATGGAACACGCTTCCGCGGACTGACTCTCCTTAAATCTGGCTTCTGTTAAACGCTCCCTAAAGACACTTCTGTTTAAGGAAGCCGACAACCAACTCCATAAAAAACCATCCATCCAACCAAAAAATAAAAACAGTCCTCATCTCTCTCTCTGCATACCATCATTCTCTTCATTGCAGTCCTCCTTTCCTGTTTTTCACCCCTTTGCCCATCTACATTGTAAGTTCCCACTGGAATAGGGCCCTCAGCTCCTCCTGTGTCTGTCAGTGAAATATTGACTTGCCTGTTTGGTTTATTGTAAAACTGTCTCGTTACCCATTGTACCTTTGTACAGCGCTGAGGAATGTGTTGGCGCATAACAAATAAAATAAAAATAATGCAAGGAATGAACATTGGTCCCTGTACATTCTTGTCTCTTAAGAGAAGGGTTAACAGCAGGATAGGACCACTCTGGACATAAAACCCAGATGGCAGCTTCAGATTCAGTCACTGAAAAAAGGAAAAAAGAGAAAAAAAAAAAAAATCACATGAGATGCATGGGTCAAATGTGTGAAGAACATGCTGCAATCACACATATTTATAAACACAGGGGAAAAGAACTCATTGATATAAATCTTGGTCTTTAACCATTCCATTTTTTTATTGTACTGCACTCTGTCAATAAAAGTAATGAAAATGTACAATTATATCATTTCCATTTTCCCATTTTCAGCATCTAGACATTTCAGTGTTGTCTTCGTGACTCATTCGGTGGAGTCGGCCAATCTGCAGAGAAAAGAAGAATCTGTAAGACATGTATTGGAGTATCATATGCTCATTCACTATTAATGCATAGACTGGTCAAGAAGACCACTGTGGAAAGAGTATAATTGGGTTGACCACTGGAGAAGGGGAAAAGGGAACGGGGATGACCCACTGGGGAACGGGGAAGAGGGAACGGGGATGACCCACTGGGAAATGGGGAAGAGGGAACGGGGATGACCCACTGGGGAACGGGGAAGAGGGAACGGGGATGACCCACTGGGGAACGGGGAAGAGGGAACGGGGATGACCCACTGGGGAACGGGGAAGAGGGAATGGGGATGACCCACTGGGGAATGGGGAAGAGGGAACGGGGATGACCCACTGGAGAAGGGGAAGAGGGAACGGGGATGACCCACTGGGGAATGGGGATGACCCACTGGGGAATGGGGATGACCCACTGGGGAATGGGAAGGGAGAACGGGGATGACCCACTGGGGAATGGGGAAGAGGGAACGGGGATGACCCACTGGAGAAGGGGAAGAGGGAACGGGGATGACCCACTGGGGAACGAGAATGGAGAACGGGGATGACCACTGGGGAACGGGAAGAGGGAACGGGGATGACCCACCGGAGAATGGGGATGACCCACTGGGGAACGGGAAGGGAGAACGGGGATGACCACTGGGGAATGGGGATGACCCACTGGGGATGGGAAGGGAGAACGGGGATAACCACTGGGGAATGGGGAAGAGGGAACGGGGATGACCCACTGGAGAAGGGGAAGAGGGAACGGGGATGACCCACTGGGGAACGAGAATGGAGAACGGGGATGACCACTGGGGAACGGGAAGAGGGAACGGGGATGACCCACTGGGGAATGGGGAAGAGGAAACAGGGATGACCCACTGGAGAAGAGGAAACGGGGATGACCCACTGGAGAAGGGGAAGAGGGAACGGGGATGACCCACTGGGGAACGGGAAGAGGGAACGGGGATGACCACTGGGGAACGGGAAGGGGGAACGGTGATGACCACCGGGAAAGGGGGAATGGGGTGGAAATAGGCTGAATGAACTGGAAATAGGCTGAATGTACTGGAAAAGGTGAAATTCAGGAGAAATGGCAGAAGAAGATAACAATCTAGTAGGTTCTAGACCAAATAGCCTATTTGGAAAGGGAGATGAGAGAATTTTTCTGGTTTGGCTATTTTGGCCTAGATTTTTAACTGCTTCAGTCATTCTCCTGAGTTTCACCTTCAGTGAATAGACCGGTATGTCTCAGAAACTTGTCTAAACCAAGGTTTCAAACACGGTCTCAGGCGTACGTTCATTGTTCTGACAGAGACCCAAGTTTGGGAAGGTGGTGAATGAACAAAGAAAGAGTAAAGCCATTTCAAGTCATAAACAAACTGTCCCAAGACTCTTTGGGCAGTATTACAAAGCTGGTGCTAACTTAACCAGAGCTGCTGTAAACTTACTAGAGCCATGATAGTCTATGGAGCTGTTAAGTTTACAACAGCTCAGGTTAAGTTAGCACCAGCTTTGTAATATAGCCCAATGTAGGTGGCTAGCCTTTATATACCTCCGAAAGCCATGCAGTCTGTCTTGGGAATGTGATTTTGCAGGTGCCTCTGGTAACATGATACTAAGAAGTGCCAGGGGCATCGCTATTAAAGAGCAGAGGGCTTCCATCACAGAAAGTTTAGCTTATTTTTAAAAATGTATCCCATCCCTATCACTACAGGAAAACATGAGACAAACAACATAATTTGCATACCTGCGTATATTTGACAAGCATGTTTTCCCACACCTGTATCCGCAACATTTCTCTTTGCCTGGACATCCGCCATCACCAGAGCACAAGTTGAAACTTTTTTGAAAGCAACGAATTGCATTCATAGGACATGATCCAGGTTTTTCTAGGTGTACAAACACACATAAAGGGCTTAATCACTGTCATGGACCTGGAAACCACCAGAAGTGTAAAACTTTTCCTCCCCGTGTAAAAGGTTTCCCCTGGATTGTGACATTTCCCCATTGTTTCGCTCATGCACCAGACTTGTTTGGCCAGTTGGGACTCCCAGGACTATCCCACTGTCCCCGGGATTCCCCTTTCCGGAGCGACCCCAGTGTCCGGAGGCACAAACGTCTAAACCCAAACTCTCCATTCCCCTTCATGGGAACAGGGCGCTCTTTGGGGACAACCTACAGAACACAATCAGTTACTACCCCCCTCAAAGCTTGAGGGGAAGCTCCCTGGGGAACCCCAAGTGTCATTGGAAAGAACAGAGTACGGACTTTCCAAACATGACCACATACAATGTACAATAAATAATAATAATAATAAAAGAATATACAATTTTACGAAATGTTACCACATGAAAATTAAGGAAATAATCTCTGAATAAATCCAAATCTCTGCATTTTTGGGCTGAAATTAAATCGAAGAGTAAATGTAGTTAATCCCTGAACGTGGGTTTATCATTCAGAACATAATTGCCGTTAACCTCCCTGACGTTCTGATTCTCCCCGACTGATTCAGAATCGTTACAATATTTTTTTTATCCCCCTAGCGGCATTCCCGAGTGTGGCTTCGGGGTTAACTTTCTATGGTGAAAGCGGTAACCCCGAGCCACTCTCTGGCTGGATACATACCTGTCCCTGCGCTCCCTCGTTGACCTCCTGCAGTCACACTCCGGACGATCGCGACGTCATTCTTCCTGGTTCCCTTCTCGTGAGGAAGCAAGACGCCACGATTGGCTGGAGGAGAATGTGATCGTGGAGGACAGCGAGGGAGCGCAGGTAAACCACTTTCAGCATAGAATGTTAACCCTGAGCCACACTCGGGAAAACTACCAGGGAGGTTAAATTAGTCACAATGTAATGACACGGGTATAAAACAGCCACAGACACATATTTCAAAGGGATATTTTTGTGGTGTTATCCTTAAATTTAAGTGGTCGGCAATTGCACCAAAAACATAATTTCTATCTTCTAACAAACTGCATCACAATGCTTTCTAAATCTTTGAATTTTTTGCCACAGATAATTTTTTGGACATTCGTATAAAATTAGATCTAAACGGATGCTACCACTTCCATAAGCTGTAACTAGATTACCTGTGCATTACAAACAAAACCACTTTATAAAACACATTATAAAACACATGCTGCTGTTTGTTTTTCTTTGTTTGAAGCAATTTCACGTAAAAAGGAGAGATAGTGTTTTTCCTGGTAATGTCCTTTGAATACATCCCACACAATGCAATGATGTGAGTCAGTGACTGACCCATTCACTCCATTCTATGGCCAAAGCCACGCAGTGAGGAGCAAGTGATGGAAAGATACTGGGCCCTATTACATTCTTGCACTAACGTTAACTGCGGTATCTACCGCATATTACAATCCAAACGCAAACGGGTTAAGTAACCCGTTTGCGTTTGGTACCTTGCACTTTTCAGCGCAAGGTTACTCTACTTTCCGCTCCCTATACTTAACATGGGAAGCGTAAAGTGTTAACTAGCGTTAGGATTACAAAGTCCTAATGCTGATTAACGTCCGGCTGTGGTTAACTGAAAGTTAACTACCGCCAGGCAGTGGCGTAGCGTGGGGGGGGGCTGGGGGGCCGTGGCCCCGGGCGCAGTTTTGTTAGGGGCGCATTTGCGCCCCTAAAACTGGCCCGGGGGTTGAGGGGACGCAGATGCCGGGCAGCGCGGGAGCGCCTGCCCGGTCTTTAACAGTCCGTCCTGTTAGGTGATGCGGCTGCGCGGCGTGCGCAGCCGGTCACGTGGTCCGGCTAATCAGGTGGTACGGAGTCTCTGTACCACCTGATTGGCCGGACCACGTGACCGGCTGCGCAGCATCACCTAACAGGACGGACTGTTAAAGACCGGGCAGGCGCTCCCCGCGCTGCCCGGCATCTGGGTCCGGTCCCTCAACCCCGCCGGAGCTGGGGCCTGGGGCAATATCCAGGTAAGGGCTGGGGCAAATCCATGAGCTGGGGGCAAATCCATGAGATGGGGGCAAATCCATGAGTGAGCTGGGGGGCAAATCCATGAGCTGGGGTAAATCTATGAGCTGGGGCAAATCCATGAGCTGGGGAAAATCCATGAGATGGGGGCAATCCATGAGTGAGCTGGGGGGCAAATCCATGAGATGGGGGCAAATCCATGAGTGAGCTGGGGGGCAAATCCATGAGATGGGGGCAAATCCATGAGTGAGCTGGGGGGCAAATCCATGAGATGGGGGCAAATCCATGAGTGAGCTGGGGGGCAAATCCATTGTGAGAGCTGAGGCAAATCCATGTGAGAGCTGAGGCAAATCCATGTGAGAGCTGGGGCAAATCTATGAGCTGGGGGCAAATCCCCGTGAGCTGGGGCAAATCCATGAGTGAGCTGGGGGCAAATCCATGAGCTTGGGCAAATCCATGAGCTGGGGGCAAATCCATGAGCTGGGGGGCAAATCCATGAGCTGGGGGCAAATCCATGTGAGAGCTGGGGCAAATCCATGAGCTGGGGGCAAATCCATGAGCTGGGGGGCAAATCCATGAGCTGGGGGCAATCCATGAGCTGGGGGCAAATCCATGAGCTGGGGCAAATCCATGTGAGAGCTGGGGCAAATCCATGAGCTGGGGGCAAATCCATGTGTGAGCTGGGGGGCAAATCCATGTGTGAGCTGGGGGCAAATCCATGTGTGAGCTGGGGCAATATCGATAACGTCCACAGGTTGGGGGGGGGCGCACAATTCTTTGCTGGCCCCGGGCGCTGACAACCCACGCTACGCCACTGCCGCCAGGACTTGGTGTTAATGGATTCTGCTTCTAATGCTTTAAAAAAAAAACAATACTATACTCACCTCCTGTCCCGCGGCGAGGACCGCGGTTCCTCCAGTCGGTGGGAGCAGGGAAAGACTGGGGGGAAAAGTCCCCCCAGTCTCTCCCTGCGTATCACTACGCCAACCGGCCGGATCTTGCGAGGCGAGATCCAGCTGGTCATGTGACCGGCAGTGGGAAACTCAATCCAGTCCTATGGACTCCATTGAGTGGATGCTCGCGGCTGCGCTCAGCGCTGCCGCGAGCATCACGATGGTTACCGCGCGGGTAACAATGCAGGCAGCATTTTTTGCACCTGCATTGTAATCCAGCGTTAAACCGCAGGCGCAAGGGGGAAAACTGCGGGCGCAGTTTTTTCTACCTTGCGCCCGCGTTTTAACGCTAGTATTGTAATAGAGCCCCCTGTGGGGGAGGGGCAGGTTAAAACACAAAATATCACACAATGGATGCACCCAGTGACACATATAGAGGAAAATATCACGCAATGGATGCCCCCAGTGACACATATAGAGGAAAATATCACACAATGGATGCGCCCAGTGACACATATAGAGGAAAATATCACACAATGGATGCACCCAGTGACACATATAGAGGAGATATCACACAATGGATGCACCCAGTGACACATATAGAGGAGATATCACACAATGGATGCACCCAGTGATACATATAGAGGAAAATATCACACAATGGATGCGCCCAGTGATACATATAGAGGAAAAATACACACAATGGATGCGCCCAGTGATACATATAGAGGAAAATATCACACAATGGATGCACCGTGACACATATAGAGGAAAATATCACACAATGGATGCACCCAGTGACACATATAGAGTAAAATATTTTCTTAACTAAACAAACAAGAGAAAAACAAAGCACATGTAAGAGATCAGAAACATCAAATAAACACAATAATAACGTTTCATTTTTTGGTGGTACCGGCCCTTTAAACTACACTGACTTTAACCAGGTGTTCTGTGAACGATTAGGTTTTGTGTTTTTTTTCGGTCTCTTACCAGACTCAGTACGCATGCACCTGTTATAACAGCATTTCTGCCCCCATGGGCATCTTCTGCAGGGAGGACCTATGGTAAAGTGGGGATCTATTGGAGCAGGACAAAATCCTTCAGGCACTGGAAGAGAAGACAATAAAGCTGTACTTGAGGACAAAGTAAGAAATGTGCAGAGTTTTCCCATATTCCCCAGCGAGTTCCTCCTGCAGAAATAACCAGTATGCGTGGATGCACAAGTTTGTGGAAACCAGGGGAGTATCTAGGCTTGGAGCTGCCCTAGGCTCTATAAATACTGTTTGCCCCTCCCCCATATCAGATCAATTTGTCAAAATTAAAATAGATATCTATGAATTATTTGGGCCATTTATTGAAATAAAATGTGATTTAGAACAAAAACTAAATATCTTGATTAAACAAAGTGATTTCTACAAATATTTATTATACTTACCAGACCCCCAGACCGGGTGAGAGAAATGGTGGCGGGGTCGGAATCCTGCTCTCTCCCACCTGCACCTACCAGCATCTCCCTCCACCCCCATCCCTCTCCTTCTCCTCCTTCGAGACACACTGCATCCGCCTGTTCTCTCCCTGGCTCTCAGGGTGGCAGTCATCTACCGCCCACCGGGACCAAACCTCCCAGTTCTTTGACCACTTTGCTACCTGACTTTCTCACTTCCTGTCTTCTAATCTTCCATGCCTAATTCTCAGGGACTTCAACATTCCCATTGATGATCCTTCCGCCCCAGTTGCCTCCAAACTTCTTTCACTCACGTCCTCCCTTGGACTCACACAATCCTCCCCCTCCCTACCCACCGTGATGGTCACGCTATTGACCTTGTCTTTTCCAACCTCTGCTCCATTTCTGAGTTCAACTGTCGCCCTTTCCCATCTCTGACCACCACCTTCTCTCTTTCAACCTATCTGGACTTCCTACACACCCTGCTCCCCGACCCCGCACACACACTCGCAGAAATCTACATGCTGTGGATCCCCATCAATTCTCCAATCTACTTCACCACCTCCCTCACACCTCATCCTTCACCTGCCCTGATACTGCCAGTAATCACTACAACACTACTCTTATCTCTGCTCTAGACACTCTTGCTCCTCTTCGACTCTGTAAGGCCCCACGCCGCCAGCTTTAGCCCTGGCACACCCTCCAAACTCGCTACCTGCAAAGATGCTCCCGCACTGCAGAGCGTGCCTGGAGGAAATCCCGCTCTGAAGCTGATTTTGTTCACTTCAAGTTTATTCTCCGGTCATTCACCTCTGCCCTCCACTTGGCCAAACAATCCTTCTCATCTCTTATATCTAAGCTGTCCTCCAACCCTAAACGGCTCTGGTCCACTTTCAACACCCTCCTCTACCCACCTGCACCTCCCCCCTCAGCTGCCTTCAGTGCTCAAGACCTGGCAGACTACTTCCTCAGTAAAACTTTAACTATCAGAAGCAACATCCCAACACAAGATAGTTATCTGCCACCTCCACTCCCACAGGTCCCCTCTGTCACCCTCTGCCACTTCCTCCCAGCCACTGAGGAGGAAGTCAATTCCTTATTGTCCTCCTCACATCTCACCACGTGCCCGCTCGACCCCATTCCCTCACATCTAATTCCTCCCCTCTCCTCCTCCCTCACCCCTGCTCTCACACACATCTTCAACCTATCTCTCTCCACTGGCTCCTTTCCATCCGCCTTCAAACACGCGCTAGTTACCCCTTTACTAAAGAAACCATCCCTCGATCCCAACTCTCCATCCAACTACCGCCCTGTATCCCTGCTTCCCTTCACCTCTGAGCTCTTAGAAAACTAGTCTTCAACCGCCTCTCTCCTCTTCCTGTCTTCCAATTCCCTACTTGACCCCCTGCAATCTGGCTTCCGTCCCCTACACTCAACTGAAACTGCCCTCACCAAAGTCACCAACGACCTCCTAACTGCTAAAAAAACACGGCCACTATTCTATTCTCATCCTGCTTGACCTCTCGGCTGCTTTTGACACTGTTGACCACCCCCTCCTTCACAGACCCTCAACTCTCTGGGTCTCGTGAACACTGCACTTGCTTGGGTTGACTCCTATTTATCCAACAGGTCCTTCTGTGTGTCCTTTGCTGGTAACTCCTCCTCTTCATTGCCTCTATCTGTTGGTGTACCTCAAGCCTCTGTCCTTGGTCCTCTGCTCTTTTTCCATCTACACCTCCTCCCTGGGCAAAATCATCAACAAGCTTTGGCTTTAATTACCACCTCTACGCTGATGACACTCAGATCTACCTCTCTACCCCTGATCTCTCTCCCCTGTCCTTTCAAAAGTCAGTGACTGTTTATCTGGCATCTCCTCCTGGATGGCCTCCCACCACCTAAAGATCAACATGTCAAAGACTGAGCTCCTACTTATTCCTCCCTCCAATGCCTCCCCACCTCCTGACTTCTCTATCACGGTGGAGGGTATCACCATCTCCCCATCAAACCAAGTTCGCTGTCTTGGAGTTACACTTGACTCTGCTCTTTCTTCATCCCCCACATCAAGTCTCTTTTCCTCCTCCTGCCGATACCAACTGCGTAATATTCCAGAATTCGGCTATTTCTTACCGCTGTCACCACAAAACAACTCATACATGCCCTGGTAATCTCCCGACTCGACTATTGCAATAATCTCTTATCTGGACTCACTCTGTCCCGCCTCTTCCCCTACAATCCATCCTGAACGCCTCCGCCAGGCTAATTCACCTCACCCGCCGCTCTGTCTTCTGCCGCTCCCCTCCACTGCAGAATTAAGTTCAAAATCCTTATCCTTACCTACAAAACCCTCACTAACTCAGCTCCCCACTACCTGTCCTCACTAATCACCAAATACACCCCAGCCCGCTCCTTAAGGTCAAACAGTGACCTGCGCCTAGCTTCTACCGCATCACCTCTTCCCATGATAGACTGCAGGATTTCTCATGCGCAGCCCCCACTCTCTGGAACGCTCTCCCTCGTACTGTCAGACTTTTCCCCTAACTTCTCTTCCTTCAAACGCTCCCTTAAAACGTTCCTATTTAGGGAAGCCTACCACCCAACTCACTGACGCAACCATCATTCACTCTCACCTTACAGTCCTCTCCTCCTGTTTCCAACCCCAACCCTCCTAGATTGTGAGTTCCTACGGGAATAGGGCCCTCATCTCCTCCTGTACTGTTTGTCAAATGTTGTTCAATGTATTGTAACCCTGTCTATACTGTGCTTATTGTACAGCGCTGCGGAATATGCTGGCACTTTATAAATAAAGAATAATAATTATACTTTAGAGCAGGGACCACAAACTCCGGCTATCCCAGACGTTTCCAAAACTACACCTCCCATGATTCTCTGGCCTTTTGTTGCAATCAAATAGTTCTGGGAATTGTAGGAAATGAACAATCTGGGGGGCGGAGTTTGAGATGCCCACTTTAGAGACTCATTGCGAGAGGGGTATTGCTGTGCAGTTCTGTTTCACACCCCGTACACCTTACATATAATGGACCTCTAAAAGGGGTATTAAAAAATATTAAAAAAAGTATCAGAAACGCAACAAAAATGATAAAAAAAAATATTTATGCCCCAGAACCAGATGGCCTCCATTATGTTTCATGTGATCATTGGCTGAGAATGTGTTACATTATATCAGTGCACATGATTTTTGATGAGAGAAAAAAAAAAGGAATAATTACACCAAGAAGCATACAAAAAGTGAGAGGTGGTTGCTGGGGAGAGGTGGTTGCTGGGAATGGCTGCACAATGACTAGAGGTGATCCAATGATTAGGCAAGTTAGGCCACTAGCTGAAGCCTCATGTCAGCACGGGCCACACACTGCCGCAGGGCCGGCCTAAGGATGGAGCAGTGTGGAGCACTTGCTCCAGGCGGCGGAAATTTGAGAGCAGCCGTCTGTTGCTACCCGCTGCTCTGCACTACTTTTTGTTGCACCGCGGCTGCTTCTAATTTGCCGGCCCGCATCATGGTTGGCCCTTCCCTTCTCACGAGTCAGTGTCGCCACTGCCGCTGACCACGCCCACCGCACACGCAGGCGTCCAGAGTGCCAGCGTGGGATCAGGACGCCGCCGCGTGTGGGTGGGCGGCCGACGGGCAGAGGGATCCTCAGGCTGCCGCTGCGGGAGCACACCAGGCCAGCCATTGCAAGAGTGGCGCACAAGCGGCGCCACGCCAGCAAGCAACTTGTTAAATTACTCGAGGAGAGAGACTCGAGTCGTCCTCGCCTCGGTCCCGTCCTTCGGTTCCCGCCGGGCCCTGCTGCTGCACCAGGCAGACAGCTATGCACCAGAGCTAGGTATGTCTGTGGCCTAATCTGGGGCAGATTATGGATCAATTATATATATATATATATAAAGAGTAGAGTGAAAGAGATTGAGTGGAGAAGCAAGATATGAGGCTAGAAAGAGTGGACAGAGAGAAGAGTGTGAGTGGAGACAGTGAAAGAAACAGAGTGGAGAGAGTCAAATAAAGAGTGTGTGGAGAGAGGAGAAAGAAAGAATGGACAGAGTGGAGAGAGTAAGAGTAGAGAGAGGGTGGAGAGAGCATTCACTGGGGGGGAGAGAGAGAGACTCCATTTTATCAAGGTGTGCGGGTATCTTTTTAGGGGCTCCTCCATATATTCAGGGTGTGTGGGTGTCTTTTTAGGGGCTCCTCCATATATTCAGGGTGTGCGGGTGTCTTTTTAGGGGTTCCTCCATATATTCAGCGTGTGCGGGAGTCTTTTTAGGGGTTCCTCCATATATTCAGGGTGTGTGGGTGTCTTTTTAGGGGCTCCTCCATATATTCAGGGTGTGCGGGTGTCTTTTTAGGGGCTCCTCCATATATTCAGGGTTTGTGGGGGTGTTTTTAGGGGTTCCTCCATATTTTCATGGTTTGTGGGGGTGTTTTTAGGGGTTCCTCCATATATTCAGGGTGTGTGGGTGTCTTTTTAGGGGTTCTTTCATACATTCAGGGTGTGTGGGTGTCTTTTTAGGGGCTCCTCCATATATTCAGGATGTGCGGGTGTCTTTTTAGGGGTTCCTCCATATATTCAGGGTGTGTGGGTATCTTTTTAGAGGCTCCTCCATATATTCAGGGTGTGCGGGTGTCTTTTTAGGGGCTCCTCCATATATTCAGGGTGTGAGGGTGTCTTTTTAGGGGCTCCTCCATATATTCAGGGTATGCGGGTGTCCTTTTAGGGGCTCCTCCATATATTCAGGGTTTGTGGGGGGTGTTTTTAGGGGCTCCTTCATATATTCAGGGTATGCGGGTGTCTTTTTTAGGGGCTCCTCCATATATTCAGGGTTTGTGGGGGGGTGTTTTTAGGGGCTCCTCCATATATTCAGGTTTGTGGGGGGGTGTTTTTAGGGGTTCCTCCATATATTCAGGGTGCGCGGGTGTCTTTTTAGGGGCTCCCCATATATTCAGGATGTGCGGGTGTCTTTTTAGGGGTTCCTCCATATATTCAGGGTGTGTGGGTATCTTTTTAGAGGCTCCTCCATATATTCAGGGTGTGCGGGGGTGTTTTTAGGGGCTCCTCCATATATTCAGGGTATGCGGGTGTCCTTTTAGGGGCTCCTCCATATATTCAGGGTTTGTGGGGGGTGTTTTTAGGGGCTCCTTCATATATTCAGGGTATGCGGGTGTCTTTTTTAGGGGCTCCTCCATATATTCAGGGTTTGTGGGGGGGTGTTTTTTAGGGTTCCTCCATATATTCAGGGTGCGCGGGTGTCTTTTTAGGGGCTCCTCCATATATTCAGGATGTGCGGGTGTCTTTTTAGGGGTTCCTCCATATATTCAGGGTATGCGGGTGTCCTTTTAGGGGCTCCTCCATATATTCAGGGTTTGTGGGGGTGTTTTTAGGGGCTCCTTCATATATTCAGGGTATGCGGGTGTCTTTTTTAGGGGCTCCTCCATATATTCAGGGTTTGTGGGGGGTGTTTTTTTGGGGTTCCTCCATATATTCAGGGTGTGCGGGTGTCTTTTTAGGGGTTCTTTCATATATTCAGGGTGTGTGGGTGTGTTTTTAGGGGTTCCTTCATATATTCAGCGTGTGCGGGGGTGTTTTTTAGGGTTCCTCCATATATTCAGGGTGTGGGTGTCTTTTTAGGGGTTCCTCCATATATTCAGCGTGTGCGGGTGTCTTTTTAGGGGCTCCTCCATATATTCAGGGTGTGGGTGTCTTTTTAGGGGTTCCTCCATATATTCAGCGTGTGCGGGTGTCTTTTTAGGGGCTCCTCCATATATTCAGGGTGTGCGGGTGTCTTTTTAGGGGCTCCTCCATATATTCAGGATGTGCGGGTGTCTTTTTAGGGGCTCCTCTATATATTCAGGATGTGCGGGTGTCTTTAGGGGCTCCTCCATATATTCAGGGTTTGTGGGGGGTGTTTTTAGGGGCTCCTCCATATATTCAGGATGTGCGGGTCTATTTTTAGGGGCTCCTCCATATATTCAGGGTGTGCGGGTGTCTTTTTAGGGGCTCCTCTATATATACAGGGTGTGGGGGTGTTTTTAGGGGCTCCTCCATATATTCAGGATGTGCGGGTGTCTTTTTAGGGGCTCTCCATATATTCAGGGTATGTGGGTGTCTTTGTAGGGATTCCTCCATATATTCAGGATGTGCGGATGACTTTTTAGGTGTTCCTCCATATTTTCAGGGTTTGTGGGTGGTTGTTTTTAGGGGTTCTTCCATATATTCAGGGTGTGCACGTGTCTTTTAGGGGCTCCTCCTTATATTCAGGTTGTGCGGGTGTGTTTTTAGGAGTTCCTCTTTATATTCAGGTTGTGCTGGTGTGTTTTTAGTGGCTCCTCCATATTTTCAGGGTGTGCGGGTGACTTTTTAGGGGCTCCTCCACATATTCAGGGTTTGTGGGGGGGTGTTTTTAGGGGTTCCTCCATATATTCAGGGTGTGTGGGTGTCGTTTTAGGGGTTCCTTCATATATTCAGGGTGTGTGGGTGTCTTTTTTAGGGCTCTTCCATATTTTCAGTGTGCGGGTGACTTTTTAGGGGCTCCTCCATATATTCAGGGTGTGCGGGTGACTTTTTAGGGGCTCCTCCATTTATTCAGGGTGTGCGGGTGACTTTTTAGGTGTTCCTCCATATATTCAGGGTGTGCGGGTGTCTTTTTAGGGGCTCCTCCATATATTAAGGGTGTGCGGGTGTCTTTTTAGGGGTTCCTCCATATATTCAGGGTGTGCGGGTGTCTTTTTAG